>CM026389.1:24739114-24797784 GCA_014843695.1 Archivesica marissinica
GTGAATACCTCAGGACGGATACACGGGAGACCACTCGGGGTAATGTAAACATAGTGAGAATACCTCAGGACGGATACACGGGAGACCACTCGGGGTAATGTAAACATAGTGTGAATACCTCAGGACCGATACACGGGAGACCACTCGGGGTAATGTAACATAGTGTGAATACCTCAGGACGGATACATGGGAGACCACTCGGGGTAATGTAACATAGTGTGAATACCTCAGGACGGATACATGGGAGACCACTCGGGGTAATGTAACATAGTGTGAATACCTCAGGACGGATACACGGGAGACCACTCGGGGTAATGTAACATAGTGTGAATACCTCAGGACGGATACACGGGAGACCACTCGGGGTAATGTAACATAGTGTGAATACCTCAGGACGGATACACGGGAGACACTCGGGGTAATGTGACAACAGGTGAAAAAAACAAAATACCTAGGAGGTACAGGGACCAAAACAAAACAAAAAAAACACAAAAAACAAGACCACTCGGGGTAATGTAACATAGTGTGAATACCTCAGGACGGATACACGGGAGACCACTCGGGGTAATGTAACATAGTGTGAATACCTCAGGACGGATACACGGGAGACCACTCGGGGTAATGTAACATAGTGAGAATACCTCAGGACGGATACACGGGAGACCACTCGGGGTAATGTAACAGTGTGAATACCTCAGGACGGATACATGGGAGACCACTCGGGTAATGTAACATAGTGTGAATACCTCAGGACGGATACATGGGAGACCACTCGGGGTAATGTAACATAGTGTGAATACCTCAGGACGGATACACGGGAGACCACTCGGGGTAATGTAACATAGTGTGAATACCTCAGGACGGATACACGGGAGACCACTCGGGGTAATGTAACACAGTGTGAATACCTCAGGACGGATACATGGGAGACCACTCTGGGTAATGTAACAGTGTGAATACCTCAGGACAGATACATGGGAGACCACTCGAGGTAATGTAACATAGTGTGAATACTTCAGGACGGATACATGGGAGACCACTCGGGGTAATGTAACATAGTGTGAATACCTCAGGACGGGTACATGGGAGACCACTCGGGGTAATGTAACATATTGTGAATACCTCAGGACGGATACATGGGAGACCACTCGGGGTAATGTAACATAGTGTGAATACCTCAGGACGGATACACGGGAGACCACTCGGGGTAATGTAACATAGTGTGAATACCTCAGGACGGATACATGGGAGACCACTCTGGGTAATGTAACAGTGTGAATACCTCAGGACAGATACATGGGAGACCACTCGAGGTAATGTAACATAGTGTGAATACCTCAGGACGGATACATGGGAGACCACTCGGGGTAATGTAACATAGTGTGAATACCTCAGGACGGATACATGGGAGACCACTCGGGGTAATGTAACATAGTGTGAATACCTCAGGACGGATACACGGGAGACCACTCGGGGTAATGTAACATAGTGTGAATACCTCAGGACGGATACACGGGAGACCACTCGGGGTAATGTAACATAGTGAGAATACCTCAGGACGGATACACGGGAGACCACTCGGGGTAATGTAACATAGTGTGAATACCTCAGGACGGATACACGGGAGACCACTCGGGGTAATGTAACATAGTGTGAATACCTCAGGACGGATACACGGGAGACCACTCGGGGTAATGTAACATAGTGTGAATACCTCAGGACGGATACACGGGAGACCACTCGGGGTAATGTAACATAGTGTGAATACCTCAGGACGGATACACGGGAGACCACTCGGGGTAATGTAACATAGTGTGAATACCTCAGGACGGATACACGGGAGACCACTCGGGGTAATGTAACATAGTGTGAATACCTCAGGACGGATACACGGGAGACCACTCGGGGTAATGTAACATAGTGTGAATACCTCAGGACGGATACACGGGAGACCACTCGGGGTAATGTAACATAGTGTGAATACCTCAGGACGGATACACGGAGACCACTCGGGGTAATGTAACATAGTGTGAATACCTCAGGACGGATACACGGGAGACCACTCGGGTAATTAACATAGTGTGAATACCTCAGGACGGATACACGGGAGACCACTCGGGGTAATGTAACAGTGTGAATACCTCAGGACGGATACATGGGAGACCACTCGGGGTAATGTAACAGTGTGAATACCTCAGGACGGATACATGGGAGACCACTCGGGGTAATGTAACATAGTGTGAATACCTCAGGACGGATACATGGGAGACCACTCGGGGTAATGTAACATAGTGAGAATACCTCAGGACGGATACACGGGAGACCACTCGGGGTAATGTAACACAGTGTGAATACCTCAGGACGGATACATGGGAGACCTCTCTGGGTAATGTAACAGTGTGAATACCTCAGGACAGATACATGGGAGACCACTCGAGGTAATGTAACATAGTGTGAATACTTCAGGACGGATACATGGGAGACCACTCGGGGTAATGTAACATAGTGTGAATACCTCAGGACGGGTACATGGGAGACCACTCGGGGTAATGTAACATATTGTGAATACCTCAGGACGGATACATGGGAGACTACTCGGGGTAATGTAACATAGTGAGAATACCTCAGGACGGATACACGGGAGACCACTCGGGGTAATGTAACACAGTGTGAATACCTCAGGACGGATACATGGGAGACCACTCTGGGTAATGTAACAGTGTGAATACCTCAGGACAGATACATGGGAGACCACTCGAGGTAATGTAACATAGTGTGAATACCTCAGGACGGATACACGGGAGACCACTCGGGGTAATGTAACATAGTGTGAATACCTCAGGACGGATATACGGGAGACCACTCGGGGTAATGTAACAGTGTGAATACCTCAGGACGGATACACGGGAGATCACTCGGGGTAATGTAACATAGTGTGAATACCTCAGGACGTATACATGGGAGACCACTCGGGGTAATGTAACATAGTGTGAATACATCAGGACGGATATACGGGAGACCACTCGGGGTAATGTAACAGTGTGAATACCTCAGGACGGATACATGGGAGACCACTCGGGGTAATGTAACAGTGTGAATACCTCAGGACGGATACATGGGAGACCACTCGGGGTAATGTAACATAGTGTGAATACCTCAGGACGGATACATGGGAGACCACTCGGGTAATGTAACAGTGTGAATACCTCAGGACGGATACACGGGAGACCACTCGGGGTAATGTAACATAGTGTGAATACCTCAGGACGGATACACGGGAGACCACTCGGGGTAATGTAACATAGTGTGAATACCTCAGGACGGATACACGGGAGACCACTCGGGGTAATGTAACATAGTGTGAATACCTCAGGACGGATACACGGGAGACCACTCGGGGTAATGTAACATAGTGTGAATACCTCAGGACGGATACACGGGAGACCACTCGGGGTAATGTAACATAGTGTGAATACCTCAGGACGGATACATGGGAGACCACTCGGGTAATGTAACATAGTGTGAATACCTCAGGACGGATACATGGGAGACCACTCGGGGTAATGTAACATAGTGTGAATACCTCAGGACGGATACATGGGAGACCACTCGGGGTAATGTAACATAGTGTGAATACCTCAGGACGGATACACGGGAGACCACTCGGGGTAATGTAACAGTGTGAATACCTCAGGACGGATACATGGGAGACCACTCGGGGTAATGTAACAGTGTGAATACCTCAGGACGGATACATGGGAGACCACTCGGGAAATGTAACATAGTGTGAATACCTCAGGACGGATACATGGGAGACCACTCGGGGTAATGTAATATAGTGAGAATACCTCAGGACGGATACACGGGAGACCACTCGGGGTAATGTAACACAGTGTGAATACCTCAGGACGGATACATGGGAGACCACTCGGGGTAATGTAACATAGTGAGAATACCTCAGGACGGATACACGGGAGACCACTCGGGGTAATGTAACATAGTGTGAATACCTCAGGACGGATACATGGGAGACCACTCGGGGTAATGTAACATAGTGAGAATACCTCAGGACGGATACACGGGAGACCACTCGGGGTAATGTAACATAGTGAGAATACCTCAGGACGGATACACGGGAGACCACTCGGGGTAATGTAACACAGTGTGAATACCTCAGGACGGATACATGGGAGACCACTCTGGGTAATGTAACAGTGTGAATACCTCAGGACAGATACATGGGAGACCACTCGAGGTAATGTAACATAGTGTGAATACCTCAGGACGGATACATGGTAGACCACTCGGGGTAATGTAACATAGTGTGAATACCTCAGGACGGGTACATGGGAGACACTCGGGGTAATGTAACATAGTGTGAATACCTCAGGACGGGTACATGGGAGACCACTCGGGGTAATGTAACATAGTGAGAATACCTCAGGACGGATACACGGGAGACCACTCGGGGTAATGTAACATAGTGAGAATACCTCAGGACGGATACACGGGAGACCACTCGGGGTAATGTAACACAGTGTGAATACCTCAGGACGGATACATGGGAGACCACTCGGGGTAATGTAACATAGTGAATACCTCAGGACGGATACATGGGAGACCACTCGGGGTAATGTAACATTGTGAATACCTCAGGACGGATACATGGGAGACCACTCGGGGTAATGTAACATAGTGTGAATACCTCAGGACGGATACACGGGAGACCACTCGGGGTAATGTAACATAGTGTGAATACCTCAGGACGGATACACGGAGACCACTCGGGTAATGTAACATAGTGAGAATACCTCAGGACGGATACACGGGAGACCACTCGGGGTAATGTAACATAGTGTGAATACCTCAGGACGGATACACGGAGACCACTCGGGGTAATGTAACATAGTGTGAATACCTCAGGACGGATACACGGGAGACCACTCGGGGTAATGTAACATAGTGTGAATCAATGTAACATAGTGAGAATACCTCAGGACGGATACACGGGAGACCACTCGGGGTAATGTAACATAGTGTGAATACCTCAGGACGGATACATGGGAGACCACTCGGGGTAATGTAATAGTGGAATACCTCAGGACGGATACACGGGAGACCACTCGGGGTAATGTAACATAGTGAGAATACCTCAGGACGGATACACGGGAGACCACTCGGGGTAATGTAACATAGTGTGAATACCTCAGGACGGATACACGGGAGACCACTCGGGGTAATGTAACATAGTGAGAATACCTCAGGACGGATACACGGGAGACCACTCGGGGTAATATAACATAGTGTGAATACCTCAGGACGGATATACGGGAGACCACTCGGGGTAATGTAACAGTGTGAATACCTCAGGACGGATACACGGGAGACCACTCGGGGTAATGTAACATAGTGTGAATACCTCAGGACGGATACATGGGAGACCACTCGGGGTAATGTAAGATAGTGAGAATACCTCAGGACGGATACACGGGAGACCACTCGGGGTAATGTAACATAGTGAGAATACCTCAGGTCGGATACACGGGAGACCACTCGCGGTAATGTAACACAGTGTGAATACCTCAGGACGGATACATGGGTGACCTCTCTGGGTAATGTAACAGTGTGAATACCTCAGGACAGATACATGGGAGACCACTCGAGGTAATGTAACATAGTGTGAATACTTCAGGACGGATACATGGGAGACCACTCGGGGTAATGTAACATAGTGTGAATACCTCAGGACGGGTACATGGGAGACCACTCGGGGTAATGTAACATAGTGTGAATACCTCAGGACGGATACATGGGAGACCACTCGGGGTAATGTAACATAGTGAGAATACCTCAGGACGGATACACGGGAGACCACTCGGGGTAATGTAACACAGTGTGAATACCTCAGGACGGATACACGGGAGACCACTCGGGGTAATGTAACACAGTGTGAATACCTCAGGACGGATACATGGGAGACCACTCGGGGTAATGTAACATAGTGTGAATACCTCAGGACGGATACACGGGAGACCACTCGGGGTAATGTAACATAGTGTGAATACCTCAGGACGGATACACGGGAGACCACTCGGGGTAATGTAACATAGTGTGAATACCTCAGGACGGATACACGGGAGACCACTCGGGGTAATGTAACATAGTGTGAATACCTCAGGACGGATACATGGGAGACCACTCGGGGTAATGTAACATAGTGTGAATACCTCAGGACGGATACACGGGAGACCACTCGGGTAATGTAACATGTGAATACCTCAGGACGGATACAGGAGACCACTCGGGGTAATGTAACAGTGTGAATACCTCAGGACGGATACATGGGAGACCACTCGGGTAATGTAACATAGTGTGAATACCTCAGGACGGATACACGGGAGACCACTCGGGGTAATGTAACAGTGTGAATACCTCAGGACAGATACATGGGAGACCACTCGAGGTAATGTAACATAGTGTGAATACTTCAGGACGGATACATGGGAGACCATTCGGGGTAATGTAACATAGTGAGAATACCTCAGGACGGATACACGGGAGACCACTCGGGGTAATGTAACACAGTGTGAATACCTCAGGACGGATACATGGGAGACCTCTCTGGGTAATGTAACAGTGTGAATACCTCAGGACAGATACATGGGAGACCACTCGAGGTAATGTAACATAGTGTGAATACTTCAGGACGGATACATGGGAGACCATTCGGGGTAATGTAACATAGTGAGAATACCTCAGGACGGATACACGGGAGACCACTCGGGGTAATGTAACACAGTGTGAATACCTCAGGACGGATACATGGGAGACCTCTCTGGGTAATGTAACAGTGTGAATACCTCAGGACAGATACATGGGAGACCACTCGAGGTAATGCAACATAGTGTGAATACCTCAGGACGGATACATGGGAGACCAGTCGGGGTAATGTAACATAGTGAGAATACCTCAGGACGGATACACGGGAGACCAATCGGGGTAATGTAACACAGTGTGAATACCTCAGGACGGATACATGGGAGACCATTCGGGGTAACGTAACACAGTGTGAATACCTCAGGACGGATACATGGGAGACCACTCGGGGTAATGTAACATAGTGAGAATACCTCAGGACGGATACACGGGAGACCTCTCGGGGTAATGTAACATAGTGTGAATACCTCAGGACGGATACATGGGAGACCACTCGGGGTAATGTAAGATAGTGAGAATACCTCAGGACGGATACACGGGAGACCACTCGGGGTAATGTAACATAGTGAGAATACCTCAGGACGGATACACGGGAGACCACTCGGGGTAATGTAACACAGTGTGAATACCTCAGGACGGATACATGGGAGACATCTCTGGGTAATGTAACAGTGTGAATACCTCAGGACAGATATATGGGAGACCACTCGAGGTAATGTAACATAGTGTGAATACTTCAGGACGGATACATGGGAGACCACTCGGGGTAATGTAACATAGTGTGAATACCTCAGGACGGGTACATGGGAGACCACTCTGGGTAATGTAACAGTGTGAATACCTCAGGACAGATACATGGGAGACCACTCGGGGTAATGTAACAGTGTGAATACCTCAGGACGGATACATGGGAGACCACTCGGGAAATCTAACATAGTGTGAATACCTCAGGACGGATACATGGGAGACCACTCGGGGTAATGTAACATAGTGTGAATACCTCAGGACGGATACACGGGAGACCACTCGGGGTAATGTAACATAGTGTGAATACCTCAGGACGGATACATGGGAGACCACTCGGGGTAATGTAACATAGTGTGAATACCTCAGGACGGATACACGGGAGACCACTCGGGGTAATGTAACATAGTGAGAATACCTCAGGACGGATACACGGGAGACCACTCGGGGTAATGTAACACAGTGTGAATACCTCAGGACGGATACATGGGAGACCTCTCTGGGTAATGTAACAGTGTGAATACCTCAGGACAGATACATGGGAGACCACTCGAGGTAATGTAACATAGTGTGAATACCTCAGGACGGATACATGGGAGACCACTCGGGGTAATGTAACATAGTGTGAATACCTCAGGACGGATACATGGGAGACCACTCGGGGTAATGTAACATATGTGAATACCTCAGGACGGATACATGGGAGACACTCGGGGTAATGTAACATAGTGAGAATACCTCAGGACGGATACACGGGAGACCACTCGGGGTAATGTAACACAGTGTGAATACCTCAGGACGGATACATGGGAGACCACTCTGGGTAATGTAACAGTGTGAATACCTCAGGACAGATACATGGGAGACCACTCGGGGTAATGTAACATAGTGTGAATACCTCAGGACGGATACACGGGAGACCACTCGGGGTAATGTAACATAGTGTGAATACCTCAGGACGGATACACGGGAGACCACTCGGGGTAATGTAACATAGTGTGAATACCTCAGGACGGATACACGGGAGACCACTCGGGGTAATGTAACATAGTGTGAATACCTCAGGACGGATACATGGGAGACCACTCGGGGTAATGTAACATAGTGTGAATACCTCAGGACGGATACACGGGAGACCACTCGGGGTAATGTAACATAGTGTGAATACCTCAGGACGGATACACGGGAGACCACTCGGGGTAATGTAACATAGTGTGAATACCTCAGGACGGATACATGGGAGACCACTCGGGGTAATGTAACATAGTGTGAATACCTCAGGACGGATACACGGGAGACCACTCGGGGTAATGTAACATAGTGTGAATACCTCAGGACGGATACATGGGAGACCACTCGGGGTAATGTAACATAGTGTGAATACCTCAGGACGGATACATGGGAGACCACTCGGGGTAATGTAACATAGTGTGAATACCTCAGGACGGATACATGGGAGACCACTCGGGGTAATGTAACAGTGTGAATACCTCAGGACGGATACATGGGAGACCACTCGGGGTAATGTAACAGTGTGAATACCTCAGGACGGATACATGGGAGACCACTCGGGAAATCTAACATAAAACAGTGTGAATACCTCAGACGGATACAGGGAGACCATCGGGAATTAACAGTGTGAATACCTCAGGACGGATACATGGGAGACCACTCGGGGTAATGTAACATAGTGTGAATACCTCAGGACGGATACACGGGAGACCACTCGGGGTAATGTAACATAGTGTGAATACCTCAGGACGTATACATGGGAGACCACTCGGGGTAATGTAACATAGTGTGAATACATCAGGACGGATATACGGGAGACCACTCGGGGTAATGTAACAGTGTGAATACCTCAGGACGGATACATGGGAGACCACTCGGGAAATGTAACATAGTGTGAATACCTCAGGACGGATACATGGGAGACCACTCGGGGTAATGTAACATAGTGAGAATACCTCAGGTCGGATACACGGGAGACCACTCGAGGTAATGTAACACAGTGTGAATACCTCAGGACGGATACATGGGAGACCACTCGGGGTAATGTAACATAGTGTGAATACCTCAGGACGGATACATGGGAGACTACTCGGGGTAATGTAACATAGTGTGAATACCTCAGGACGGATACACGGGAGACCACTCGGGGTAATGTAACAGTGTGAATACCTCAGGACGGATACATGGGAGACCACTCGGGGTAATGTAACATAGTGTGAATACCTCAGGACGGATACACGGGAGACCACTCGGGGTAATGTAACAGTGTGAATACCTCAGGACGGATACATGGGAGACCACTCGGGGTAATGTAACAGTGTGAATACCTCAGGACGGATACATGGGAGACCACTCGGGAAATGTAACATAGTGTGAATACCTCAGGACGGATACATGGGAGACCAGTCGGGGTAATGTAATATAGTGAGAATACCTCAGGACGGATACACGGGAGACCACTCGGGGTAATGTAACACAGTGTGAATACCTCAGGACGGATACATGGGAGACCACTCGGGGTAATGTAACATAGTGAGAATACCTCAGGACGGATACACGGGAGACCACTCGGGGTAATGTAACATAGTGTGAATACCTCAGGACGGATACATGGGAGACCACTCGGGGTAATGTAACATAGTGAGAATACCTCAGGACGGATACACGGGAGACCACTCGGGGTAATGTAACATAGTGAGAATACCTCAGGACGGATACACGGGAGACCACTCGGGGTAATGTAACACAGTGTGAATACCTCAGGACGGATACATGGGAGACCACTCTGGGTAATGTAACAGTGTGAATACCTCAGGACAGATACATGGGAGACCACTCGAGGTAATGTAACATAGTGTGAATACCTCAGGACGGATACATGGTAGACCACTCGGGGTAATGTAACATAGTGTGAATACCTCAGGACGGGTACATGGGAGATAACTCGGGGTAATGTAACATAGTGTGAATACCTCAGGACGGGTACATAGGAGACCACTCGGGGTAATATAACATAGTGAGAATACCTCAGGACGGATACACGGGAGACCACTCTGGGTAATGTAACATAGTGAGAATACCTCAGGACGGATACACGGGAGACCACTCGGGGGTAATGTAACACAGTGTGAATACCTCAGGACGGATACACGGGAGATTACTCGGGGTAATGTAAACATAGTGTGAATACCTCAGGACGGATACACGGGAGACAACTCGGGGTAATGTGACATAGTGTGAATACCTCAGGACGGGTACATGGGAGACCACTCGGGGTAATGTAACATAGTGTGAATACCTCAGGACGGATACACGGGAGACTACTCGGGGTAATGTAAACATAGTGTGAATACCTCAGGACGGATACACGGGAGACTACTCGGGGTAATGTAAACATAGTGTGAATACCTCAGGACCGGTACACGGGAGACCACTCGGGGTAATGTAACATAGTGTGAATACCTCAGGACGGATACATGGGAGACCACTCGGGGTAATGTAACATAGTGTGAATACCTCAGGACGGATACATGGGAGACCACTCGGGGTAATGTAACATAGTGTGAATACCTCAGGACGGGTACACGGGAGACCACTCGGCGTAATGTAACATAGTGTGAATACCTCAGGACGGATACACGGGAGACCACTCGGGGTAATGTAACATAGTGTGAATACCTCAGGACAGGTACACGGGAAACCACTCGGGGTAATGTAACATAGTGTGAATACCTCAGGACGGATACACGGGAGACCACTCGGGGTAATGTAACGGTGTGAATACCCCAGTACGGATACATGGGAGACCACTCGGAGTAATGTAACAGTGTGAATACCGCAGGACGGGTACATGGGAGACCACTCGGGGTAATGTAACATAGTGTGAATACCTCAGGACGGATACATGGGAGACCACTCGGGGTAATGTAAAATAGTGTGAATACCTCAGGACGGATACACGGGAGACCACTCGGGGTAATGTAACATAGTGTGAATACCTCAGGACGGATACACGGGAGACCACTCCGGGTAATGTAACATAGTGTGAATACCTCAGGACGGGTACATGGGAGACCACTCGGGGTAATATAACATAGTGAGAATACCTCAGGACGGATACACGGGAGACCACTCTGGGTAATGTAACATAGTGAGAATACCTCAGGACGGATACACGGGAGACCACTCTGGGGTAATGTAACACAGTGTGAATACCTCAGGACGGATACACGGGAGACTACTCGGGGTAATGTAAACATAGTGTGCATACCTCAGGACGGATACACGGGAGACAACTCGGGGTAATGTGACATAGTGTGAATACCTCAGGACGGGTACATGGGAGACCACTCTGGGTAATGTAACATAGTGTGAATACCTCAGGACGGATACACGGGACACTACTCGGGGTAATATAAACATAGTGTGAATACCTCAGGACGGATACACGGGAGACTACTCGGGGTAATGTAAACATAGTGTGAATACCTCAGGACGGGTACACGGGAGACCACTCGGGGTAATGTAACATAGTGTGAATACCTCAGGACGGATACACGGGAGACCACTCGGGGTAATGTAACATAGTGTGAATACCTCAGGACGGATACACGGGAGACTACTCGGAGTAATGTAACAGGACGGATACACGGGAGACAACTCGGAGTAATGTAACAGGACGGATACACGGGAGACAACTCGGAGTAATGTAACAGTGTGAATACCTCAGGACAGATACATGGGAGACCACTCGAGGTAATGTAACATAGTGTGAATACCTCAGGACGGATACATGGTAGACCACTCGGGGTAATGTAACATAGTGTGAATACCTCAGGACGGGTACATGGGAGATCACTCGGGGTAATGTAACATAGTGTGAATACCTCAGGACGGGTACATAGGAGACCACTCGGGGTAGTATAACATAGTGAGAATACCTCAGGACGGATACACGGGAGACCACTCTGGGTAATGTAACATAGTGAGAATACCTCAGGACGGATACACGGGAGACCACTCGGGGGTAATGTAACACAGTGTGAATACCTCAGGACGGATACACGGGAGATTACTCGGGGTAATGTAAACATAGTGTGAATACCTCAGGACGGATACACGGGAGACAACTCGGGGTAATGTAACATAGTGTGAATACCTCAGGACGGGTACATGGGAGACCACTCGGGGTAATGTAACATAGTGTGAATACCTCATGACGGATACACGGGAGACTACTCGGGGTAATGTAAACATAGTGTGAATACCTCAGGACGGATACACGGGAGACCACTCGGGGTAATGTAACATAGTGTGAATACCTCAGGACGGATACATGGGAGACCACTCGGGGTAATGTAACATAGTGTGAATACCTCAGGACGGATACATGGGAGACCACTCGGGTAATGTAACATAGTGTGAATACCTCAGGACGGATACACGGGAGACCACTCGGGGTAATGTAACATAGTGTGAATACCTCAGGACGGGTACACGGGAGACCACTCGGGGTAATGTACATAGTGTGAATACCTCAGGACGGATACACGGGAGACCACTCGGGGTAATGAAATAGTGTGAATACCTCAGTACGGATACATGGGAGACCACTCGGGGTAATGTAACATAGTGTGAATACCTCAGGACGGATACATGGGAGACCACTCGGGGTAATGTAACATAGTGTGAATACCTCAGGACGGATACATGGGAGACCACTCGGGGTAATGTAACAGTGTGAATACCTCAGGACGGATACACGGGAGACCACTCGGGGTAATGTAACATAGTGTGAATACCTCAGGACGGATACACGGGAGACCACTCGGGGTAATGTAACATAGTGTGAATACCTCAGGACGGGTACATGGGAGACCACTCGGGGTAATGTAACATAGTGAGAATACCTCAGGACGGATACACGGGAGACCACTCGGGGTAATGTAACATAGTGAGAATACCTCAGGACGGATACACGGGAGACCACTCTGGGTAATGTAACATAGTGAGAATACCTCAGGACGGATACACGGGAGACCACTCGGGGGTAATGTAACACAGTGTGAATACCTCAGGACGGATACACGGGAGACTACTCGGGGTAATGTAAACATAGTGTGAATACCTCAGGACGGATACACGGGAGACAACTCGGGGTAATGTGACATAGTGTGAATACCTCAGGACGGGTACATGGGAGACCACTCTGGGTAATGTAACATAGTGTGAATACCTCAGGACGGATACACGGGAGACTACTCGGGGTAATATAAACATAGTGTGAATACCTCAGGACGGATACACGGGAGACTACTCGGGGTAATGTAAACATAGTGTGAATACCTCAGGACGGGTACACGGGAGACCACTCGGGGTAATGTAACACAGTGTGAATACCTCAGGACGGATACACGGGAGACTACTCGGAGTAATGTAACAGGACAGATACACGGGAGACAACTCGGAGTAATGTAACAGGACGGATACACGGGAGACTACTCGGAGTAATGTAAACTTAGTGTCGGTATCTCGGGAATGATGCATACATACCACTCGGGGTCTTCACCAATATTAGTTGGAAAGTCATCACGAGACCTAAGCAGTTGGTGCGACTTTAAATCCCCAAACATCCTGCTCGGAGTGGCACGCGGGTCTACATCACCAATACTAGCTGGAGGCTATGACCGAGAAGCTTTTGGTCTGACTTTAAACCCCACACACAAATAAAACATAATTACATGTATTTGTGTGTTTTACGTTTATTTATCGTCGCTACCGGTTGCCCATATGAGCGACGCCTCCTGAAGAGATTAGTAATTTTAGATTTTGGAGGATAGTGCAATAATACAGACAGAGACCCATTACAGAGTCTCCTCTGGTTCTTTTACGTGCACGGTGTAAAGCACCGACACGAGACCTCGGTTTAACGTCCCATCTAACAGACTGTTAATATTATTGGGGTCAGGCGGGGGATCGAACCTGCGATCCCTGGATTACCAGTCCAGCGTGTTACCACTGTAAAAGCTTGATCAAAAGTCATTATATACGGTGTTCCGTTAGGGCCATCGCGGTATATAGAGGGAAATCAGGAAGGCGATGGTACGATGGCACGATGGTACGATGTCGATGGTACGATGGCACGATGTCGATTGTACGATGGTACGATGTCGATGGTACGATGGCACGATGCCGATGGTACGATGGTACGATGTCGATGGTACGATGGCACGATGTCGATGGTACGATGGCACGATGTCGATGGTACTATGGCACGATGTCGATGGTACGATGGTACGATGTCGATGGTACGATGGTACGATGTCGATGATACGATGGTACGATGGTCAACGCCATCGTACCATCGACATCGTGCCATCGTACCATCGGCATCGTGCCATCGACATCGTACCATCGACATCGTGCCATCGTACCATCGACATCGTACCATCGGCATCGTGCCATCGTACCATCGACATCGTACCATCGACATCGTGCCATCGTACCATCGACATCGTGCCATCGGCATCGTGCCATCGTACCATCGTACCATCGACATTCATCGTACCATCGACATCGTGCCATCGTACCATCGACATCGTACCATCGGCATCGTACCATCGACATCGTACCATCGACATCGTGCCATCGTACCATCGCGTTACATTTTTTATATACCGCGATGACCCTAACGGAACACCGTAATTATATATTATAATTATATGTATATAAAACACATTCGTATTTATATGGAAAGGTACGGAGAAAGACGTGCACCAACTAAAGGAGTTTTTCGGCGATGGTGGGTTGAAGTTTAGGATTTTTGACCCGCGAGCACACGAGTCCGAGGACCTGACGACAGAACAGCTGAACAATCTGCTACATGATATACGGGACATGCTGAACAGCAACCTGGGGAAGGAGTACTACTGTTTCCTGTGTGTGATTTTGAGTCACGGTAATCAGGTATGTACCACATTTGTCTTGCCGTTGTTTATTCTGCGAAATGAACCAGGGGTGTTCTGATGCGTAGTAATTAACCACGTAGGCCGTAGGCGTAAGTTGTTAATCCTAAGCATCAAAAGGACGCAAACAACGGCGAGACAAATATATAACGAATACATGTGTGTGTTATTTTTGGCTCCTTGTATGTTATTTGGCTGATGGCGGTTTTTTACAATATACCTTTATGTAAAATACCTTCTGTATTCCAGTATCACTCACTGAAATCATCCTCAAATTATCAACACTATGTTTCCTGTATGGCAGGTTATTAACACTACACATCCTGTCCAATCGCTGTATTCAATTCCAATGTAAAATTGTTAATAGGTTATGCCATATTTTAATAAGCTTATTACAGGGGGAGCACATTTCAATAGCCATAGCCGTGGTGCAGAAATGGGCATCTTTTAATGCTTAATTTACAAATTATAAGACTATTCTCTCAACCAATCACAAGCATTCAGGGTTGTATTACACGTGTGTACATATAAGAAAATATGTGATTGCCGTGTGAAACTGAATACAAGCAAAGTGTGTATGTGATAACTATGCATATGACTGATTGTGAACATGTTGATTGTATGTATACTCAGACCAAATAAAATATTATTAAACCTGATTGCAAAACACGATTGTAGAAGTATCAGCTATATTATAGGACATAGAAAACGCACACCTACATCATATGATTATTATTACATGAAAAACGAAATACGAAGGATTCCGTCAAAGGTATCTTTATTACAAAACACAAACTGAACAACTAAAAATATTCCAAAATGTTTAAAATTATGTATTTATATAGTTATTGTTTTTCAAGTAAAAACACACTTATTCGAAGTGAACAAACATATTCCAAAATGTTTAAAATTATGTATTTATATAGTTATTGTTTTTCAAGTAAAAACACACTTATCCGAAGTGAGCGTTTTCTATGTCCTCTAGTATAATTATCTAGCTAGTAGTACCGAAACATTCGTTTAACATTTCATAGGTGAGTATATCGTTACTGACTTGAGCATCAGATAAGGTGTTAAACAGAGATCTCCAGTGTGTCCGTAACTGTTACACTGGCTTAGTACTTACGGAAATTAGTCGAGACTCGTTATATCTCAGTAGTGCCACCTGTGTTCTTGTTAAACCCCGGCAGTGTAATATGTAAGCGAAGTTGCTCAATAGCTTATTGTGTTATCCAGGAAGGTTTCATGACTAAAGACGGAATGAAACCCATTAGAGAGATACGCCGGGAGTTCAACAATCACAGCATACCAAACTTTGCTGGTAAGTTTCATGTACCAGGATTAGTATTATAGTCAAGAATTGCCATGGTAAAGTTGCTGCTTGACGGAAACCATTTCATGGGTTGTTTGCCCACTTACATGTAAGCACCGTCCAATTGGAAATTTGAGAATAAAACTGACAACATCTTACTTCAAATAGTGCTCAAATGGCAGCCATTTGTAATATGTGTGGGTAGTTATCAAGTCATACCTACATAAAAATTGACTTACTGCTGGCCAACATAGTGAAAACGTATGCATCCGACACATGTATACATGTAAGTAAACACATACACACACATATATATGTTTAAACTTTATTTACTTTACAACGATTGCTAAACATGTTTCAACAATTTATATTAATCACTCTCGTTGGCGTGGAAGAAAGCGTATATGTGGGCATACGTGTGGGGAGGAAACCGGAGTACCCGGAGAAAACATACCTGTCCGATCTGGCGACCACCGTACCATCTCACATATGTTCCGGTCCGGGAAGTTTACACAAACAGCTTTTAGTGAAATGTTAAATTAAATATTTGTGTTGATAAAATGGGCCTACAATGTAAAATAAAAAATATTTGTATTTTTAAATCATGTGACATGGTTAATCCAAGATGGCCGCCTACACTGTTTCTATTTGAGATGCTCAACCTGTCAGAACGTCTTATTTGCAGTGCTATTTTGAAAAATGTTTCACCACATTTCAAGTCCCAGTGATCTTTAAATTAACGCGAATCTTGTTGATGCTTTTCCATTAAAAGAACATTGTCTTGGTTACAGGTCGTCCAAAGGTGTTTTTCCTTCAATCATGTCGGGGTGTTGATTCTCAAGATTCTACACACGTTGACGAAGCAGACGACGAGCAACATGCTACCAATAACATCAGTGATGACGAAGATGAATCAGATGAGATAGTGAATATTCCAACAGACGCAGATACTTTACTGGCGTTTGCCACAACACCCGGTACATAACAGTATTCATAATCAAATACCTACGTTCCGTTATATACGCGTTCCGTGTCCATGAGCTCCTTCCAAATCTACCGAGGTTACATTACAGTTGCCCGTGAGATGTTGCTGCATGGCCAACGTTGTTGTTTGATATCACAAGTCACACGCGTTTCTATTCCGTTGTCAATAATACCTTGAAATGCATACTATAAAATACTACGATTTTTCGAACACTTTTTGCGATTTTCACGATTTTGAACATTTTCAATTAATTCGCGGAATATTGTATTCGCACATCCGTGATGTATCGCGAAAAATTAATGTGTCCTGACTTTCAAATTTTGGATAAAATGTACATATTTACGGATATAAATACATTCGGACACATTATTATTCACGAGACACATGAATTCGCGATCAATTTAGATCGCGAAAATTAGCGAAATATAAAATCTCGCGCGAATAGTGTTCTACAGTAGTAACGTCAGCTGTTCCATTTATTGAAACGAAGCAACACAATTACAGGCCTACAACTCTAAAGTAACATTACATCGCAAATGCAGGCCTACAACACTAAAGTATAAACAGCATTGCTACTACAAATTCTTCCGAAATAATTCGAACATAACTTTCCACCAATAAACAGTGTTTTTGCGGCCTATATTCGAAAATTTAAAGTGAAAGTATGATTTCATACAACGCTTAATCCACGCTCCTGAATTGACGTGTGTCTATACTAAGTACGTGATACGGTCATTTTAAGCAAAGTTTATTAGGTAATCTGTTTTTACCATTATTACGCGTGAAGGTAGGATAAATCACGTGTACCATGTTTTATTGAAATTACTGTCACTCGCATACACTGAACGACTTTAAAGACTCACCACATATATATACATATGTGGGTGATTTGTGCACATTTGTAATTTGCGGAATTTCCCTAACATGTGGCACAGACTGAGACTGACTACTGCTCTTGACGCCCCTGTATACTTTATGTCGATACACTTTACGGTATAAACATGTCTAAACAGTCTTTGAGTTGGGACTTTGAACAGAGGCCTCGTGTCGGTGCTTTACACCGTGCACGTAAAAGAATCAGAGGAGACTCTGGAATGGGTTTATGTCTGTATCATTGCACTAGCCTCCAAAAATCTAAATTGACTAATCTCTTCAGGAGGCGTCGTTCATATGGGCAACCGGTAGCGACGATAAATAAACATAAAACAAAAATATAAACATGCTATTTTTGTCTTACGCCAAAATTATACACCAAACAAAAATGGTAAGGGCCAATCACTAATGTTGTGAGACTTGTGGCTCCACCCATTTGCTATTTGTTTATCCGTTATATGATTGTTATTGTTATTGTTACACACATGTTTGCTTGGGAACAGGCGTTGGTATATTTTGCCTGGTCAGTCAAATAAATAGAGGATATTTGTTTGTTTTGAGTGAATATGGAATATATCTCACTGAGAAGTGAGAACATTTCAAATATTTTCACGAGCGCGTAGCGAGAGTGAACATATGAAAATGTTCTCACTTCGAGGTGAGATATATTCCATATTCACTCAAAACAAACAAATTTTCTTTTTCTTTTATGCTAATTGGTGAAAAACAAACACAAAATGAAGAAATTAAAATAGCTGGCCGCCGTGTTTTTGCGCGGATATACGTCTATACTATACGTCGTGAGTCGATACACAAATATGCCGCCATCTTGAATTTAAAGTTGAATCGAGGAAAAATACATGAAAAAATGTATTGTTACAATTTGCAGTGACAAACTTTGAGACATTGTCAGTTGTAATTCGCTTTTGATTTGTTTCATAACAAAAACAATATTACAGGTAAATAGTATCATTGAAGCCAGGTGACAATTAAATAACACGTTGTCTAAGCATTTAAAGGGAGAGTAATAGTGCAAGAATAGTGTATTGGGAAGGGAGATAATAAAAAAAGTAGTCTGGCAAAATACAGTGATGATATAATCTATATCACCACTGCAAATATGCAGTGGTGATATAGATTATATCTCACTGATAGAACACTGTATTTCATCAATTAGCATAAAATAAATATATTTTAACACCGATACTATTAATTATCAAAATGGTATTTTGCCAGAAGTTAAAAATGGACAGACTGGAACCCAGGCTACATACATGTATATAGTCGTTTCTTAACATACCGCTGGTCGTAACATACCGAGGCATCCACACTTTTTCAGAACGAGGTAAAATAACGCCACCTATCATTCTTTCCATTGGATCAGTGTTGACCCAGAAAGGTAAACATGTGTTAATAAACAAGAAATCATAAACTGGTAGCGCAAGTGGTGAGTAAATTACTGATGCAAGATGATTACCTGAACATCAAGATCTATGTAAAATTACCCCACCCCTTTATCTGATAAAATGCTCCAAATGTCCATAATATATATTTATGTTCATTCCAACTTTGTAAAATGGCGGTCTGCTACCTGGTATTTATGAATGAAGCTGTTTTGATCACGTGTTTAGGTTACTACGTAATTCTCGTATTACCAAATTTGGGCATAATTTTAAGGTCCGAGACGCGCTTTTTCTACTGAATGATTATTTTTCAAAACAGTTTTCCCCCCAAATTTAGTATTTTTTATTAAAAACAAGTTGGTGTTCATATCTATGGAACATTCTTCCGTGGTGTACATCTATTGACATGTGGTGATATAGCCAGATTCCCGCCTTTTATTATTCATAAAAAGTAGGCCCATCGTGGGCCTAAGGCTGTTTGTTGTTTTCTGGTGGGAGATTAAAGATATTCTGGGAGATTAAAGATATTCATGTTTTATGTTAAAATGACAAATTTATTTCTAGACTTACATATTATACAGATTAAGGTCTCTATCAAATACTCACATCATTTTATTATGACTACCTTTGTATAAACACCCAAATCAGGGCCTCAGCCATTTGCCGCGGTATACTCGGAACTACTGACTACGTAACTGCTGACATGATGGCATCAACAACATGATGAACACAAGTGATTCCCAATAGTATTCCGTCTTTGTGTATTTGTAATGTTGAAGTGGAGAAGTCATAAGATGATGGAAAATGAGTTTTAAATTCCGGTACATACTAGTATATCTGTAGTTTGGTTTTTAATAGCTAATACCGCGATATATCCATAATGCATCCTATATACACCAATCTAATATCAAATTTAAAAAAACTGGTAGCCATTTTAAAGTCATTCAGTGTACAGAGCGATTACGTTTTTTCGAACAGGAAAAATTACTTTACGGTTCGATTAATCTTTACACACAAACGTTTATTTCATGATCGTAGGATACAAATCGTACCGGCGGGTTACAGTTGGGTCCTGGTTCATCACAGAGTGTATCAGGGTATTCAGCAAGTACCACAGCAGGGACCACTTAGAGGACATGCTGGTAACAGTGAGACAAAATGTAGCCTTCAAGTGGACATGCGGACAAGACGGCGCTAAACAGATGCCGTGTGTGTGGAGCACACTGACGAAACGCCTGATGTTGAAATCATGCGACACGTCTTGATAAAAATCAAGTGTATACCGTCATTGCATACTGACCACAGGGATTCGGCACGTTTTGGATACTGACCATAAGATACACGTTGAAGACATGCGACACCTCTTGCTCAAAACCAAGTGTTTACCGTCATTGCATACCGACCATAAGATACATACTGAAAACATGTCACATTTCTGTATCAAAACCAATTACATGTATATACCCTCATTACAATGATATATAAAGTTTATAAACTCATGAAAGATCTCAAACCAAGGACAACGTGACATTCCTTAACAAAAGTCATTATATATCCTCATTATAAACTCATGAAATATCTCAAACTGAGGACAACGTGACATTCATTGAACTCATTATAAACGCATGAAAGATCTCAAACCGAGGTCAACGTGACATTCCTTAACAAAGGTCATTATATATCCTCATTATAAACTCATGAAAGATCTCAAACCGAGGACAACGTGACATTCATTGAACAAAAGTCATTATATATCCTCATTATAAACTCATGAAATATCTCAAACTGAGGACAACGTGACATTCATTGAACAAGTCATTATATATCCTCATTATAAACTGATGCAAGATCTCAAACCGAGGACAACGTGACATTCCTCGAACAAAAGTCATTATATATCCTCATTATAAACCCATGAAAGATCTCAAACCGAGGACAACGTGACATTCATTGAACAAAAGTCATTATATATCCTCATTATAAACTCATGAAAGATCTCAAACCGAGGACAACGTGACATTCCTCGAACAAAAGTCATTATATATCCTCATTATAAACTCATGAAAGATCTCAAACCGAGGACAAGGTGACATTCATTGAACAAAAGTCATTATATATCCTCATTATAAACTGATGCAAGATCTCAAACCGAGGACAAGGTGACATTCATTGAAAATAGTATTATATTATATACCATCATTATAAACTGCCGAAAGCACTCATACTGAAAATGATTGTAAAAGTGTGTGTGTGAATGTGTGTGTTTACGTTTATTTATCGTCGCTACCGGTTGCCCATATGAGCGACGCCTCCTGAAGAGATTAGTAATTTTAGATTGTTGGAGGCTCATGCAATGATACAGACAGATACCCATTCCAGAGTCTCCTCTGGTTCTTTTACGTGCACGGTGTACAGCACCGACACGAGACCTCGGTTTAACGTCCCATCTGAAAGACTGTTAATTGTATTATGGTCAGACGGGGGATCGAACCTGCGATCCCTGGATTACCAGTCCAGCGTGTTACCACTGTAAAAGCTTCATCAAAAGTCATTATATATCCTCAAAACACTGAATAAACATAGTTATACTGAAGACAATGTCTCAAAAGCCTTTTTAATTCTCCGATATTAAATGGTAGGCAAACGCCGAGGAAATAAATGACAAGCCATCAGGAGTCGATAGAATATAATTATACTATTACTGATCTCATATATTTGTGGATGCCGTCATAGCACAGCGGTAGCGTGTTTCCGGTTCAGGTACGAACGATCCGGAGTTGTGCAGTTACGATTGTGCCTTAGGCAGCAATACCTTTAAATTCCACATGGCCTCTTCTCTCTCCTTCATGGCGATGTATTTCATCAGGAATGAGGTCTCCAGATCGATTAATATAATGTTGTAAAACCTTGCTTCGCAATCGAGCTACATGTAACATAAATTTGTATAAACTATGTTTGACAGACGACTGTTCAATACACTGTATATGTATATAATAGAGGACTGCAGGGAACATTGGACGGACGGATATGTAGTCCAGTGGTAACACGCTGGACTGGTAATCCAGGGATCGCAGGTTCGATCCCCCGTCTGACTCTAATAAAATTAACAGTCTTTCAGATGGGACGTTAAACCGAGGTTTCGTGTCGGTGCTTTACATCGTGCACGTAAAAGAACCAGAGCATTGCTGCTCTATAAATGAACTTATTTATAGCTGTTATGTGTGCTTAAACCATTATTTGGGAAGAGCAGTCTCTAATGTTGTAAGAACTTGTGACTCGACCCATGTTTGCTTTCTTTGCATATATTGTATGTAGATTCTGTGTCATCATAGAGCAAAATAAAATATGATTAAACTAAACTAATAGCATAAAGGTCCTCTTAAGGGGGTCTTCCTTTTTTATTTTCCGTTGCTTCCTTTGCACAACATGCTATCAATTTCCGTTCCTTTTCTCATCGTATATTACTAGATCTCAACAGTACATAATATAGTGTATCCAATGGGTTACTTACGTATCTGTAAACATTTGCTATCAATTAATAAACATGATTTACATTTGCGCCTCTTAGCCACTGCAGTTTATTTATGTCAAGAAAAACTAACGGACGACATTACTTGGCGTTTGATATGACTAACGCTATGATAAAAGGAAGACAAAATGAACCCTGGTTGTACAGTTGATCTTGCGAGGCCCAGCTCATCTCCAACATCCAAGACATAGCCTAGAACTTGAAATCTGG
Source organism: Archivesica marissinica (assembly GCA_014843695.1). Classification (NCBI taxonomy): domain Eukaryota; kingdom Metazoa; phylum Mollusca; class Bivalvia; order Venerida; family Vesicomyidae; genus Archivesica; species Archivesica marissinica. Next base: position 24,762,864 of record CM026389.1, read on the forward strand.
AAAGGACCAAGTCGACGTAATACTCCTAGACTTCGCTAAAGCCTTTGACAAAGTGCCCTTCCAGCCACTACTACTTAAACTACACTTCTATGGTATCCGAAATAGCTCATTACAGTGGATTTCTTCTTTCCTGAACGACAGAACCCAGCAGGTCCTAGTAGAGGGGAGCACTTCAGAGAAACTAGCGGTTCTTTCAGGGGTCCCCCAAGGTACGGTACTAGGCCCTCTACTCTTTCTCCTCCCAAGCCAACCTATTCGCGGGCGACACGCTACTTTCCAACGCATCCGCGGTGACGAGGATGCCACCAAGCTACAAGAAGACCTCGAGGATTGGGAATCCAAGTGGCAGATGAGCTTCCACCCAGAGAAGTGCTCCATACTTAGGATTACGAGTAAGCGGTATCGACGGGAGACCAACTACTTTCTCCACGACCACCGCTTCCAAGTCGTCGATAGCAGCAAGTACCTAGGTGATCATGGAGATAATCTGAATAAGCTTTAAGCTTTCGATTAAATCCATTTTCATTCTGTATACAATAGATATGTACTGTACATTATGAATGAATAAATATGTTTAAACCAAGTACCTCGGTGTGATCCTAAGCAAAGACCTTCACTGGGGGGAAACACAAGCTACTGCCGCTAAAGCCTCAAGAACACTGGGATTCCTCCAGCGCAACCTGAGAGACTGTAGCAGGGAAGTTAGAGAAACGATCGACAAGACCATGGTCCGTCCATCCATGTACAAGTATGGGACCCCAGCAAAGTCGACGACATCAACAACTTCGACAAGGTCCAGCGTCGAGCAGCCCGCTTCGCCTACAATGACAGGACTCCGGGATGTGTTACAGCAATGGTCACCAGACTCGACTGCAGCACATATAGTCAGACCCAACGATCGGCGAACAAGGGGCTCCCAGCGGCTATTCCAACCGTACACCAACACGACAGTGTACGAGCAGTCCTTCCCGAGACTCAAACATGACTGAACAAGCTGCCAGCAAGCATCACCGACACATCGGACATCGAGGTCTTCAATGCTGCCCTGCACGCACAGGTAGCAGCCCATCCTCTGTCCAGAGCGTAGACAGCTAGTGGTTGTACATAGTTTTAATTTTATATATACGGAACGTTTTAGCTGTACAGCCTTGGAAGATGTGATCGTCTTGTCCAAACCTACACAGGACAAAGTACATTGCAGTCATGGATTGCTGTCCTTAAACGGAAAGAAGAGTTGTCTCTTACTTTATTTTATTAGCCTCACACGCATCTGACAAATGAATGAATGCTATAACCGCACTCGCCACATGGCAGGGCCGTTGCTGGAGCTATTTTGATGCTTGCTTTGATTACTTGCGTATGCCCAGCGACGGGCCTGCATGGGTTGTATTTAACAAAAAGATCATGTTATCGATACATACACTGTTGTGATGATTACAAGAAGTGCATTGCTTATGTGCATCATGTGTACAATATAATTCAATGTTCAGCATTGTTGGGATATTTACCAGTCTTGTGACTGCAATCGGTGTGGACAGCAGTAGTTGGTTGAGTTTTAAGCCCTCATGGATAAATTAATTATTCGATATCGTGTTTCGGTCTCACTATTTACCCACTAGAACCGTCTAGAGCCGACTAGAACCGTCTAGAGCCGACTAGAACCGTCTAGAGCCACAAACCGACTAGAACCGTCTAGAGCCGACTAGAACCGTCTAGAGCCGACTAGAACCGACTAGAGCCGACTAGAGGGTTATTTAATTATTTTTTTTGCCGACCAGAAGAAATAAATCAAACATATATATATATAAGGCCATACAACTCAAGTTCTATAAAATTCGTCCTGTTATGAAGCTATATTAGCTATTATTCATCCACGACACAGTACCGACTAGAGATTCTGAAAGGCCGACCTGAGAATACCAAGGGAGATAGCTAGTACAATATTGGAAAACTGGTTAGTTATGAGTTGTCTATCTTTTCAACGTTGTATAATAGGAGAAGAAGAAGGTGATAAGATTTACCGACTAGAGATTTATGTTGAATGGTAACCTGAGGAACAACGCAACATAATATACATATATAGAATATCAGAATATAATTTTGTACCGAATACAGAACACAGAGAGTATAGTGTGTAAGAATGGCTGACTAGATATTTATTAATGTCATACATGTGTACGCATGTAGATAAAATCATAATTTTGTACGGACCGCAGAATAGATAATATAGTGTGTAAGAATGGCCGACTAGAGATTTATTAATGTCATACATGTAGATCCATAAAATCATAATTTTATACTGACTATAGAATACAGATAGGATAGTGTGTAAAGAATGGCCGACTAGAGATTTATTAATGTCATACATGTAGATCCATAAAATCATAATGTTATACCGACTACAGAATACAGAGAGCATCATAGGATCAGAATTGCCGACTAGAGATTTACCGGTATTTGTTTTCATAATGTGTGAAAGTATGCGCGTGTACAGATGTGTTTGTATCTGATTATATATAATTAGCACCTTTCTGGTTGTGACAAACATGCACGCCGCCTATGAAAGACCCGCGCGTGTGCGTGTATTGTAATACCTAGTTGACATTGCAAACATCATGGCTTTGAGTACCATAAATGTTACGTATACAAACGAATACAGAAAGTATCTGCATTACACTCTATGTGTAAACATCAAGTCTGCTTGTTGTATTCACTTGCTATCTTGTGTTGTGCTGCTATATTGTTGTGTAGTGCGTTTGCGTAAATTTCAGAGAATTGAGTTGACAATTGATATATATTTGCTGATATTATTTTTGCTGCTGCTGGTATTATCATTGTATTACTTATAGTATTATTATATTGTTTGCTTTTGTTGTTTGACAATGGCGTATCCTTGTGGCGATTGTGGAAAGAACTGTCTCCGTTGGTGCATTGCTTGTGAGAAGTGTGACAAGTGGTTCCATTCGAAATGTCAAAGAAGCAACTGGATATTTTAACTAATTCTTCAGGTGATTATTTTTGTTTCAGATGTACAACACTCGATGATGGCGAATTTAATTTTGACATGTCTTTAAAGCGATTGAAAGGGTATGCTGAAAATGGAAATTTGGGTGAAGGTGTCCAGATAGAGACTATTTTTTGAGAAAACTAAACAACGAACCATTTGAGAAAAGGGCAAATTTTATATATTCACCGGCAAATTTATTGATTGATGACTGTTTCAGTTAAAATTCTGGACTCACTAAATTCTTCAATTGCAAATAGGCGACCTGTAACTGTATCTGGGGATGGGAATTGTCTTTTTAACGCCCTTTCAGTGAGCTTTATAGGACATGAGGGGCTTTCCACTGAAATTAGAGTACGGACATGTCTAGAAATGGTGTCGAACCAAGAAGCATACAGCGAGAAATATGAGAGACTGGCATTGGTTGGGCGATGTGTGCCGCAGCAACCGTTATGGGCTCTGCTATCCAGTCCGTTTACCCACCTAGAAATGGAATGTTAGACAAAACTGTAGGAATTTTAAATACAACATTTTTACCTATTGGCACGAGATCAAAACATGACCCAATTATCTTAATGTGGACTAGCTCGCATTTTAATTTTCAGAAAACCTGGCTTCCAAATCATTTTGTTCCGTTAATCCAGGATAATTCAATTTCCGTTTCCACTATTGATATTAGTTCAGATGTTCCTATCAACCACGAAATTTGCCCAACAATATTTGACTCAAGCGAGGAGAGCAGAGGACAGGAGTGTACCACGATTGAGGAAAGTGAGGAGAGCAGACTGAGGATATACCCATAATTAGTAAACATTTTAGATCTCTTCATGGTAAATTTTTGCAGACCGACAAATTAATTGAATTTCTTTCCACAGAAAGTGATGCCGTCCCCAAAATCCCATTATGTAATAAAAGTGATATTTATTTTTTGTTGCAAAATTCAGAAAATTTAGAGCGCAAGGCAAATGGCACATGTATGGACTTTTGGGATAATTGTGGCACGTGGGACTCCAAATCAGCTTCGACCAAAACTGCATATTTTGTCAAAAGGGGTGGGGAAATGATGTCCGTTACAAAGAAGGGAGTAGAATTTTGTAGAGATAAAGAAATTTTTTGTTCCCATAACACCTCAACCAGACGATTTGGAACTTTTTACAATGAAACGGTATTACGCCACCCTTAAACGAGACAAAAATTACAAGAAAAGAATTACCTGGTTTGAGACACTACCTGGCTATCCGGTTGAGTTACTGTCGTACGCTGTGGCGGAATATTGCGGTAAATTCCCATTAAATGAAATTTCACAACATGGCAATGCAAGAAAGACTAATCAAGAATATATCAGAACATCTCCTGATACGAAGAAAATTATCCTGGGTGAAATTAAAACCAATAAGCCTGTGAAAGAAATATTTAGACAACAATTCTGTTCGGAACATCCGCCACGGGATTCAAAAATGATTCACAATATGAAAAGCAAATTAACAAAAGAAAATAACCCAGGTAGCAGACAGAACACCGCAGATGACATTCAGAATTTATTAAATATGGCGTCAAATTCGGATTCATTTATAAAAGAAATCGTTCAATTGGCAGGAAAACCACCTAATTTAATATGCTACACCGGTAACCAGTTGAAATTATTGAAAAAAAAATATGAAAAGGGGTGTTGTTGGTATAGATAGAACGTTTAACCTGGGTGCTTGCTATGTGACGACGTTTAACCTGGGTGCTTGCTATGTGACGACGTTTAACCTGGGTGCTTGCTATGTGATGACGTTTAACCTGGGTGCTTGCTATGTGACGACGTTTAACCTGGGTGCTTGTTATGTGACGACATTTAACCTGGGTGCTTGCTATGTGACTACGTTTAACCTGGGTGCTTGCTATGTGACGACGTTTAACCTGGGTGCTTGCTATGTGACGACGTTTAACCTGGGTGCTTGCTATGTGACGACGTTTAACCTGGGTGCTTGCTATGTGACTACTACAGTTTTTCAAGATTTTGATGTCATTAGAAAGGGTAAGACCGTGTCGCCCATTATTTTAGGACCACTTTATTTACACTGGGACGGCACTTTTCAAACTTACCAGCGTTTTTTTACACACTTGGCTTCTGTTTTGGATGACGGTTTTGATTCCCAATTAAGTACTAATAATTTAATAATCGGTTCAGATGAGGAAAAGGCACTAGTGAAGGCAGTTAAGTCAAGTTTTCCAAATTCAAAATTAACCCTTTGTACGCGTCACATATTCAAATTAAACCTAAACTGGAAACCCTCTAAACTACCGGATTTGGTAAGTATGTTAGAAAAAGAAGTTGTTCTCCAAGAAGCATTGCTACGTGGAGCTCTGTACGGCCATGGAGACTACGAACTTGCATCCCACGCAGCAACTCTGCGTGTCCCCATGGCATCCTGGCAACAAAAGAATGATAATGAAAAGCAACTACAATTTAGAAAGCTATTACTATTCGGCAACAAAAAATCACCTGCAAAATTAATAACATCTTCCGATGGAAAACTTTTGATTCCTAAAACTAAGGCATTGGCTAAAAAACCTGGACAAAAAAGAAGACTTGTGGATGCAAAAACAACGTCAATGCCAAAACGTCAAAAAATGAACACTGATATTCAATAACACGATTGTGGATAGAGCAGTAGTAGCACGTTCACTTCAGGTGAAGACCCGGAGTTCGTGCCAATCTGTACGATTATATAAATTATAGAGCAGTGGTAACGCGTTCACTTCAGGTGTAGACCAGGAGTTCGCGCCCATCTGTTGTCATTACATTGGTGTATTCAAATGAATAGATAAATAATATTTAAAGTAGTTTAATATGTGTGGAATTAGTGAATAGAGCAGTAGTAGCACGTTCACTTCAGGTGTAGACCCGGAGTTCGCGCCCATCTGTTGTCATTATATTGGTGTATTCAAATGAATAGATAAATAATATTTAAAGTAGTTTAATATGTGTGGAATTAGTGAATAGAGCAGTAGTAGCACGTTCACTTCAGGTGTAGACCCGGAGTTCGCGCCCATCTGTTGTCATTATATTGGTGTATTCAAATGAATAGATAAATACTATTTAAAGTAGATTAATATGTGTGGAATTAGTGAATAGAGCAGTGGTAGCACATTCACTTCAGGTGAAGACCGGAGTTTGTGCCAATCTGTACGATTATGTACGATGGTAATTGGTATACGGTTTGCATAAGACATCACGACCTCTGGCGCGGCCGTGAAAAGCCTGTAAGTCTATGTGGTATATGCTACTTGTGTATATAAAGACATCTCAGGCAATGGTAGTGCGATTACTTCAGGTGAAGACTCGGAGTTTGTGCCCAGCTGTTGCCATTATATTGGTGTACACCAATAAATAAAGTTTTAATTATATGAGTACACCAAGTGAAATTATAAAGCAGTGGTAACGCGTTCACTTCAGGTGTAGACCCGGAGTTCGCGCCCATCTGTTGTCATTAGTCTCATTACATTGGTGTATCAAATGAATAGATAAATAGATAGAATCATAGATAGATTCTTTATTATCCTCCATATAATATGTGTGGAATTAGTGCAGTAGTAGCACGTTCACTTCAGGTGAAGACCCGGAGTTCGTGCCAAACTGTACGATTATGTACGATGGTATACACTAATACTCAATAGTGACCTCTGGCGCGGCCATGAAAAGCCCGTAAGTCTATAATTATTGAGATTGTATATATTTTTAAACTGTGCTGGTAATAAAAGAAACCTATAGTGGGGACATCTGTCTATGCAATATGGTAAGTAGTTGCACAGGCCACCACATGATGAGACTTATTGAGGAGTCGAAATGGGTTTTTTTCACGATAGTATGCAGTAGAACAAAAAGAAACAAATCTCTAGTCGTTAATTCTATTCCCGTCAATTATCACAGTGAAAAGATAGATAACCACTGGTCATTCTTCAGCATATTCTATTACTAGTTACTTCCCCTTATATTCTCTGGTCTGCACAACAAATATTTTTTCATGTTTACATACATCTCTATATTCAATGAATTCACCCTAGATGTTATTCTGAAACACTAGTATGTTGCAAAGTTCTTCTGGTCGGCAATAATTGTCCAATATATGTCTCTAGTCGGTAATTATATGAAGTACGTGTTATCTCCCCTTTCAAAATGGCGACCAGAATCTCTAGCTCAAAATCGTTGTTTTAGTGGTCTATAACTATACAAACAGGAACTGTAAGTGGTCTACGTGGTATTCCAAACTAAATAAAACATTTTGAATGGGTGTTGGTCAAGAATGTTACAAGTGAAATTTTTTAAATATTGCGGTCACTTAATTAATTAATAATCTTATACATATTATAGTGTTGTGATAACTCTTTAAAAAAATTGTAATAAACTGCTTGCTTAACTGAAAATACCAAGAAAATGTATATAGCAAAGTTGATGAAATTGATGCAACATGGTATCAAATTACCAATAATCATCGTTGGCACAGTGGTTAGCGTGCTCGCTTCTCACCAATGCAACCTGGGTTCGATCCTCATACTGGGAAGTATGCGAGATGGTAGGCCCTACGGTGGTCGCCAGATCTTACAGGTGGCCGGGTACTCCGGTTTTCTCCCACAGGAATGACCACATTTACGCTTTCATCCATGCCAACGAGAGTGATTAATATAAGTTGTTAAAACTTGCTTCGCAATCGTAAAATAAATCAAGTTTAAACTACAGAGCTGAGCCGAAGTAACTGTGCATATTGAATGCCTAGAAATCTTGAACCCAAACTGTCACACTGAGAATATGTGATATTAGTTAGGTCATTTTGATATCTGAAGTGCTATTATTTGTGTTGCCATTGGATTTATCAAATTTCATTTTTATATGCTATCTTGTCTATTGGATTTATCAAATTTCATTATTATATGCTATCTTATCGATTGAATTTATCAACTTTCATTATTATATGCTATCTTGTCTATTGAATTATTTATCAACTTTCATTATTATATGCTATCTTGTCTATTGGATTTATCAACTTTCATTATTATATGCTATCTTGTCTATTGGATTTATCAACTTTCATTATTATATGCTATCTTGTCTATTGGATTTATCAACTTTCATTATTATATGCTATCTTGTCTATTGGATTTATCAACTTTCATTATTATATGCTATCTTGTCTATTGGATTTATCAACTTTCATTATTATATGCTATCTTGTCTATTGGATTTATCAACTTTCATTATTATATGCTATCTTGTATATTGGATTTATCAACTTTCATTATTATATGCTATCTTGTCTATTGAATTTATCAAATTTCATTATTATATGCTATCTTGTATATTGGATTTATCAACTTTCATTATTATATGCATGCTATCTTGTCTATTGAATTTATCAAATGTCATTATTATATGCTATCTTGTCTATTGGATTATCAACTTTCATTATTATATGCTATCTTGTCTATTGAATTTATCAAATTTCATTATTATATGTTATCTTGTTTATTGGATTTATCAAATTTCATTATTATATGCTATCTTGTCTATTGGATTTATCAAATTTCATTATTATATGCTATCTTGTCTATTGAATTTATCAAATTTCATTATTATATGCATTATATGCTATCTTGTTTATTGAATTTATCAAATTTCATTATTATATGCTATCTTGTCTATTGAATTGATCAAATTTCATTATTATATGCTATCTTGTCTACATGTAGTTATTATATTGCAACGTGTATTTATCGCCACACCCTCAACTTCGGGAGGCACCTCCACAAATTTATTAGTAATTTTATTATTTGGAGGGTAGTGCAATATATACAGAAGACGCACCAATTCCAGAGGCATTCCCTTAAACTAACAACCTCTGGAGTTTCAGTCCTACGTGTTATCGACTGGACCACTGATCCGCCCTTATTGAAAATTGTCGACAGTTATGTATCCTGTTGTGATCAGAATTTCATCGAATATATATTTATATTGCTATTGCATTTCCTTTGATGAAAGTATGTGTCCTGATTGTATACATTTTCATACGAGGGTTCCCCACCGATGATGATATGCAGCTGACATGCGCACTCTACGTTACGGGCATGCACATTCGCAGTATTAGGCAGCATTCGTCACGAGAAAATACGTGTCGAAGTAAAGAATCGCGGGTTAATAATTTCCATCGGGTATGAACTACATTGGGTGTTTAATGTTAGCGTGGATGACTTTCGGCCTCCACACATTTTATCCACGCCCAATGTAGTTCATACCCCGATGGAAATTATTAACCCGCGATTCTTTACTTCGACACGTATTTTCTCCGTAATTGAAAGGAACCTATTAACCTGCGATTCATTCCTTAACCCTTTCAACACCAAGTAACTGACATGGACTGGTCCATGATATTCTTAGACCAATAAATGAATAAGAAAATTACATTCGGACCAGTTCATTTATCAAAATGGGTAATTATGTCTAAAAATAGTAATATCATTGGCAAAAAGTGCAGATCCTGATGAGACGGCTCGTCACGAGCCGGCTCATCTGGATCTACACTTTTTGTAAGCCTATTTAGAGGCCTGTGGTGTTGAAAGGGTTAAATAAAGCAAGATATAATATAGCATTATTGTTGTGAAATGTTGATCAATCAACTTATTTTTTCTCTCCTCCACAGGCACAAGACACAATCATTGTTGTGTTTTACGTTTATTTATCGGCGCTACCGGTTGCCCATATGAGTGACGCCTCCTAAAGAGATTAAGTCATTTTAGAGTTTGGAGGATAGTGCAACGATACAGACAGAGACCCATTCCAGAATCTCCTGTAGTTCTTTTATGTGCACGGTGTGTAAAGCACCGACACAAGACCTTGGTTTAAAGTCCCATGTGAAAGACTGTTAATTTTATTAGGGTCAGGCGGGGGATCGAACCTGCGATCCCTGGATTACCAGTCCAGCATGTTACCATTGGACTACAGATCCGTCTGTACAATAATTGTTTGTGCCCTATTGTCTTCTAGTAGTCTTTTTTATATCAATTAGGGTATCTTGTGCCTGCAAGTTGCATCAATGAAGTATAACTGCAGAAAAATGAATAGCGCGCAACGCAAAGAAGATATGTAGAACTAGGTTTGGTACTGATCAAAGCTGCGATGTTTTAGACTTTAGACAGTGTTGTCCTTTGTGACAGACAGACAGTACAAAATCATTGTGTCTTCCTCCTCTGGGGAGGCATAATAACTGAAGGCAAGGTGGAGTTCTTTTCGTTTTTTCAATCAATGTTTGTTGTGATCACAATTACAGTCAAACCTGTCTTAAGCAGCAAGCCAAGGGGATCACACTAAGTGGCTGCTTAGCACAGGTGGTTGCTTAATAAGAGTTAAAATGTATAATAATATGGCTGCTTAGCACAGGTGGTTGCTTAATAGTTAAAATGTATAATAAAACAACTTATTTGGAATCTGGAAACTGGCTGCTTAATACAGGTTGGCTGCTTAACAGAGGTGACAACTAACACAGGCTTGACTGTAGTTGTATGGAGCTGCAGAGGGTGTTTATAATGTGGAGAAACATGCCAACATTCCTATAATTGGTTCACCCTGGAGAAAAAGAAGTAGGATATCCTAGTCCTACAAGTATATAAAGTGTTGGAACCTTGTGATCCCATTTGAACAAACTGGGCACAGGAGGACTGCCCAATTGGAGGACTGTCGGATTAACGCGGCGGTTGGCGCGCTCGCTTCTCAACGCTGCAACCAATCCAATAAATTCATGCCAAAGACTAGTGTCCTCTATATTAATTATGAAATATTTTCTACTTGAACTCAAAATAGTTACTGTCGAGATGAAGCAGCCCATGGAGACTCTTCTCCACTCCTGCATGTATTTGAAAAATGGCAATAACTAAGTGGTGAGAACATCTATTGTGTAGCAACAGCAGTAGCAGTTAATATAATCGTTATAGCACCGGCTGCCACGCACGTTTGTTTGCATCATAGCCGACTTAAAAACAACAGGGCTTGATCCATCATCTCAAGTTATCACAACTGTTATGACAAACAATGTCCACAGATTTCTACAGTCTCATCAGTCACCACATATTCACAGCTACTGCATATACAAAATGTACATTAGAACAGTCGGTAAACACTGTCACATAACATGGTGTCACCTCCTACGCTGTCACATTGTCACACTTCCGGCCCCTCTCCTCCGGGTACAAGCTGGAAATAGATAGTAAGAACACAGTCGGTAAACACAGTCACATAACATGCTGTCACCTTCTAGGCTGTCACATTGTCACACTTCCGGCCCCTCTCCTCCGGGTACAAGCTGGATATAGATAGTATCTTTGCTTATGCATCACCAAACAAATGACAAATCTACGAAAGGACGAACGGGTGTATTTCATCATTTCTACTTCCACAAATTCATGATTTCAACTTCACAATTCATGATTTCAACTTATTTCAACTTTACAATTCATGATTTCAACTTATTTCAACTTTACAATTCATGATTTCAACTTATTTCAATTTTACAATTCATGATTTCAACTTCACAATTCATGATTTCAACTTATTTCAACTTCACAATGCATGATTTTGTGAAGTGGAATTTATTTTGTTGAAATCGTGAAACTGAAATCGTGAAAAGGTGGAATAGTGAATGTCACCAACGGTCTATCGTACCAATCTAACAGCAAAAATGCAGTCTGACAACATCAAGAGACTAATGTTCCAGCTAGGTCTAAATGGAAGGATGGTATACCCTGTACCCAGGGGGTAACCCTGCCTGCCATATCAAGCTTGGCGGAATGCCCTAGAAAATGTAGCATAGTACACCCTGTATGTTGTCATGTTTGGAGGAATGACGTAAATGAAAGAATAGTACACCGCTGTCTGCTGACCCGATCTCCATGTCAGTGCCTGGGGAATGCACTAAATGAGTAAACCCACTCTGCTGGCATGGGCGCCATGTGAACGGGGAAAGAGCGTGCTTAAATCTGAAGTAGTGTAGTAACACCCTGGTCACTGCCCAAAGTCGGAGGGGGCTGCTATGTCATGTGTGGAGGGAGAAGGGCTGCCATGTCGGGGATGCAGCCCTAAAGATGCTACACAAGTTCAATATGCTAAAGACCTTCGATTACAGTCACGGCCATACCAACTTGCTGTTATGCGGATTACTTATTGTAAAACACTATACTTTCGTGAACACTTTATTTTGCGAGATTCACTATTTTGAAAATTTTCAATTAATTTGCGAGAGATTTGAATACGCTCACCTGTGATGTACATGTATTGCCAAAAATAAAATTTGGCAGTAATATTTGGTTTAAATCGGTTACGCGCATGCTGGAGCCTGGCTCGTATCATATGAACTCATTTCAGTGCCTTGATTAGTATACATACTATAACCTCGATATAAAAATATGTTCACACTCCGGAACACAACCATTTTCTGTTGATCGATATTACAAAGTATTATATGCACTTTCATTTAGTTTATACAAATATATTTTAACTCGATTGCGAAACAAGTTCTTACAACTTATATTAATCACTATCGAGACATCATTCATGATGGAATCCATCGCCACGAGGGAGAAGAGGCAATGTGGAATTTAAATGCCTTGCCTAAGGGCATAATCGTAACGGCTCCAGCGAGGCTCAAACTCCGGACTTTTTGCACCTGAAGCAAACGCGCTATCACGACTTCCACGATCATTTATAAACAGCAGACTATTAAAACATGGTAATTAATTTTGTTATATTTATTATCCATTATTATTGATTACACTACATTGGTATTACACGTAACAATCAAGATGACTGTTGGTGTATATCGCTTATAATTGTACTGATTTTCAAAATGTTGATAAAATGTAACTATTTTCGGATATAACTCTACTTTCGGACACAGAATTATTCACGAGAATCATGAATTTGAGATCTAAGTTGATTAGTGTTCTACAGCAGTACATTTGCTTAATATGCATGTACTAGCAGTAACCTCGGCTAGACATGTACCAAACTAGCAGTAACCTCGGCTAGACATGTACCAAACTAGCAGTAACCTCGGCTAGACATGTACCAAACTAGTTTGATCCCACATCTGATACCAATAAAATTTACAGTCTTTCAGATGGGACCGAGGTCTCGTGTCGGTGCTTTACACTGTGCAGGTAAAAAACCCAGAGGAGATTCTGGAATGGGCCTCTGTCTGAATCATTGCACTATCCTCCAAAAATCTAAAATGACTAATCTCTTCTGGAGGCGTTGCTCATATGGGCAACCGGTAGCGACGATAAATAAAACGTAAAACACCAAACTAGCTGTAGCCTCGGCTAAGCAAGCATGAAAGTAGTTCTAATGTACTCACCATAGTAATATTATTCCCATTTAGTAAAATCTGGTCTAACTTTGTGACTCTTCTTCCTTCTGGGGTACTTTCACTTAAACAAAACATATTAATGGTAAGACTGAAATAATTATATTCACAATCACTCCTTGTAACTCAATATTGCTGATAAGCAATAGGCACACTGTACAAAACAACATCATACATGTGCAATGTTAGCCTGGGTTCCAGTCTGTCGATTTTTCACTTCTGGCAAAATGACATTTTTATATGATCAGAAACTCAATACCGCCAAATTAATAGTCTCGGTGTTAAAATATATTTATTTGACTGACCAGGCAAACTATATCGACGCCTGTTCCCAGGCTAGTGTGATGTACTCAACGATCAATATAGGAATAACGGCGTGGAATGGTGGTTATGTACAGGTATATGGAGTAAAGCCGTAAGGGGGTACGGCTTGAGACAAACATATAACTGCCACCCAATATTATGCAAATAAACACACACGCACTGTGACCCATTACATGTACATGCTGTAGAGAAAGTGAATTAAATCATCTTATTATATCTTATAATATAATACAGTCAAACTTGTCTTTAGCAACCAGTCGAGGGAAGCACAGAAAGTGGCTGCTTAGCACACTGACAGGTGGCTGCTTAATAGAGGTCACAACACACATGTATAGCAAAGTAACATATTGGGAATCTGAAAACTGGCTGCTTCATGCAGGTTGGCTGCTGAATAGAGGTGACCACTAATACAGGTTTGACTGTACATTGTACTATTAACTCAGAATGAATTTAGTAGGATGAACATACATGTATATTAATACTTACAATTCAATGACATCTTCTAGCACCATATCTAAACATACATTAAGGAAAACAACACACGTGCATGTATGTACAGTACATGTCAGTTGCACAGGTGCAAACATATGCAAGTCGGTGTAACAGATCAAATGTATTATGTTATGTTATATTTCGAGTTTTAGGTCTGCATCAGCACCATTTTGGGCTATATCGCCGGCGGGCAGTTTACCTAACAACACCTTTCCTGGGCAGGCTCCAGCGGTTAACCAGTACTTGGGTGCACCAACCTCCGTAAGAAACTGCCAACTTTTTCATATAAATGAGACACGGCCTGAGCTGAATCAGGTCAAATGTATTAATAATTAGTTATTTGTTCAAGTGCCCTGGCCAGCAGAAACAGAGCATTGGTTACCAGTCCTGTCTGTCTGTCCTAGCCTGGGTTCCAGTCTGTCGATTTTTCACTTTTTAACTTCTGGCAAAATGACATCATCAGAAACTCAATACGGCCCAATTAATGGTCTCGGTGTTAAAATATATTTATTTGACTGACCAGGTAAAATACTTTGATGCATATTCCCAGGCTAGGTCTGTCCTATCCTGTTTCTTTTGGGGGTTTGAAGAGGCACCTATACAGCGACTATTCAGCTAATTATTAGTAGAATAAGACCTCAGGTGCCGCCATAATGGGACTCAAGCATACAGAAAGTGACTTAAACTTAAAGCCAACTGTGTTATCCACTCAGTCACACGTCTTACATAGACAAATAGTCCAGCTGAAATAGTATAAAGTTGGATATTTGTTTGTTACAGTGTATCACCAAATTATATTCAGGGCCTGCCTTGGCTCTTATTTATTTGTAGCCAATCACGACGTTCACACTTTATTTCTTCATAACCTTTTCATTCATTAAGATAACATGCTCAATGTTGGACCATTCATAGAGTTATCCCTGCTCATTCATTAAGATAACTTGCTCAATGTTGGACCATTTATAGAGTTATCCCTGCTCATTCATTAAGATAACATGCTCAATGTTGGACCATTTATAGAGTTATCCCTGCTCATTCATTAGGATAACATGCTCAATGTTGGACCATTTATAGAGTTATCCCTGCTCATTCATTAAGATAACATGCTCAACGTTGGACCATTCATAGAGTTATCCCTGCTCATTCTAATGATGTGCTTGTTTTGCAGATGAAATTTTACAGGTTTTTGCCGTTTTTATCATCGCCAAACTGAGTTTTTATTAGCCGTTTTTGGCATATTTTAGCCAATGACAGTGTTGGCTATTTCCAGCGCGGGCCCTGATATTTCTGTATTAACCTATTTAGTTTAAACATATTTTATTCGGATCAAATACATATATACATATATAAACACAATTTTTATACATTGGAACCGATATGGGTCGAGAAACAAGCTTAAAGCTTATATGAATCCCTTCCCATTAACCTATTTGATTCTGGATACCGTTCAAACCGTATTTGCAAAGTACATAGAGCCAGATCAGCCGCCATGGAATGTGCCGTCTGATCAGGCTCTATGCTGTTTGCTATTCAGATGATCTTGCTAAGACACTTGGCTATGTAGCAAACAATATAGATCCTGATCAGCACACAGCGGCTGATCTGGATCTATGCCGTTTGCAAAAGCCTTTAAATGTATCCAGAATGAAATGGGTTAATGAAGCTAGAAAGCAATATTGTGACAAG
Organism: Archivesica marissinica; assembly: GCA_014843695.1. Lineage (NCBI taxonomy): Eukaryota > Metazoa > Mollusca > Bivalvia > Venerida > Vesicomyidae > Archivesica > Archivesica marissinica. The sequence continues at coordinate 24,778,764 of CM026389.1, forward strand.
TTGCGGCTGTGGTGCTAGCTTTCAATGTTCACGAGGCTGGCAAATGTCATACTCTTAAGACTTACAATGCAGCTTCATATCTTACCGTTTCCAAACAAGATAAATCTGAAAATTTTCAATTCAATTTGTTGGAAAGCATCAAATAACATTATAAACATTCGACACAATATTAATCTACCGGTATGGTTATTTCTAGAGCAGAATGACATGGTGTGCCGTCCTTCCCCTTTTTAGCCCTGCACTTTATGTCCGCCCATTTGCATTTGTTATATATTATTTTAATTTTATTATTACCGTAACTTGCTATGTTTACCGCGCTAGCATGTATAATGCGCACCCACTTTTGGCACGAAAATTTTCGCAGATACGATATAATTGCGCTCTATGGTTTTTATATTTAGATAAAAAACTTAATGAATCATCGTAGGTGCGAATAGGGTCGAAATATTCGCTAAATGTTTCTGAAAAAAATGTCATGATGGCTGTACCAGTGTATACTGCGCACTAGACAAATTCTACACTGTGTTTAGAAATGTTTTACTATCCAGGCATTTTTCAAAGTCTAAACGCTAAAGCTTAATTATGTGTAGCATATTTTATATTCTAAAAAGTTGTTTTTATAAATTAAATTTGTTAAGATGAACACGCATACCGTTGTTTGAATTCTGCACAGTCTATAACGTCTCTTGATACAATATTATACAAGAAATCAACGATTAAATTTCACGACAGAGTTTTGCCATTCCAAATTGTCCATTTTGAATATTTGATTATTGCGAAAAATAGAAATCATTAGACAAAAATGTTTACAAGATTAATATCCAATTGTTCAATCATACGCAAGAAATGTACTAAATATATTTCATTCGGATTTCTTAAATTGTGAAGACTGCGCAGAAAAAATGCAAGAATCTCACCTCGACTTCAAACAGCTAAATGATATGCACAACGGTTAGACAATATATTTTAAATGTTCTTAATTTATATATATTTAGGATTATTCTTAACACCAATGCACACATTTATAACCGTTCATGTCCGAAAGGCTTCAAAATATTGGTCAGAAATCCCGCCATCGGATCAGGACAGGGCGGAAAGTGCTATGCGAAAATGAGCATTAACGATAAGACCTCGAAATAACAGAGAAAAAAATAATTACGTAGAGGTCTTATTTATAGGTCCTATATGGCGACCAGATGCCATTTCTATGTTTATATCAAGGATACTGACATAGTCATCAAATCCTAGGAGAACTCCAACAATCTCTTTATCATTCTTCATAATGATATGAATTCTCGACCCAATACATTTGTCGACAAGCTCTGAAAGTTAAGAAAAACAGTTCATTAGTGTCATTACTATAGACTAAGACAAAGGTAAAACAAAGCTACTTGAATGTCAAATATCTTTAATAGCTTGAGCCAAGGCTTGTATCATCTATGGATAACATGCACGCGACACCCGTAAACAAAACAAACATGAAAAAGAAGTTGATAAATAACTCTAGACCGACGGCCATTTATAATAACTTTACGGTAACGCAAGTTGAGATGAAAGTGTCAATGTGATCTAATTTTAAACCTTCGTCCGGGAGTGGAGTTGAATTGTGGGAGAATATTTAATGGGTATTTCCCCCATAATTCCTTTACTGTAGTATGGCTTGAATGCTTTTTTAACGTTTGAAAGCGTTCTTATGAGCCAGATTAACATTAAATGACATTGGAATAAGCCACTACAAATTCAACAAATGCAATATTATTACTGTACAGTATAAACATTTTTCGGCAAATAAATACATGCAAATTGAATTCATGCAATAACACACTATTAGAAATAGTGTAAAATTAGATTTAAAATTCCGATTTGGCAGACAAATTGGTGGATTTATATTTAGATAAAGAACACTCACACGCACCTGATATTATATATATATAATTTTAACATGAATTTTTATCTAATGGCTTCGTGTCCTAGTGGTTAGGACACTCGCACAGACTCGCCTAACACGGACAAGCCGTGTGAAGGACCGAAGTTCGAATCTTAGTACTGAAACTATTTTTCTCAATATGTTTTATATACTTTATAATTCTATATATAATTGTTTTTTTTGTATGGAAGTCAAATGTACAATTGCATGAATATGAATATAAATTATTTTTAACTCCATACTACAAAATCAACGATTTCAGCTTTCATGTTTATAATCTAAATATGTACATTATCATAATCCTTGCTGCACAGTAGAAATAGTAACAGCAACAACAGTATCACATTGTTCAAAAGACATATCTCTTTACATATCGTATGTCGACATGTTTTCGATACTCTTCGTCTCGCGCATTTAAATTGGACTAGAAGTACAATGACGACATTCATTGTTTATGTACGATATTCGCACACTGCATCATTCACTCCGCTGAGGTACTTATGGTATCGAAAATCGGTCAGTCAATGATAGAGTGGTGGAACCTATGCTCGGCGTAAATCCTACATATCATGGCCTATAAAAAAAAGTTAAATGCACTTGCAGTATAACTTTATTTTCTTAAGTTGTGAACACAACTTTCAAAAAATTGTTGTTGAAAATATTAGCTTCTTTATGTGACCATGCGCCTCAATACAGCTATCGCAACCACAGGGATTCGGCACGTTTGGGGGTACTAGTATATATATTTAAGTACAGGGATTCTACTCTGTGGGATGTCAGATTTCGCATCAATCAGTAAAATGGCCCTATCTGAGACAATTTTGTACAAATCTGTCTAAATATAACGCCTATCCCGTGTATTTATATTGTTCTTCAAATAAAACACAACTTTAAGCTGCATGCATGTATACTTTGCAAACAATTGCCACAAACATTGGCCATAGCAGGTCACATTTCCGTACTAGGACACGGGTTCTGTCAGTAACAACAAAAAATCTTCGACGGGAGAGTTTTAACTGAATAACATTATCAATAAAATGTGTTTCCACTAACATGTAGGTTTATTCGGCAAAAATGTACGTCAAAAAGAGATTTCGTAGCATTTTCAATTTGTTTTGAAAAATTCTAAAGCGGTGCAATTCGCGTCGAAACGAGCGTTCTGATTGGATTATGATTATTCTTCATATATAAAAAAACATCTTGTTACATTCTAATAATCCAATCAGAACGCTCGTTTCAACGTGAATTGCGCCGCTTTAGAATTTTTCAAAACAAATTGAAAATGCTACGAAATCTCTTTTTGACGTACATTTTTGCCGAATAAACCTACACGTTAGTGGAAACACATTTTATTGATAATGTTATTCACAGTTAAAACTCTCCCGTCGAAGATTTTTTTTTGTTGCTGACAGAACCCGTGTCCTAGTACGGAAATGTGACCTGCTATGGCCAATGTTTGTGGCAATTGTTTGCAAAGTATACATGCATGCAGCTTAAAGTTGTGTTTTATTTGAAGAACAATATAAAGACTCGGGATAGGCGTTATATTTGGACAGCTTTGTACAAAATTGTCTCAGATAGGGCAATTTTACTGATCGATGCGAAATCTGACATCCCACAGAGTAGAATCCCTGTACTTAAATATATATACTAGTACCCCCAAACGTGCCGAATCCCTGTGATCGCAACGGCACCTCTTTCCATGGGGAACTAGGTACTTTAGGGCACCTATGCACGGCATACATGAAAATGTTTTATTTATGCACATTTAAATGTTGAATATATTATTTTGACTTAGTAACATTAATAAATAACAATATTACAACTCATAAGACACTTTTTTTCTGGTTATTTGTACATATTTTCCCAATTCGGATAGCTACCTGAAATGCTCATAAACCGCATCATTTCGGTGGAAAAAAATGTCCCAACAAGTTGTCGGTTTATATTTGGCTACTGAACCAGTCAGGTGACACTTGCATAATATTTGGCTACTGAACCAGTCAGGTGACAGAACAACTTTGCATTAGGCTACCAGCACGCACAACGGAATGCTATTGAACCATGCTTCACCTCTGTCACCGAAAATAGGCTAAAACTATTTAAATACAAACTATTTAAATACGTATGTAAATGGAAAAAATACGCTGAGCATAGGAATACGCCATAGAGTGGTGTCCGTGGTCGGTAGAGCGTCGGATTTGGAATCGAACGGTCCCGGGTTCGATACTCGGTCAGGCTACGTATGTAGTGCCATTGAGCAAGGCACCTCACACACATTGCTTACTACTGGTTAACCACTTAGGTCGGCTAAGCCTGCCCAGGAAAACATGTCTAGGTCCCCGCAAGGGGTTTAACATTAATGGAACATACATACATACATGAAACGGTATGTGTTCATCTTGTTAGCAATTTTAATTTATAAAAACGACTCAGCGATTTGGTGCCCTGACCATGGCATGCGGGTCTTGGCTGTTGGATGGGAGGGGTTTGACATTAAAAGGAACATACATACATACGCTGAGCATAGGTTCCACCACTCTACATGTTTACAGGAGAAAATACTTCTAATACCATTTGCCCAAGCTGTAGATTCAATCATTCGGATTTAGCTATTCCATGGATCTATGATTGAGCTCGCTTTGAGGCTTTGGCTTATTCATATTAGACATGTTCGCAATACAGTCATGATGCGACTAATTTTATTATTAAATTTCCGCTGTTTTAATGAGCGCCTGTAAGAATAAGATTAAAAACATTTAGAAAAACTTCAAATATTGACGATATCTTATGATGATATGTGTAGTTATATCATCCGTTGGATATAAAACTCGTACTTCCAATACAATGTATCCAAAATACAGGCTTAATTAATTTCCTAAATATCTAAAATGACATACCAAGTGGGAGCAATTGCGAGGGATTTGTGAACGTCGTCATTTTTCGGTGTTTGCGTTAATTTCGTACTGTAAGAATAGTCCTATTCTGTAAACCAGTCCATCTAGCTACACGTGCCCACAGGCGCGTAGCTAGGCTTAAATATGGATTACGCACCATTCTAGGGGGTCCGGGGGCATGCCCCACCCGGAGATGTTTCCCCGCTATACGAGAGAGAGAGAGACCATGTTTAATAGAACCAATAATACAATATCTACAATTGGAAACAAAATGTCCCAGGTGACGTACTACTTTCAGATTATATTGCGTAGCCGAAGTAATATAAATGTTTTGTCAATACTATTTAAATAATATTCCAAAATACTGATCTAAACTGCCACGTACATGTCAACACTTTATGAACTCACGAAGTAAATACCTGATATTCAATTCAATTCAATAAATTTATTGCATTAAATATGACAACATACTTATAGCAAAGAATACATATATAAACAAAGTACAATGGAAAGACATGGATACATTTTCAGAAGAGCATAGATGATTATGATGTTTAAAAAAAAAAAAAAAAATTCTTACTAAATTTGCGTAATATTTGGACTGGTTTTGAACAATTTTCCTATTAGTTTGTGTAAGTAAGCTAATAAACCTTTGTTTGGTAGGCCAAGTATAATAGTAGCGTTTCAGATATTTTTTTCTTAAATTTCTAAATTTAGGACAAATAAGAAGAAAATGATACTCGCTTTCAATCATTCTATAATTACAATGTATACAGATACGTTCATTCCGTGGTACGTTTGTGTAACGACCTCGTTCTATTGCTAGGTCATGGGATGAGGTCCGGAACTTGGTTAAAGATATTCTAAATTTAGGTTCTAGTATAATGTCGAGATATTTTTCTAACTGAAATTCATGTTTAAACAAGTTATACGTTTCAAGACGAGTAGAGTTATTGATTGATGAATACCACTGTTGATGATACATATCGATAACATAATATAAAATTATATAATATTATATACTTATAAGATAATACAGGTATTGCGGCAATATATCTCCTTTAATTGGATTGTCTCAAGGCAGTAACATCATTATTTACTGGCTGCCTTTCTTTAATATAATTACCACTTATAACCATTGTGCATTACATATAGATAAAGTTCTCATGCACATTTACAGGTCTCAATCCACGCCAAACATGAATGAGATCACAGTAAGCTCAAATGGCATAGAGAAACTTCTCAATAACCTGAACCCCCACAAGGCTAGTGGTCCTGACCAAATTAAGCCAATCATACTTAAAACCCTGTCTAAAGAACTCTCACCTATCCTTGAAGTCTTATTCCAAAAATCCCTCAACGAAGGATCACTGCCTGCCCAGTGGAAGTCAGCAAATGTTGCTCCCATTTACAAAAAAGGGGACAAGTCAAACCCCGCCAACTATAGGCCTATCTCACTGACATGTGTTCTATGCAAGGTACTAGAACATATAGTTTCCTCCTCGATAGTAAAACACTTCACTAACCACAGTATTCTGTACCATTTGCAGCATGGTTTTAGAGAAAAACGGTCATGCGTGACCCAATTAGTAATGCTAGTCAATGACTTGGTTACCTCTGTCTACAATAAGCATCAGGTAGATCTCATCCTATTAGACTTCAGTAAGGCTTTCGATAAGGTCAATCACGAGAAAGTACTACTAAAATGCATGAATATGGAGTCAGAGGTCAAACATTAAGGTGGATTAAGAGTTTTCTAGATAATAGACTCCAGTCAGTTGTCCTTAATGGTATTCGTTCAGAGGCCATTCCGGTGTCCTCTGGAGTCCCACAGGGATCCGTACTTGGACCCCTGCTTCTCCTAGCCTACATAAACGACCTCCCACAAAACATCAGTTCCAAAGTCCGCATCTTTGCAGATGATACTGCAGTATATCTAGCACTGACATCTGCAAATGAGTCGGTCACAACACTCTTAAGAGGTTAGAATAGTTGGAGTGGGATATGGAATTTAACACCGCCCAATGTCAAGTTATCCACGTCAACAGAAGGAAACATCCTATTCCCAATCAATATAAACTCCATATAGGCCTACTTGAGTCGGTCATTTCGCCCAAATACCTTGGCGTGGATATCTCAAATATAGTTAACATATCTGTCGCGGGACGCTCACAGAAATAGGTCATAAAAGAGAGCTAACCATACATTAGGGTTTCTACGTAGAAACATCCAGGTCAAATCCGAACCCCTTAAGTTCATGGCTTACCAGACTCTAGTGAGATACTAGCTAAACTCCGAATATGGCTCCGATAAACCAAATCGAGGTGACCAGCGAAGAGCAGCCTGTTGAATAAAGGCTGACTTCTATCGTACCTCTAGTGTTACAGTCTGTAACATACAGACATGCTCAACTCCCTAAATCTACGCTGACTAGATCTACATCCCCGCGAGTGGTTTGACATTAATGGATGACAGATAGATAAAACTAATATTAAATACAAGTAATTCTTCATTGTACAAACTAGTTAAATTATAGCTAATATTTGTTAATTAATTATACAAAGTAATCAATTTTCATACAATTTGTAATATTGCTGATGCTTTGGCTTACATGTGATTTACTTCCTTTAATAAAGTACTGAATAACTGTGTCACAAGAAATTAGTAGATGCATCATGTAAGAAAAATATATATGGCAGCGGAGATATTGGGAGATAGGTATTATGAAATATGACAAGATGCACTGCAGTGGTGAATGCTGATGTACGTGCTATTGGTAGGACAGGCATTGAAATGGAGGGAGGGGGGAAGACAGAACTTGAACCTATGGTAAGGTAGGAAACATGAAAGATGGAAATGGGTTACCAGGATTACTTGCTAGCGACAACGTTAGTAAGAGGATAGTGGAATGGAATTGTTGAATTATGCGATTTAATTGTAAGGCTATGTAATATTGTTAAAAGAACTAGTACGTTGTCATATCCACATTGGCATATTCTTCATCGCTACACCAACATGTGCCGATGATATACTACTCCTTGCTGATAACCCTGTTGATCTCCAAAGACTACTATCAATAGCTCATGAATACTCAAGGCAGGAAAGGTACAACATTCACCCTGGAAAAACAAGAATCATTGTATACAATGACAATTGAGGAAATACATCACACTCATGGGTATTAGGAGAAACAGAAGTAGTACCAGCCAAAGTTCTAACACACTTGGGGATAAACAGATATGCATCCTGTACCACAAGCCCAGAAACGATACAAGACCGCATTACTGAGGCACGAAGAACATCCTACAGTCTCATGAAAGCAGGTTTCCATGGCACCACCGGACTCACCAATGCCTGTTTGAAACGCATGATTGATCTATACATTATACCCAGATTACTATACGGTCTTGAGTCCCTAATAGTAACTGAAAAACAGAAGACTCTACTTGAAACTGCATACAGAGACCTCCTGAAAAGAATACAAGCTCTTCCTCAAAGAACTGCAAACGAGGCACCTTATCTTCTAGTCCACTCAACGACAGCAGAAGGCACACTTGATATCCGAACATTAACATTCTTTGGGAAAATCATCAACGATAGCTCATCAATTTTACACCAAATATGCATTCGTCAACTAGCCACTAAAGAATTATCATCCAACTCATGGTTCATCTCAATTGTAAAGCTGACATTCAAGTATGGTTTACCATCTCCCCATGATGGTATACAAAATCCGATGAAATACAATACATGGAAAAGACTGGTAAAGAAAACAGTACACATGTTCTGGAAAGAGAAACTTGAAACAGCTGCTAAAGAGAAACCCACACTCCAGCTAATTCACCAGGAAATACCATCATGGGAACATATTGAAATGAACCCATATGCTGTTGACAGAGCAAGACTTCAAGCCAGAATCCTAACAGAAACATTCACACTGCAGAAACATAGAGCCAAATTCTACAAAGAAAGCCCAAACTGCCGCCTTTGCCTACTTGAGCCTGAAGATTCTGCACATATGCTACTCAGATGCCCAGCCCTACAACTAACAAGATGCTCGGCACTTCTACCAGTCTACCAGAGAATACAAGACATAGGGAACCAACCCCCCAGATCGGAAAATGAACTCTTAGAAATTCTACTAGGATTTTCAAGAGATGCTGGAATATATCAACTGGCCAGCAATGCTTGCTATGCAATTACGCATCTACGCCAATCACTCTATTCAAATCAAGTATAGTCTATCAAATTGCTAATGTGTGCATTGTCTACCTCATATGTATATATATATAAATTATTTTGTGTTTTTCTATACAAATGGTTACTGTTACAAGCTTACAAGTTTATAAGTTTTTATTGTCAGAATATACAACATATTCCTATGTGCTCTTATGAGAGGTGCCTATAAGAGGCAGATTATACAAAGTCAAGTCAAGTCAAGTCAAGTCATATCAGAACACTCTTCCAAGCAGTAGGAATGGAATCATACGAGCATCTTCCCTACACACAGAGCAAATCCTTTTCTTCTTAATGCCCATCTTGGTATCTGCTCTATATTTTCTCCTTCTTAACATCTACGGGATAACACAGCAGTATCACTATTCAACATCTGCAGGATAACAAAGCAGTATCACTATTTAACATCTGCAGGATAACAAAGCAGTATCACTATTTAACATCTGCAGGATAACAAAGCAGTATCACTATTTAACATCTGCAGGATAACAAAGCAGTATCACTATTTAACATCTGCAGGATAACAAAGCAGTATCACTATTTAACATCTGCAGGATAACAAAGCAGTATCACTAGTTAACATCTGCAGGATAACAAAGCAGTATCACTATTTAACATCTGCAGGATAACAAAGCAGTATCACTATTTAACATCTGCAGGGTAACAAAGCAGTATCACTATTTAACATCTGCAGGATAACGAAGCAGTATCACTATTTAACATCTGCAGGATAACAAAGCAGTATCACTATTTAACATCTGCAGGATAACGAAGCAGTATCACTATTTAACATCTGCAGGATAACAAAGCAGTATCACTATTTAACATCTGCAGGATAACGAAGCAGTATCACTATTTAACATATGTAGGGTAACAAAGCAGTATCACTATTTAACATCTGCAGGATAACAAAGCAGTATCACTATTTAACATATACAGGATAACAAAGCAGTATCACTAGTTAACATATGTAGGATAACAAAGCAGTATCACTATTTAACATATGCAGGATAACAAAGCAGTGTCACTATTTAACATCTGCAGGATAACGAAGCAGTATCACTATTTAACATATGTAGGATAACAAAGCAGTATCACTATTTAACATATACAGGATAACAAAGCAGTATCACTATTTAACATCTGCAGGATAACAAAGCAGTGTCACTATTTAACATCTGCAGGATAACAAAGCAGTATCACTATTTAGCATCTGCAGGATAACGAAGCAGTATCACTATTTAACATCTGCAGGATAACGAAGCAGTATCACTATTTAACATTTGCAGGGTAACAAAGCAGTATCACTATTTAACATCTGCAGGATAACGAAGCAGTATCACTATTTAACATCTGCAGGGTAACAAAGCAGTATCACTATTTAACATCTGCAGGATAACAAAGCAGTATCACTATTTAACATCTGCAGGATAACGAAGCAGTATCACTATTTAACATCTGCAGGGTAACAAAGCAGTATCACTATTTAACATCTGCAGGATAACAAAGCAGTATCACTATTTAACATCTGCAGGGTAACAAAACAGTATCACTATTTAGCATCTGCAGGATAACGAAGCAGTATCACTATCTAACATCTGCAGGATAACAAAACAGTATAACTAGTTAACATATGTAGGTTAACAAAGCAGTATCACTATTTAAAGCAGCATTACATCGTAATAAAGGGTGTTTTGGGTAAAATATAAATGCTAATGTGTGTGTGTTTACAAAAATCGAAATAGTCGTTCAGAAACGATAAAATTCCAAGAAATTTAAACCGTCGTATACGCGAATTGGTTTATCAACACACGAAATGTAAACACGCACAGTGCGCATGCGTGAAACAACAGAGGATGTAGAAAACAACATATATATTTTGAACATGCAATACTATCTATCTATCTTCCTCTAATGTCGAACCCCTCGCGGGGATGTAGAAATGTCCCTAAAGACTTAGCTAACAGAGGTATATGAATCAACATATCAAGTAATTTATTTTAAAAAAGACAACGTGGGACAAATGGGGACGATGCATTCCGAATGCAAACACGTGCGGGCGGTGCGTTCCAGTTGTAAACAAAGTACTTCTACTTCTACTTCTACCAGTTACTGGCCAAGTTCAACAAACTGAACATTATTGCCAGGTGGGTGCGCATAGAGAAAGAATTGGAATACAAGTGATAGTATGTACAGTGGAGAGTTAAAATAAGTAAATAAGACTGTTAGGAGATTAGATAAAGATGGTGGCTAGTTGAGCCTTGAAGGCGTCAACTGTGCCAACTGATATAGTGTCCGGAGGAAGACTGTTCCACTCCTTGATGGTTCTTGGGAAGAATGACTGTTGGCGGTAGCTAGTAGAACAACGTGGCATTTGGAAGGCATGGTCTGCTGTGTGACGCGAGCGGCGCAGAGGGGGTAATAGGCGGTCGGTCTTGTTGACAGTGACTTGGTCGTTGACTATTTTGAATAGTAGAACTAGGCGAGATGTTTTTCTTCTGTCCTGGAGTGATGTCCACTGTAGGTCTTGGAGCATCTCGGTGACACTGGATCTGCTCTGGTAGCAGTGTTTGACGAATCGTGCCCCACGACGTTGAACCATCTCCAGTTTGTTGATATCTATTGTTTCGTAGGGATCCCATACTGAGCAGGTGTATTCTACGGTGGGTCTGACCAGTGACTTGTAAGCGAGTTCTTTTGTTGGGGATGAGGCAATGTTAAGGTTCCGTCGTATGAAGTTCAGGTTTCTATTAGCTTTGTTTGTGATGTTGGTAATATGTTCTCCCCAGTCAAGCCTGTTGTTGATGGTGACTCCCAGGTATTTTGCTGATTTGACGTGTTGTAGTGATTGGTTATGAAGTTGGTAGTCAAAATGGATGGTTCTTTCGAGAGATAGAGATGACCTGGCATTTGTCTGGGTGGAAGGCCATTTTCCACTTGCTTTCCCACTGTGATAGTTTGTCAAGATCTTTTTGTAAGTTGGTGCAGTCGATGTTATTTGCGATGGTTAGGTAGGCGATGGTATCATCGGCGAACAATCGGATGGTAGCATCCAAACCGTGAGGGATGTCATTGATATAATACAGGAACAAGCTGGGTCCAAGGACAGAGCCTTGAGGGACACCGGACTCTACCTTGACTGTATACAGTATAATGTTAGAATGTGTAGCAGCATTGCTTTAATCAAAGCAGAGAAATACGCAACCGGAAACTTGTTCTCTAATATAAATAGTAGTGCCTATTTCATATTAATATTCTAAATTGTTATTACGCTCGCTATGAGGAGCCCATTTCAGTGTGTTGCGTTTACAATGCCCCGATACGTCGCTGTTGTTTGACGTCATAAATCGCACGTGTTTCTATTATGGCGTCAATAATAACCCGCGGAAATGAAATGGTGTAAATACTCTAAATACAGTTTTAACACAGGTTGTGCTGTCAATCACAGTCTTGAAGTGTTCAGAAATGTAATGTATGTATGTTCCATTCATGTCAAACCCCTTGCGGGGACCTAGACATGTTCTCATGGGCATGCTTCGCCGACCATAGCGGTTAATCAGTACTAAGCAATGTGTGTGAGGTGCCTTGCTCAATGACACTATATAGGCCCTACGTGGCCTGACAGAGACAGGACCGTTCGATTCCAAATCCGAGGCTAACATTGGACCACGGACGCCACACTGTAATGCAGATATAGTGAATCAAATCAAGCGGTGAAACGTTTATTGGTGGTATATGCACTGTAGCCACCACACATGCATTGCATACCCCCAATAAGCCGAGCGCAAGTCGGTTTAGTTTATTCCTTAAGATCACAAACCTAAAATTTGTAACCAGTCTAGGTTGTCAGGTACGCCATTTTGAATGTTTACAAATTAGTTGTGCGTTTCGAGAAAATCATTGATATCATGGCAGATGTCGAAGTACAAGCTCCCCTCGAAGTTCAAAGCAATACATATGTAATTCGGCCAAATTTTCAGCATAAGTAAGTGATTATATCGGACACCATTATTCACCAAAACAATTCGTGTGAGCTGTTATACAGATCGGAATGTCTGTAATTCGGATATTTTGTTTTTCAGTCAGATATGTTAGGGATAGAGGCAGTAATCGGTAAATTTTTCCTGTAACTTCTACCTGTTTTTGAAGGTCTAACTTTGTCCTTCTATGATTAATGGAGATATTGTATGTTGCCTCCATTGCTACCAATCCACTCCCACTTAGGTCGGCGAAGCATGCCCAGGAAAACATGTCTAGGTCCCCGCAAGTGGTTTGACATTAATGGAACATACATACATACATACCAGAGTTATGACACTTTGTTATTTTTCACAATAAATTGTTACATGCATTATATTGCACCGTTGACAGAACATTATCTATCTATTACTTACTTAATCCTCTTCATCCATTCTGGGATAAAGAGCCACCGCCACAGTGCTGCCACCAGAGGGCCCCTACCACAGGGTTCCCACCATTGGGCCCCACCATAGGGCTGCCACCAGAGGGCCCCTACCACAGGGCCCCCACCATAGGGCTGCCAACACAGGGCCCCTACCACAGGGCCCCCACCATAGGGCTGCCAACACAGGGCCCCCACCACAGGGCCCCCATCGGTTTATTTCCGTCTGCTTGACTTCACACCCTGACATTCGCATATTTTGGTGCTCAACTGTCAGGGTCCTCCGCAATGTCATGAGGTCAACCTCTCTTCCGTGTTTCCTGAGGGTTCCAGTCCAGGGAATGGTGGGCTCTATTGTAATGACCAGTCTCTTCTCAGTGCATGTCCTATCCACCTTCCACTTTCGTTGTTTGATCGTGTCTGTGATCTAGACCTTGCTTGGTTTGCCACACATAGTTACTGGTTGGAAATCTGATACGCAGGTGTTGATGAAGACCTGTATCTTGTTGTCTAGGTGCATCGTGCATCTCTTATTTTCCTATCTTTTAATTACATCAATGAGCAACATGTGCATGTTTGTATATCCCATTCAACACCAAGTAACTAACATGTGCATGATATTTTTAGACCAATATTGAATAAATTAATAAGAAAATTATATTTAGGCCAATTCATTTATCAAAATGGGTAATTTTGCTTAAAAATAGTAATATTACTGGTAAAAAGTGCAGATCCTGATCAGATAGCTCATCATGAGTCTGCTCATCTGGATCTACACTTTTTGTAAGCCTATTTAGAGGTATGTAGTGTTGAAAGGAATATATGCTCCAACACAAACATTCACATTTTTCATTGTACTGGTCATTATATGTGGGATTTACGCCGAGCATAGGTCCTACCACTCTAAGTGTTGAAAGGGATATATGCTCCAACACAAACATTCAAATTTCTCATTGTTCACCCACATTGGTAAACTTGTAGATCCCGAGGAAGCAGCAAATAATTTTATGGTAAAATTGTATTTTTTACAACTTTGAAATCCTTGTTATTTTTGTAGATTTCGGCCTGTGATTGTGAAACAATGTATACATGATATATTAAATGAACACTTGGATGGTAAAACATACGACACCGAGGAGATCATGGAGTGGACCAAAACTATTGCCGACAACATCAAGCATAAATTAAAAGGTAGGAGACTGAAAGTTTATGCATTAGATACCAAAAGTCTTCAATCTTTAGTTTATATAAATTTATATTAGCTCGATTGTGGAACAAGTTCTTACAACTTATATTAATCACTCTTGAGACCTCATTCCTGATGGAATCCATCACCATGAGGGAGAGAGAAGAGGCAACGTGGAATTTAAATGCCTTGCCTAAGGGCACTATCGTAATGGCTCCAGTGGGGTCAATCTCTGGGCCTTTCGCACCTGAAGCGAGTGCACTACCACAACGCTATCATGACTTCCATAATCTTTAGCCAACATTATATAATTATTCTTTAAGGGTAAAGATACTAGACTTTTGGTGCCATGTAAATATCTGAACCGGGGATGTTTAATTCTTCCATGTGAGGAAGCTATCCAGCTAGTTTGCAGAAGGTCGGTGGTTCTAATTGGGTGCCTGTCCGTGCCTGAAATATTGCTCGGAAGGGCTTCTGCGGTCTTCCTCCAACAATAATAGCTGGACAGTCATCATATGAGCTGAGCTGTTTGTGTGACTTTAGCCGGCGCACAGACGGATACTGCGCACAGACGGATACTGACCAGAGTTAAACAGTGGATAGATCGTGAATTGTTGCGTATCAGTTTAGTGTGTCGTATATGTCCAATAATAACAATTATCAAGAGACATCAGTGTTTACTTGCTAGCGGTGAATATAACAGTCATTTGTCATGGAATTTCATTACAATTAAGACAAAATCATCGGAATGACACAATTCGAATGAAATTCCACGATATATTTGACTGTTATTTTCACCGCTAACATGCAGAGTTAACCAGTTTTCTACACAATGTGTATTTGCACTGTATGTTATAAATAATAAACGCTCATTAATGAATTGTCGTCTGCTACAATATTTTGAACTATTTATAGCCTTTATTTTACCCAGCATGCAAAGAGTTAAGACTAAGTGTAATCTAGCCAGAAATGAATCTCCTCACAAATTCTCTCGCTCTATATATATATATATATATAACGGACAAAGTAAAATATAACAGTACAGTAAAACCTCCCTTAAGCAGCCAGTGAGGGGAAAAGCCATTTTTGGCTGCTTATTGGAGGTGACCTTTTAACGGAGGGAACTCACAACAGACAAAAATGTCGACGTTGATCACCCAACTTGACTGTAAATTATAACTGACACGAGACCATGGTTTAAAGTCCCATCTGAAAGACTGTTAATTCTATTAGGGTCAGACAGTGGATCGAACCTGTGATCCCTGTATTACCAGTCCATTGTGTTAACCACTGGACTATATCTGTCTGTTTGAATATATACGTTGATGTTTATTGCATATGTATTGTATATTACAGATATTGGCTATGACAGGTATAAATTTATTGTGCAGGTGGCTATAGGGGAGCAGAGAGGAGAGGGTGTCAAGTAAGATATTTCTCCTTTTATTCTTCTAAAATTGTTTAAAATTCACATAATTTCCAGGAAACGGCAATACCAGGGTTTACGTTTCTTGAAAGCATACGTAGTGGCTAAGCAAGGTACAATGATCATACTTAGATGCATGTATTTGTGTATAATTACATGTATGAAATATGGGTACAAACTAGACTAATACGGTGCCAACTATCAGCGTGATTCATAATCCCCGGACATGTCTGCGACCGAACGTGCACACGTGTGCAGTATGCTTAGTGGTTTTGGCATGCATATCAAACAAATATCAGCACTTGTTATCTATTGCACGTAATGGCGTGAGGCTAATTGTTTGTGAACCTTTAGAAACTTCACATAGAGTACCGCTCGTTCTGTATCTTGTTAACATGGGAGAGAGATATCGTTTGTACATTCATTAATGAACGTCGCGCCAACAGCATTCATTTTCTGATTATAACCATGAGGTCAGTCTATTGTGGTGGAGAAAAAATCACTGTTACTCGACTCTCCAACCTCCATTATGATTAAATGACTGACAACGTTCTCACTTACCATGTTTTATGGCTTGTACTTGATATGGTGCAAGCTTACAGGCATGACAATAATGGCGGAACGGGAGACAGCGGGCTTAACCACCCAGCTATGGAGGCTCTAGATTGCTTTGATTTGCATCACCCCAGGGATCAAGGTAGATTTTCGGACTAGGGAGAGTTTTCTTCGAATTTAAGATACAGTTAAACCTGTCTTAGGCAGCCAGCTTATGGAATCACATAAAGTGGCTCCTTAGCACAGGTGGGTGCTTAATAGAGGGCAAAGGTATAATAAAACAACATATTGGGAATCTGGAAGCTGGCTGCTTAACCCTTTCAACACCACAGACCTCTAAATAGGCTTACAAAAAGTGTAGATCCAGATGAGCCGGCTCGTGACGAGCCATCTCATCAGGATCTGCACTTTTTGCCAGTGATATGACTATTTTTAGACATAATTACCCATTTTGATAAATGAACTTGTCCAAATGTGATTTTCTGATTCATTTATTGGTTTACGAGTATCATGGACCAGTCCATGTGAGTTACTTGGTGTTGAATGGGTTAATATAGGTTGGTTGCTAAATTGAAGTGACCACTAACACAGGGTTGACTCTACACCTCCGGGTCGAGTGGTTTAGGTCGCTGACTTGTATACCGCTGTAACCTATCATCACTGATGGTCATGGAATCATGGGTATGAGCCCCGCTCAGACTGTGTCTGTTTATATGAAAAATATGGGTGATATAGCCCAAAATGGTGCTGATGAAGGCGTAAAACTCGAACAAACAAACAATACTGATTTGTCACAAATTAAAAATCTCTTGATATACAATAATACAGTCAAACCAGTGTTAGTGGTCACCTCTACAGTCAAACCTGTGTTAGTGGTCACCTCTACAGTCAAACCTGTGTTAGTGGTCACCTCTACAGTCAAACCTGTGTTAGTGGTCACCTCTACAGTCAAAACCTGTGTTAGTGGTCGGTCACCTCTACAGTCAAACCTGTGTTAGTGGTCACCTCTACAGTCAAACCTGTGTTAGTGGTCACCTCTACAGTCAAACCTGTGTTAGTGGTCGGTCACCTCTACAGTCAAACCTGTGTTAGTGGTCTGGTCACCTCTACAGTCAAACCTGTGTTAGTGGTCGGTCACCTCTACAGTCAAACCTGTGTTAGTGGTCACCTCTACAGTCAAACCTGTGTTAGTGGTCACCTCTACAGTCAAACCTGTGTAGTGGTGGTCACCTCTACAGTCAAACCTGTGTTAGGTTAGGTCACCTCTACAGTCAAACCTGTGTTAGTGGTCACCTCTACAGTCAAACCTGTGTTAGTGGTCACCTCTACAGTCAAACCTGTGTTAGTGGTCACCTCTACAGTCAAACCTGTGTTAGTGGTCACCTCTACAGTCAAACCTGTGTTAGTGGTCACCTCTACAGTCAAACCTGTGTTAGTGGTCACCTCTATTAAGCAGCCAGTTTCCAGATTTCCATTATGTTGTTTTATTATACATTTGACCTCTATTAAGCAGTCACCAGTGCTAAGCAGCCGCTGTTTCCCATGGCTTGCTGCTTAACACAGGTTTGAATGTACATCTATATGACATTACCTCAATGTGATTTTACTGTACATTGTTTGTATTTCAGGATGGGTGCCAGGTGCTTCTGGGATCTCGATATGATTTTACTGTATGCTGTTTGTATTTCAGGATGGGTGCCAGGTGCTTCTGGGATCTCGATGTGATTTTACTGTACGTTGTTTGTATTTCAGGATGGGTGCCAGGTGCTTCTGGGATCTCAATGTGATTTTACTGTACGTTGTTTGTATTTCAGGATGGGTGCCAGGTGCTTCTGGGATCTCAATGTGATTTTACTCTACGTTGTTTGTATTTCAGGATGGGTGCCAGGTGCTTCTGAGATCTCGATATGATTTTACTGTTTGCTGTTTGTATTTCAGGATGGGTGCCAGGTGCTTCTGGGATCTCAATATGATTTTACTGTATGCTGTTTGTATTTCAGGATGGGTGCCAGGTGCTTCTGGGATTCTGATACTGATAATTATGCTCAGGATATATTTATGAATGTAAGTAATTTTGATTTATTCATGCGATATAGCAGTGATCCAGTGCTACTCTGTAGGAACTAACATAAAGCATGATTGAGCATCCAAACATTAATTGTTTGTAAATTGTTGGTAAAGAAGCAAACTGCCTCTAGCATGTGCTCACTGTTCAACTCTTGATCTGCCCCTGTCACAATCCACAGACCTTGTCACAATCCCCATCCTCATGCCTGGATATGTCCCCTTGTCACAATCCCCATCCTCAAGCCTGGATATGTACCTTGTCACAATCCCCATCCTCATGCCTGGATATGTACCTTGTCACAATCCCCATCCTCATGCCTGGATA
>CM026389.1:24798784-24903784 GCA_014843695.1 Archivesica marissinica
CACAATCCCCATCCTCATGCCTGGATATGTCCCCTTGTCACAATCCCCATCCTCATGCCTGGATATGTACCCTGTCACAATCCCCATCCTCAAGCCTGGATATGTCCCCTTGTCACAATCCCCATCCTCATGCCTGGATATGTCCCCTTGTCACAATCCCCATCCTCATCCTGGATATGTCCCCTTGTCACAATCCCCATGCCTGGATATGTCCCTTGTCACAATCCCCATGCCTGGATATGTCCCTGGTCACAATCCCCATCCTCATGCCTGGATATGTCCCCTTGTCACAATCCCCATCCTCATGCCTGGATATGTCCCCTTGTCACAATCCCCATCCTCAGACCTTGATCTGCCCTTGTCACAATCCCCATCCTCAACCTGATATTCCCCTGTCACAATCCCCGACCTTGATCTTGTCACAATCCCATCCTCAAGCCTGGATATGTCCCCTTGTCACAATCCCCATCCTCATGCCTGGATATGTCCCTTGTCACAATCCCCATCCTCATGCCTGGATATGTCCCCTTGTCACAATCCCCATCCTCATGCCTGGATATGCCCCTGTCACAATCCCATCCTCAGACCTGGATATGTCCCCTGTCACAATCCCATCCTCAACCTGGATATGTCCCTGTCACAATCCCCATCCTCAAGCCTGGATATGTCCCTGTCACAATCCCCATCCTCAAGCCTGGATATGCCCCTGTCACAATCCCTCCTCATCCTGGATATGTCCCTGTCACAATCCCCATCCTCAAGCCTGGATATGTCCCCTGTCACAATCCCCTCCTCAGACCTGGATATGCCCCTTGTCACATCCCATCCTCAAACCTTGATCTCCCCTGTCACAATCCCCACCTTGTCTTGTCACAATCCCCATCCTCAAGCCTGGATATGTCCCCTTGTCACAATCCCCATCCTCATGCCTGGATATGTACCTTGTCACAATCCCCATCCTCAAGCCTGGATATGTCCCCTTGTCACAATCCCCATCCTCAGACCTTGATCTGCCTCTGTCACAATCCCATCCTCAGACCTTGATCTGCCCCTGTCACAATCCCATCCTCAAACCTTGATCTTTCCCTGTCACAATCCCATCCTCAAACCTTGATCTGTCCCTGTCACAATCCCATCCTCAAACCTTGATCTGCCCCTGTCACAATCCCATCCTCAAACCTTGATCTTTCCCTGTCACAATCCCATCCTCAAACCTTGATCTGTCCCTGTCACAATCCCATCCTCAGACCTTGATCTGCCCCTGTCACAATCCCATCCTCAAACCTTGATCTTTCCCTGTCACAATCCCATCCTCAAACCTTGATCTGTCCCTGTCACAATCCCATCCTCAAACCTTGATCTGTCCCTGTCACAATCCCATCCTCAAACCTTGATCTGTCCCTGTCACAATCCAATCCTCAAACCTTGATCTGTCCCTGTTACAATCCCATCCTCAGACCTGCCACTACTGCTCAATCCTATATATGTACCTGTTCCCGTGTCTCCTAGCTACTACTCAATGAGATCGCCTCCGTGGTCGAGTGGTTACGTTCGCTAACTTGTTTACCACTGTAACCTATCATCACCGAGTCCCGCTCAGACCGAGTCTATTTATATGAAAAAGTTGGCAGTTTCTTACGGAGGTTGGTGCACCCAAGTACTGGTTAACCGTTGGAGCCTGCCCATAAAGGTGTTGTTATGCAAACTGCCCGCCGGCGATATAGCCCAAAATGGTGCTGATGCAGATGTAAAACCCGAACTAACAAACAACACTATTCAATGATGTAACGATCTATGCCACGTTCCTTCCATGAAACTGGGAATAATAAGCTTAACTCTTTGCATGCTAGCGGTGAAACTAACAGCCAAATAACTCGTGTAATTTCCTTAGAATTGTGTTGTAACGACACAATTCTAAGGAAATTGCATGACATATTTCCAGTTACAAATAAACAAAAACACATTAATGAATTGTAGGCTGCTACAATTATTTAAACTATTTATAGCATTTATTTTACCCAGCATGCAAAGAATTAATTTATCTAGAACTTTGCTGCACTATGTTGAAAACTCAGTAATAATACATTCTGGGAAAAACAATCAAACACTTGTTTTATCCCCAGATTGTTCAGGAAAAACTGTCATGGAAACGTTCTGGAAATTGTTTGCCGACTTCTTTATAACAATTGACATAGATTGTAGACTATTATCTGGAACTGTATATACCACAGGTCCATGAAATCTTATCCATAGGGCACAAAAAGCCCGATACATCACCCCTTAAAATCACAGACAGACGTAACAGCACTGTGATAGTAAAAGTGGTGCTGAATAAATAATTTAAATTTTTTTTGGGGAGGGCCGTTTATTAATCTTGTTAGAACTTGTTGCCCCACCCATTTTGCTTTTTCTTTGCTTTGTTGTGATATGTAATGTAAATGTCAAATAGCAAATAAAATATTATTAAACTAATTTTAAAAAAAATATATTTATGGAAGATACACCTACACTGAATAGACAATACATCTAATCCTGATATGCATAGAACAGCAGTATAATTGCTAATAAAATTGATAATGAAATTCTATGGATGGGACTCGTTAAATGAGTAGTTATTTGTTATTAAATTTATTTAAACCGAGGTTTTTAGATGACTCGTTAAATAAATTCAATAACAAATGAACACGAATATAAGATTCTATTTATAACATAATCTTCCAAAAATATGTAAATTCACTGAATTGCAAATGTTTCATGTACATGTACTTTAGTTATTATCAGTGAAGTGTGTTATGTTCGGTTGCAAATGAATAGTAAACCAAAAAGCTTGCTTAATAGCAAAATTCCAAAACTCGTTTCATAAAATATGGTTATGAAATCACCAAAGTGTAAGATCCTATATGTATGTGCTTTGATAGTATAATTGGGTTAAAAAGAGTAAAAAAAAACAATAATGATTTTTTTTAAATTTATTTTTATTTCTGCTTTAATTTTTCTATAATTTTTTTTTAATTTTGTAAAAATTGTTTTTCAGAACAACTATACTATGAACGCACATATGTCTTATTAATCTTTCAGCATACATATATCTATCATAATCAAAGGACTGTTACGTCTGCCAGTGTACTTGTACCTCTATTCTAGGACTCCCCCCAATTGTAGGGGGAGGGGCTTCTTGGATAGATGTACAAGGCATTTACTGTGTAATGGATAAACTTTCAAGCTCCTGTGAACATACAGTGTCGGCAATGTAACCACAGGGGGTCCCATCCATATATTTTTATTATCAATTTTATTAGCAATTATACTGCTGTTCTATGCAGATTAAATTAAAATAGTAAACAAAATATGTCTGCATCTGGATTAGATTTATTGTGTGATCAGCGTAGATGAGTACTTTTTTATTTCAAATGTTCTTACCTGGAACCAGTCTTAGAAAATGTTTCAGATATCATTTTTTATAAGATACATCATACATACCATACACATAGCCAGGGCCGTTGCTGGAGCTATTTTGATGATACGCACGGCCAAAATATGCTTGTTTATCGAGTGAGCATAGCGAGCGAGTACGCTAGGGGGGTCCGAGGCCATGCCCCCCGGAATTTTTTTGAAATGAGGAAGCAATTTCTTGCATTTTGTAACATACAATTGCAGGACTAAAGTTCTTACGACAATCCGAATAAAGGTATAAATTAAGGCTAGATGTATAATATACATGATATATCGCCCTTATCAATTAAACAAGCACGTAAAATAGCACAAACTAAATTTTGAGATGCACAATATTTGCAATGGGCTCAATTATTCCACCACTACACACATCCCGGCGCCTATGTATCCCTACAAGCCCACCCCCGGGGTTTTAATGCATTTTTGGAGTTTTCATTTTTTTCGTTTTCTGAGACCAATGATACGCACGTGCGTACTTGCGTATGCCCAGCGACGGGCCTGATAGCATTATGTGCTGTTTCGTGCGCAATGAATGTTCATAAAGAAATACTCCGTAACATTTCCCCCAATCCTAACTATTCTGTTACAACTATTCCTGTTTTATGTCTTATTCTTGAATAAATATATTGTTTAAACTAATGATTTTTCGTATATCGTTGATAAAAATTAATTCCAGTAAAACTCAAGGTACACAATTAAACTGATGCATGTTATATGAGCTCTTTAAAGTTGTGGCCTTGGTCTTACGACACAATGTTCTTGTGCACATTGGTTTTATTCAATACTAGTTTGAAAATTAAATTATAAGAATTTATTCCAGAACTAATCTCATACCCTTTCATTGTCATCCCTTATATTGTCTCATACCCCTTTTCACTATTTTAGGCTGTCCGATTAGCGCAGTGGCTAGCGCGCTTGCTTCTCACCAATGCATCCCGGGTTCGACCCTCAGACCGGGAAGTATGTGAGATGGTATGGTTGTCGCCAGATTGGACAGGTGGGTTTTTTCCGGGTGCTCCAGTTTCCTCCCACACGAATGACCACATATAAGCTTAAGTTGTTACAACTTGCTTCCTTTAATCGTTGTAAAATAAATAAAGTTTAAACTATTATGATGTCTACAAATAACTTGTATAATTTTCTAATTTCAGGATTCGTTATTCTGTGTGGCAGCAGCATTTGGAGTGTTCTTTTACTGACAGAACTACCATCTCTTTCCATTGTTTGCGTCTCAGCATCATAGTTACTATATGGACTGTATACGACTGTCTGTCACCTGGACTTATACATGGACTCTATACAATTGTACAGACATTGTACTAAGAAAAGAACACATGTCAGGGTTCCGTCTGTTTGATTTTTTTTCTGCGCCACTTCTGTCGCCTATTGAAAAAAACTGGAGCCAATTTGAAAAACTTGGAGCCGACTAAGAGCCATGTAGTTCACAGATAAATATTTGAATACTTGATTTGTGCCAAAAAAATAATAATTTAAAATTTAAAAAAAAATTGCGCCAAATATTTTCGCCAATTTACCAAATTTAACTCCAGAATTTACTTTTTGTCACAATTGGCGCCATTGGCGAATGACAGCGGGAATCCTGCATGTTACTAAGTTAATATATTATTTGAGGCTGTCACCACAATATGTTGTTTTTATATTGTTCAGAACAAGCTCGTTAAAACTGTAAAGAAGAAATGCGTATTTTGTTCAATAATTTACTAAGTTAATTTAGTATCTTAGGCTGTCAATTTGTGATTTTCGTCAATTTGTGATATTCATGCCAATTTGTGATTTTCATATTCCTCGGAATAAATTTGTAAAAAGAAGAAACTGTGATGTATCAGTGTTTTAAATTCTTTAGATTACTTTAAGCCGGTTCTGGCTTCAATGTTCTAAAAAAGATGTCCTATCGGTTGAGTCAAGTGCTCCAATCTCAAGAAGTCTGATTGGTTGAGCCAAGTGCTTCAATCTCAATATGTCTGATTGGTTGAGCCAAGTGCTTCAATCTCAAGATGTCTGATTGGTTGAGCCAAGTGCTTCAATCTCAAGATGTCTGATTGGTTGAGCCAAGTGCTTCAATCTCAATATGTCTGATTGGTTGAGCCAAGTGCTTCAATCTTAAGATGTCTGATTGGTTGAGCCATGTGCTTCAATCTCAAGATGTCTGATTGGTTGAGCCAAGTGCTTCAATCTGAAGATGTCTGATTGGTTTAGTCAAGTGCTTCAATCTCAAAATGTCTGATTGGTTGAGCCAAGTGCTTCAATCTTAAGATGTCTGATTGGTTGAGCCAAGTGCTTCAATCTGAAGATGTCTGATTGGTTTAGTCAAGTGCTTCAATCTCAAAATGTCTGATTGTTTGAGCCAAGTGCTTCAATCTCAATATATCTGATTGGTTGAGCCAAGTGCTTCAATCTCAAGACATCTGATTGGTTGAGCCAAGTGCCTCAATCTCAAGATGTCTGATTGGTTGAGCCAAGTGTTTCAATCTCAAGATGTCTGATTGGTTTGGCCAAGTGCTTCAATCTCAAGACCTCTGATTGGTTGAGCCAAGTGCTTCAATCTCAAGACGTCTGATTGATTGAGCCAAGTGCTTCAATCTTAAAATGTCTGATTGGTTGAGCCAAGTGCTTCAATCTCAAGATGTCTGATTGGTTGAGCCAAATGCTTTAACCTCAATACGTCTGATTGGTTTAGCCAAGTGCTTCACTCTCAAGATGTGTTTCTGTGTTTATTTATCTTTGCTACCGGTTGCCCATATGAGCGATGTCTCCTGAAGAGATTAGTCATTATTGATTTTTGGAGGATAGTGCAATGATACAGAGAGAAACCCATTCCAGAGTCTCCTCTGGTTGTTTTACATGCACGGTTTAAAGCACCGACACGTTACCTCGGTTTAAAGTCCCATCTGAAAGACTGTTAATTTTATTATGGTCAGATTGGGGATCGAACCTGCGATCTCTGGATTACCACTCCAGCGTGTTACCACTGGACTACAGATCCATCTGTATCTCAAGATGTCTGATTGGTTGCGCCAAGCGCTTCAATCTCAAGACGTCTGATTGGTTGAGCCAAGCGCTTCAATCTCAAGACGTCTGATTGGTTGAGCCAAGCGCTTCAATCTTAAGACGTCTGATTGGTTGAGCCAAGTGCTTTAATCTCAAGATGTCTGATTGGTTGAGCTAAGTGCTTCAATCTCAACATGTCTGATTGGTTTAGCCAAGTGCTTCACTCTCAAGATGTGTTTCTGCGTTTATTTATCTTTGCTACCGGTTGCCCATATGAGCGACGCCTCCTGAAGATTATTGATTTTTGGAGGATAGTGCAATGATACAGACAGAAACCCATTCCAGAGTCTACTCTGGTTGTTTTACATGCACGGTGTAAAGCACCAACGCGATACCTCAGTTTAAAGTCCCATATGAAAGATTGTTAATTTTATTATGGTCAGATGGGCGAGCGAACCTACGATCTCTGGATTACCACTCCAGCGTGTTACCACTGGACTACAGATCCATCTGTATCTCAAGATGTCTGATTGGTTGAGTCAAGTGCTTCAATCTTAGTACGTCTGATTGGTTTAGCCAAGTGCTTCACTCTCAAGATGTGTTTCTGTGTTTATTTATCTTTGCTACCGGTTGCCCATATGAGCGATGTCTCCTGAAGAGATTAGTCATTATTGCTTTGTGGAGGATAGTGCAATGATACAGACAGAGACCCATTCCAGAGTCTCCTCTGGTTGTTTTACATACACGGTGTAAAGCACCGACACGATACCTTGGTTTAAAGTCCCATTTGAAAGACTGTTAATTTTATTATGGTCAGATGGGTGATCGAACCTGCGATCTCTGGATTACCACTCCAGCATGTTACCACTGGACTACTGAACCATTTGTATCTCAAGATGTCTGATTGGTTGCGCCAAGTGCTTCAATCTCAAGACGTCTGATTGATTGAGCAGATTTCAAACTTGATCAATTAATTTATCGGATCTTCAGTTTGAAACCTGCAACTGTTTAATCATTAACACGCTGTAGGAGAAATGAGCAAATAACAAACTCTGGATGATTTGAATGAAATGTCACAAGCCCTACTTTCTCGGAAATATAAGGAAAATATTACACTTCACACAGGTTAAGAGTATAGATTATAAAGCTATGCTAAATCTCAAGATTACCGATTGCTTGAGCATTGAGCTCAAAGTTTAATAACCACGAAGCCCTCGAATCTCAAGCCGTCTGCTTATTTCAGCTGAGAGTAAATCTCCGAACCAAATCATATAACTTGAGTTTGTGATGTGATATAAGTTTTATAACCAAGTACTTGTTAACTGCTGGAGCCTGTCCAAGAAAGGTGTTAGGTAAACTGGCTTCCGGTGATATAGCCCAAAATGGTGCTGATGAAAGAGTAAATCCCCAACAAACAAACAAAATGTTTGCACAGTGTGTGTGTTTTACGTTTATTTATCGTCATTACCGGTTGCCCATATGAACGACGCCTCCTGAAGAGTTTAGTCATTTTAGATTGTTGGAGGATAGTGCAATGATACAGACAGCGACCCATTCCAGAGTCTCCTCTGGTTCATTTACGTGCACAGTGTAAAGCACCGACACGAGACCTCGGTTTAAAGTCTCATCTGAAAGACTGTTAATTTTATTATGGTCAGACGGGGGATCGAACCTGGGATCCCTGGATTACCAGTCCAGCGATGTGTGTTTGTTTATTATAGTGTCACCCCTATTTTAAGGGCCAGCAATTTCTGACTTATGAGACACCTCTTTTTTATGAACATCAGTACTTCCCGAATCCTATACAGGCGACATATACTTGTATGCCAGGCGACAGGCTGGTAGGCAATCGGTAACCATTATTTAACTAGCTGGCGGCCATATCAGAACGAACCCCTGACGAAATTCGAACCTTCGACCTCCCGCTCAGTAGGCGGACGCCTTAACCACTAGGCCATAGAGACGGTATATATGTGTGAATACTTGTGTAACTAATAAGGCACAGCGCCCATGTTTGGCTAATGAGGTACCTGTATTTGTTTGTTTGTCTTGAGGGCTTAAGGTCGCACCGACAGATAGGGTCATATGGCGACTTTTGAGTGGTTATTGGAGGATGGAGACCCGGGCACTCCTCCAAGCAGTATTTCAAACACGGACTGTACCCGGGTAAAACCGCCAATTTCCCGCAAGTCAGCTGGATTGGTTAATGAGGTATACCTCTTTTCATGAACACAAGTACTGTAGTTCCCGAATCCTATGCTTGTATGCCTGGAACCAGGCTGGTAGATTATCAGTAACCATTATTTAACTAGCTGATGTTGATCACAGGGATTCGGCACGTTTGGGGGTACTAGTATATATATTTAAGTACTTAAATATATATACTAGTACCCCCAAACGTGCCGAATCCCTGTGATGTTGATATGTGCTTCCATTGCTTCCATTGCGTTTCATCCATTGCTTCCATTGCGTTTCATAATGCTTGTATTTGGCGCGGAAAGTGTGTCTCTATAGGATTTCTGTTTTCTAAATTATGCCACAGTCCCGAACAGGTTCTCATGCAGTACCGTAGCCAGAGGCAAATTTCAACCGAGGCAATCTAGGGGTCCGGGGGCATGTTCCCCCTTAATTTGTTGGGGGGTATAAAAGCAATTTCCTGCGTTTTCTGATTTAATGTGTTTAGACGTATAATTATGTACCTTTTCAATACTGACCTTTCAGCTCTCTAGTAAAGGGATATTTTTTGGCATTTTATTTATTTAATTTTTCATTTATTTGTTTTTGCTTTGGAAATTTGCTGCCTCGGTGTGCCTCAGTGTGGCTACGGGCCTGACATGTGCCGCATTTTACTTTATATGCGCGTTCTTAGTGCTCTCTGTGGAATACATTATACAACTTCAATTTATAGTATATGGCAAGGTATTTTGGGGTGTCAGTATCGTAGCCAGACGCTGAACATAACGGGGGCTACACTTCGAGTGTGGTTCGGGGGCATGCAAAATTCTATGTGTAAATAATATTGATCAAATTAGCGTTTCTACTGTTTGCCTGTTGTTTCATATAATTCTTTTCGTTCATTGCCCGATTCTAACCGAGGTGAGTGCCTCATTCGCCTCAGTGTGGTTACAGGCCTGGATGTAGGTTAATATATATACAGTTAAACCTGTCTTAAGAAGTCAGCCAAGGGAATGACAGAAATTAGCTGATTAGCACAGGTGGCTGCTTAATAGAGGTCAATATATAATAAAGTAACATATTGGAAATATGGAAACTGGCTGCTTAAAACAGGTGACCACTCTACACAGCTTTGACTGTAGTCAGTTATTTGCAAATCCTCAATTCCTGCCGGATTTTAAATCGGGGTGCATACCTCGAATGGGGTTCGGGTTTCCCAATAGCTGGATAGTCCCATGATTCACGAGACCATCATGTTATGACCTGCCCTGTGTAAAAAGGATGTTAACAATTTCACCGATGATATACAGACGGATCTGTAGTCCAGTGGTAACACGCTGGACTGGTAATTCAGTGGTCGCAGGTTCGATACCCCATCTGACCCTAATAAAATTAACAGTCTTTCAGATGCGACATTAAACCGAGGTCTCATGTCGGTGCTGTACACCGTGCACGTAAAAGAACCAGAGGAGATTCTGGAATGAGTCTCTGTCTATCATTGCACTATCCTCCAACAATCTAAAATGACTAATCTCTTCAGGAGGCGTCGCTCATATGGGCAACCGGTAGCGACGATCAATAAACGTAAAACACACACGCAGTGCAAACATTTTGTTTGTTTGTTCTGGTTTTACGCCTTCATCAGCACCATTTTAGGCTATATCACCGGAGGCCAGTTTACCTAACACCTTTCTTGGACAGGCTCCAGCACGCACGCACCGCACGCACGCACCCACACACACGCACGCACGCACGAAACAGGAAAACCCACCAGTCCGATCTGGCGACCACCGTACCATCTCACATACTTCCCGGTCCGAGGATCGAACCCGGGTTGCATTGGTGAGAAGCGACATGTGTTGAAAAGAAGTGAATACAATGGACAACATTGACGAATGGATTTTCAGAGTTTTTTTATTTGCATAACATCTTACAATTTGTATAAAGTATCTACATTTCTGTAACTATCCTAAGTATAAAAAGATAGAACTAACAAAAATAAAAACAGCAAAGATTTAAAAAAAAGATGCTTAACAATACATGTACATTTGTTAGCATCTACAAAAGCCGCCCAAACATGAGTGTTTGTTATAGAATATGTACAATGTAAAGTCGTTTCGTTTGTGTATACTGACACCATATTCATATATTTGTAATGTAATATAATTATTATACCGAGAATCAAAACAAAAACCAACACTTTGTGAATGAAACACGACCTTGTAAATGACACAATTTACAGCTAAGATGGTTGTTTAAAACAGACGGAGATGAACGTTGATCAGTGATACAGGTTGTAGGAACGTACGCTGATATGACTCGAAACTGTATAATTCCAAGTATTAATGAAGCATTCTTGTTCTTCTTCATATAAAATGAATGCCCGAGGACATGGCTCTGTTGCAACACTGTGTTTCTTATGCCCCAGGTACTAGTACACTATTTGGTCTCGGCTATGTTCGTCCCACTCGTAATGCTAAACACTTTGCAATAGTTCATATGTCGGTGTGGAAGCACTTGGCTCAACCAATCAGACGTCTTGAGATTGAAGCACTTGGCTCAACCAATCAGACATATTGAGATAGAAGCACTTGGCTCAACCAATCAGACATATTGAGATAGAAGCACTTGGGTCAACCAATCAGACGTCTTGAGTGCAACTTGGTTTAGTAATATACACGAGCAAGGTATTCCGAGCCACGACTTGTATATGGTGCGTGAATATATAACATGACTATGGTATGCATGTATACGACATGGATGACTGATACAGGGTAGTATATCACAAACAGTCCATGGTGGACACGAATTCTTAAATTCGAAAATATCATGCTGACAAAGGTTCAAGATCCAACACAAAATAACGACCACAATGTCGTATTTACTAAATGTCAAGGTTGCACACATTCCTATAACATACTTGTTAATGTCTGACAATAACAAGGTCACATTTACTAAGTGTCAAGGTCGCAAACAGGTTAATATGGTAGGGTATTGACCGGTGAGGAAAATATTCCTACCAGGTATCGGTGGTTAGTGACAACACGAAACAATCCGGACACACGGTTTTGGGAAATATATTTCGTCAGATATATTTTCTGATATGGGTTTATGGATCAGTAGGGCATGTTTAGAAGGTACTAACATGTCATGCTTGGCCGTATGGTACATAAAACATAGCATTGAGATGTTACTGTGTATAGGCCTACATTAGGTCGTAATTGCCTATTGCATCAATTCGTAGTTGCATACATTAAACACACACCGATTGGGTAGATATATACTCTTCGTTCTATTCCTGCCCACCTATCATTTTCTGATGATTATTGGGAGGGCAGTCTGTTGTGGCAGGGATTGGAGCACGCTGCTTTCCTGGGTAAGAACCAATACCCAACCCGAACTCCTGATAGGGAGCGAACTCCTGATAGGGAGCGAACTCACAACCCTAGCGATAGAGGTGAAAGGCGAGTAACAGTGAAAGTAACATTACATTTCTCTAGGTATCGTTGAACTGCGAAGAGAAGCCAAGCATGACTTATTTCTATACCTTTTAAACGTTAGAACATTCCAAATCACTCTTTTTGGTTTGAAGGCTAGTTTGGAGCATGCTGGATAAAAGAACTACATGTATATATACGTAGGCACACTGTATGTATCTGGTCGTTTGGCCGGGAATTCAGGAGGAAGGTTGGGATCTATGCGTTTAATCATATAAAGTATTTGTTTGTTTATTATAGTGTCACCCCTATTGAAAGGGCCAGCCATTACTGACTTAACTTATTTGACGCCTTTTTTTAGAACATCTGTACTTCCCGAATCCTATGCTTGTATGCCAGGTGCCAGGCGTGTAGGCAATCGGTAACCATTATTTAACTAGCTGGCGGCTCACCAACCGGCCATATCAGAACGAACCCCTGACGAGGTTCGAACCTTCTACCTCCCGCCCCGTAAGCGGGCGCCTTAACCACTAGGTCATGTAATGTTTAAGTCATTTTAAGTATTCCAGTTTCCAAACTCCGTGGTGTAAGGAATATGGTATCCGCCTCACAGCCGAGAGGTTATGTGTTCGAACCTTCGTTCGGAAACACGGTGGTGTCCTTACAAGACATGGCATTTAAATCTATTGCTTCTTATCTCTCCTTGATGGCACTGTATTCTATCAGCAATGAGGTATCCACAGAGATTACACCAATGTTGTAAGACCTTGTGTCATAAGCCAACTAAAGATATGTGGCATACATGATTGGTTTCCACAGTGTGTGTAAATAATGTTCGGAACGTAGTACATGTTACGAACCATAACATTAATGGTGAACTTTATCATTTTATGTTCTGTTCTGTCAAAGGGACGGCTTAGGGTAGGGAGGGACATAAGGTGGACCGGGTGGGCGACCAGAAACATATTGTGTCCACGTATGGTGAATAATGTATAATGTGGTTAGTCGTGAGTAAGGCTGCCCAGAATACCGTTGCATACTAGCGGTGCATATATGCATAACCATGTTACGAGTAGGGCACATTGCCCAGAGCACACATTGTTCATCAAGCACATTTCATTTTAACCCATATTCTACATAGGTGACTCGTATGGCGAAAACGTACCAGTTTATGCGAGTACATGTCCGTTTTGTTTTAAGACCAAGCTGAATTACATATGCTTTGGTATTAGAACGTATATTATATCTGCATGGGATTTTCGACAAATTATTCCAAATCATGAACAGTACTGGTTCCAAAATAGTTATTGTAGTATATATTTAGGGACGTTATGATATGCACCATAATCAAGAACATGCATTTAGCAGCGAACCACAAACAAATGTTTGGTTTTTTTTTTTTGGTTGGTTTGTTTTGTGTTGCCCAGGGTTATTAAGGGAATTATATTACGGGTAAACCGATAGTATGTAACGAGTAGATGTCACTGATATAGTGATGGAAGCGTGCTATATCTTACCACTGTTGAGACCAATTAATCATAAATAACCACTCTGTCTATCTTACGTTTCGTTGGTTTAGGCAGTGGTATGACTTTAGAATGAGCAGACGAGGTGTCAACACCTGGACCACACCATGCTGCAGTTTGCAGAACCTACATTATACTTGTCCTCGTATAATCTAATTCCATTACCCTGTAAGCTATGATTTGTTATTAGATACATTTATAATATCATTATTAACAGCTTAATAGCTATCGGATTGTAATATTAATAATTTATGGGCTGTGTAAATCACAGAATTGAGCTTGGTTAACCCTACAAGGTTAATTAAGATACTGCCAATTAGGATAATATTATACACCCCTTATTATGCTTGGTGTATATTACAGGCTGTATGTGTCGGTTAGAAATAAATGTACATAACTCCCGAGTGTTATTGAAATGCATAACCCAGACACCCGGATAACACATGTATAATTTATTTAGTGTGTATTTTATATCTGCATTATGCAAGTAGCTCCAATGTACTTTGATGGTGTAATATGTTCATTAAAAAACAAACAGTTGTCCGGATAAGCAAACACAGTTCCTGCTTCAACTATTATAGTTTGGAATGCCCAAAAAACAAACAGTTTTCCGGATAAGCATACACTGTTCCTGCTTCAACTATTATAGTTTGGATTGCCCACTGTTTCGATTAGAGATTATTTCTGCATGCTGTGTGTGTTGACTCATACTCTTCAGAAAAAACTACATTTCACAGGAAGTCAGATACTTTGAGATAATAGAACATTAGAAACTACAGGCATGACGTTTCAGCTCTATCTATATACATGATCTTATCAATGTTCCTGTATATAATATACTACATACATGTATGCCAATGTGAAAGGGGCGTCATTCATAATCCCTCCTTGACTATGTTAAATCAATAAGAATGACAGAGTTGTCACCCCACAGTTTGTCACATTTTCATCAAAGTGTGGATTCAACTCTCTCTGTTATATTATTTAAAGTTGCATATACGTATAGATAATTCACTTATTGGGGAGTAATATCGCATGCACTCGGCGTGGACCTATGGCATGAATAGACTACTAGTACATGCGGATAGTATCATAAATATGTGTATTATTTGAGTTGTGCATATTCAAGTATAAGACCATTTTGATGGCAAATTTCCATTTCTGTAGATATATGGGGCAAATATAGTCATGGGGGGGGGGCTATGTTCTTTTTCATTGTGTTCTAGGTCCACGTCGAGTGCCTGTGGGTAATATAGGATTACATTACGAACAACTGTGGCAGAAAGTTACCGTTGCTCAACAGTTACTTGTGTTCAACAATATGTTACGCCTGATGCATACTCATGTGTCCCCTAAAAAAGACAGGTCAATCTGTACTAACAATACCTTATCACTTACAAAAGCCTTTCAACTCCGGCCCAAAATAAATTTAAAATACTTGTGGTTATGGCTCTTCTAAGAGAAATCAGTGTGTTTACTTCCGGGTACTGTCTAAATTCATACCAAAATTATAACAGAATGTATGTAAAAATGCATTTTCTGTAAATTTTCTGTTGATGAACTTGCACGTTTCCTTACGAAAATGTAACCACACTGTCATTAATAGAACACACACTGACATTAAAACATATACTGAGCCACATAAAAAGCGTAACTTTCCATTTTAGGCAAAAGCAGACGGATTCTTTTCTCTGCCATTTTTATATCTGAATGTTTGATTATCTTGCATTGCGTAAATCGTACCTCAACGGCACATGGCGCGAATACTGAGTAATACCAGGATCTTTTGATCTATCTAGGATCCTGGTAGTACGACGCACCATTTAAAACGAATTGCCGCCAAAATGCATGTCCGCCATTAAATGTAGTGGAGTTATCGATATTTCAAACACAAAAACTGAAAATTGTACATAGGAGAAGACCTCTATAAGCTATAGCTTTCGGTACTAATCCTTTTGCATTCATGTATCTAAATTGTGTGTAAAATGTATATTTGTATATGTCGTACTGTTTGAAATGTTTTAACTAAACTTGTATAATTGCATTGTAAATTCAGAATAGTTCATCTCATTACTGTTCAATATTAGTATTGCTAAATCTCATCTACGTGACGTCACAATTTTTATGAGAAAATGACATCAAACTGTGTGACGTCACATTTTCTATATATGAAATTACGTCACGGTTTTTTCAATAAACTCTTACTAATGTGATAAATAAAATAAATAATGAATAAATAAAAAAGTGGCATCTATATATTTGTGTCCGGTTATGGTGATATAAATAATAATTATAATAAATTTACTTGCACGTGGATAATGGCGTCGTCGACGTGTAGGTGGGGGGGGGGGGTATTTTAATGCATGTTACAATTAATATATAACCTATATGATATAGACAATGTCCGAAAATGCACGTGAAACCGTGCAGTGATTAATTATGCAGTATATGTACCCTTTTCGCAAATTACTTAATGCACCTGCATGTGAGCAGCGGGCGAGGTCATAGAGGGGTGAGTGTAGGGCCAATTTACATCTATCTTCTGTAAGTATATATAACCTTCTGTAATCACCTGTAATAGTCTGGAGGTTTCATACAGTGTCTGTCGGAAAATGGCACCCTAAAACACGTGCAATTTAACACATTTATGTGGAACAGATTGTGAAGCAATATTTGTATATATGGTGGTAGATGTATTGCTGAAAGGGTACATTTAACTGTAACAAGAAGTGAGTCGGTAAAGACACGTTGACATCTAGCGTGCAGCCGTATAAATACATCACATTTAAATTATGGAAATTTATTTCTGCTCATGTCCTCTCATAACCTTCTTGATGAAATCTGAAAGAAATAAACAAACACAAGTAAATGTGGAAGTCGTGATAGCGCGTTCGCTTCAGGTGCGAAAGGTTCGGAGTTCGAGCCCCGCTGGAGCCGTTACGATTGTGCCCTTAGGCAAGGCATTTAAATTCCACGTTGCCTCTTCTCTCTCCCTCGTGGCGATGGAATGAATGAGGTATCTAGAGTGATTAATATAAGTTGTAAGAACTTGTTTCGCAATCGAGCTAAAGTAAATGTGTATAAACTAAGTAAATGTACATAGCTCTATATAGTATCCATGCCGTTAGTCACTGCATATACTTGCAATGTGTAGCTAATAGTTACGGTTCTAAATACATATAATGTGCTGTATGTTCTGACTATGTGTCTACTAACACGCGGAGTTTCTATCTCGTGGTACTGTAGAATACTATTTATTCCAGAGAATTTTAGATTTCACTAATGTTCGCACTCTAACTCGATCTTGATCGCGAAATCATAATTATCGTGAATAATACGGTGTCCGAATGTAGAGTTATATCCGTAATTATGGACAGATAAAGTCCAAATTTATCACGGAACGTATTATGCTCCTTTTAGTTGGAATCCTTTGTTTTCTCCCCTTTCTGTTACTCCCCAACCAGATGTAGCAACATCATGTACATTAATAGATAACAAAATATAAACAGTAAATTATTCATCGGATATAGTAGGATCTATTTGATTGACAGGATCATGTCACGTGTGGGATAATCTAGTAAATTCCTTGCCGGTGAGATCGGTGTGATTTTATGAGATTTCATCGACACGCTGTCAAATGGATCGTTTTTCAACTTCAGCTTTATAGTATAAATTATATTAGATACCAGTAATATCTATCTAGGTTCCTGGATATACTGTCGGATATCTGTCATGGTTTAGTAATTTATTAATCAAAAGATGTGAAAAACGTATCAAAAATGCTAGCATGTGGTGCAAAGGAAACCACGATGAAAATAAATGGAAACGATTAAAAAAAGCTATCTTCCTAAAAGAGTATTCAGGGGCAATAACCGACACATGTCTCTCATTGCTGCGGTATGGCGGGAATCAGACATACATGATGTTTCTTAAGATTCATTTCCTGACGAATTATATTAAATAAGGAACGAATGGTACGAACAATTCAAATAATCTATCCACGAACGGAGTGTGAATCCAGGGAACGTTAGTTCGATCTCTCGTCCCGCCATAATAAT
The DNA here is from genome assembly GCA_014843695.1 of Archivesica marissinica. NCBI lineage: Eukaryota > Metazoa > Mollusca > Bivalvia > Venerida > Vesicomyidae > Archivesica > Archivesica marissinica. Next base: position 24,816,443 of record CM026389.1, read on the forward strand.
ATGAATATTTCGTTGGGACTATAAACCCATGTATTGATGCTATTCACAGGCTATACACCGGACATGAACACGAACTAAGGACACCACTCGAATTAGAGAGTCTTCTATCTTCAGACTTGCACTATCCCTCAACAACCAAAATAAAATAACTAATATACGTCTGTAGGCGTCATCCCGAATTACCACGTGGCCCATGACAGTTAAACGTATCAAGAAATATATTTTGAAAGAGATAAACGGCGTAGATGGAAAGATATCCACAAACGGACCATGAGCCCATTGCATAACATCTTACAACAATGGTAGCAACGATCAAACTGTCTCTTCATTTTTCTCGCGTGATGTTCTATTGTATCATGCTTCGAAGTGAATTAATATGCAGTGTGGAATACGGTTTCAATAAATCGAAACGGAAAAGTAATATGTTGTCAACTGTGTTTGCTATTTTCTACGCATCTTGGTCTAGGTTTGCCGTGTTATGTTGGTCTTTGGCTGTTAGTTTAAACATATTGTATTCAGTTCATTCAATACATTATATATATATACGGTATACAAATACACAGGCTATCTGAAATGGATTGGAAAACAAGCTGAGAGATTATGTAAATTCCTTTCCATGAGGATGTTACACTATACAGTTGTTAGCATTGAGAGCGGTTAGTGAGACTTTGGCTATTGCATTCACACACCCATATCAAGTCAATTAGCTGAGTATCGCCTAACCGTTGTCTTTTCGGCAAATGTGCTACTAGACATGTCTAACAGAAACCACAGGCATTTGAATTCTCAACAAAATCTATATTAAAAACAACAACAAGAGAAAACATTTCAAGTTACAGACGGATTTGTAGTCCAGTGGTAACACACTGGTAATCCAGGGATCGCAGGTTCGATCCCCCGTCTGACCCTAATAAAATTAACAATCTTTCAGATGGGACGTTAAACCGAGGTCTCGTGTCGGTGCTTTACACCGTGCACGTAAAAGAACCAGATGAGACTCTGGAATGGATCTCTGTCTGTATCATTGCACTATCCTTCAACAATCTAAAATGACTAATCTCTTCAGGAGGCGTCGCTCATATGGGCAACCGGTAGCGACGATAAATAAACGTAAAACACGCACGCACGCACGCACGCACGCACGCACGCACGCACGCACGCACGCACGCACGCACGCACGCACGCACGCACGCACGCACGCACGCACGCACGCACGCACGCACGCACGCACGCACGCACGCACGCACGCACGCACGCACGCACGCACGCACGCACGCACGCACGCACGCACGCACGCACGCACGCACGCACGCACGCACGCACGCACGCACGCACGCACGCACGCACGCACGCACGCACGCACGCACGCACGCACGCACGCACGCACGCACGCACGCACGCACGCACGCACGCACGCACGCACGCACGCACGCACGCACGCACGCACGCACGCACGCACGCACGCACGCACGCACGCACGCACGCACGCACGCACGCACGCACGCACCCACGCAGCACGCACGCACGCACGCACGCACGCACGCACGCACGCACGCACGCACGCACGCACGCACGCACGCCGCACGCACGCACGCACGCACGCACGCAGCACGCCACGCCGCACGCACGCACGCACGCACGCACGCACGCACGCACGCACGCACGCACGCACGCACGCACGCACGCACGCACGCACGCACGCACGCACGCACGCACGCACGCACGCACGCACGCACGCACGCACGCACGCACGCACGCACGCACGCACGCACGCACGCACGCACGCACGCACGCACGCACGCACGCACGCACACACACACATTTCAAGTTGTATTTTTGGATTGGTTTGGCTTTGGTTCAACGGAGAATAGAGAGGCAATCAAGAGTCTTGGTTCAGCAGACAGTTCCCCCCAATTTGTCTTGGAATACACCTAGCATACAACTGACTGCATGTTAGATGCACCAGCATTAATTAACTGTTCTCTATCATCTCCTTTACATGAATCAGATTTCTGCTATCTCTGTTTTATCGTCTGAATTCCCCTCAAACATTTCAGATATATAGATATATATAAACACTGATGTATCTGAAATTAGGCATCACAGAAGGTACGGTTTTATTTGAGATACTATTGATATTGGTTAGAAAAAAAAACATTGAAGCGTATCATTGTAACCGATACAGAGCTCTATGTGTTTATATTTTTTTAAAACTTTATTTATTTTATTTATTTTACAACGATTGCGAAGCACGTTTTAACAACTTATATTAATCACTCTCGTTGGAGCGGATGAAAGCGTAAATGTGGTCATTGGTGTGCGAGGAAACCGGAGTACCCGGAGAAAACCCACCTGTCCGATCTGGCGATATATGTGTTTATAGTGAATATGTTTACGAATATGCCTATTTATCATTCAATGACTTCGAGACTTCTATGTACAGTCAAATCTGTGTTAGTGGTCACCTCTATTAAGCAGCCACCTGTGCTAAGCAGCCACTTTCTGAGATTCCCTTGGCTGGCTGCTTAAGACAGGTTTGACTGTATACACATGTCTACGCGTTTAGTGTTTACCACGGATAGGTAACGGACATGCCATAGAAGGACTACCGTCCTGTAGTCCTCTATATGCACAGTACAACCACTATAATAAGACCATCTAAGGGACTTCAAAAAAGTGGTCTTATTAGCGGGGTGGTCTCTTTACTGATTTCACCGTATTACAAGAATGAAAGGAGACATAACATATTTTATATTTACTAGGAATAACTTAATTTAAAACTGCAGAGAAAATGATAATTCATAATAGTTTATACAAATTTATTTTAGCTCGATTGCGAAACAAGTTATTTCAACTTATATTAATCACTCTCGAGACCTCATTCCTGATGGAATCGATCGCCACCAGGTAGAGAGAAGAGGCAACGTGGAATTTAAATACCTTGCCTAAGGGCACAATCGTAACGGCTCCAGCGGGGCTCGAACTCCGGTAACAGACAATGATTATAAATTTATTTTAAATTTCAATGAAGTAACAAATGTAGCATGCTATCATTGTTTTGAAAACTGCACAATTCATTATGAATATTATATAACTGTATCCATGATTTATATCATTACGCTGCTAACCGTTATTGGTTATTGTAACACGACCCAGCTAATAACATACATACTTGTAGAGTAAAATCTACCTCGGGTTATTCTGCGATATACCTACCTTGAACTATGCTGCGCGCGCACCGTGTTTTGGCTATTCCATTTATACAATGCGTGTAACGTTTTATGAATGAAAGTCACGTGATGTTTGTAAATACTACCGTGGGAATTCGCGGAAGTGAGCTATTTTTAGAATCAGATAATATCTTGTCCGTCTTGTTTTTCTGTTAAGTAACGTTTCAGTTACTATTCTGTACAGTTTTATTTGACAAAGTAAATAACATTATTGATCAGTTACAACGTGTGTTCATTTATGCACTAGATAGATATTTTCCATAAAAAATAACGTGATCACCCTTTACGCGGGAGGAAATTTCGAAAGCCAAATGCAGTGGAGTAGCACCGCGTTTGAAGAAAATACTCCTTTGATTCTCGTCTAAAATTATTAGAAGTAAGTCGTGTTAGAATCGAAATAATAAGTATCAACCGTGGTGTTTCGCAGAATAACCCGAGTTTATCGTTGTTATGCGTAGAAATATATCACGAAGGCCGAAGGCACATTTATAACATTTGCGAATTTAGCAGAAACTGGTCGTATTAATGGAGTTCTGGTGTGATTTGGGACTGAACTAGGTGGTCTTATTAACGAATAACGGGGTGGTCCTATTATAGGGGTTTGTGACTATTGAAATACAAAATAAAGAATTCCGTTCGGAGAAAAAGTCTTAATAGCGGGTAATATAGGGGTGGTTTAATGAGGGTTTTACTGTATATGTACGCATCTCTAGGTATGCACCACGAATAGGTTTACGGACGGACATGTATCCAACATATGCACAATTCTGCTTAGAATTAAATTGTTATTACCACCGTATATCTGTACATAGCTCTGTGTATTTTCCATGCACATTCTAAAGGACAAGTATTATATAGAGTAGAACACGAGTGTGTACTATTCATTCATGGGAACAGGCGTTGATATACTTTGCCTGGTCAGTCATATAAATATATTTTAGCACCGAGACCATTACATGGGCCGTATCTGGTAACCCAGGGATCGCAGGTTCGATCCCCCGTCTGACCATAATAAAATTAACAAATCTTTTAGATGGGACTTTAAACCGAGGTCTCGTGTGGGTGCTGTACACTGTACCGCTATATAAGACCTCGGTTTATAGTCCCATCTGAAGGACTGTTAATATTGTTAGAACCAGTCGGGGATCGAACCTGTGATTCCTGGATTCGCAGTTCAACGTGTTTATTACTGTTAACCACTGGATCAGTCTATGATTCTTCTAAATATAGTATGTTTGATATTTATAGTGAAGAATAAATCACCAACACTGGAAAGAATGAAGGCTCGCGTAGGTCAATGTTTTGTTCTTAGGGTATTGAATTCCCTGAGGTTATAAAACGTTTTATCAGATCTCAAACTCAAGCGGGTGTGATTTGATTGGTCGAGTCTGAGATTCGCACTCAGCTCAACCAGTAACACAATTTGAGACTGAGTTTGAGATTGGTTAAATGCTTTATAACGCGATAGACGTACGTTAAGTAAGACAAAACTCTTAACTATTGACATCAATATCTTTATTACTGTACAATACAACAACGCCATTTACTGTTGTCGACTATACCTGGCTTAGCCTGGGAACAGGCGTCGATATAGTTTGCCTGGTCAGTCAAATAAATATATTTTAACACGGAGACTATTAATTGGGTCGTATTGAGTTTGTGATCAGTCTTGTCATTGCTAAAAAGTGAAAATCGACAGACTGGCAACCAGGCTATACATGGCTGTGTAGAAGACTTACCCTCGTATTTAAGGTTGCCGTCTATATCCGGCTGTGTGTCTGTATCCGTCATAATGGCATCTGTATCCTCGTCATTTAATCGTTCCCCTGTACATTTAAAAATAGACGAACTCATTTGGTAATAATAATTATCATTCTTTACATTATCCCCTGCATAGCTAAATATAGACGAATCCGAGATTTGTTATTTACATCATCCCATGAATAACTAAATATAGACGAATTCGATGTTTGTTATTTACATCATCCCCGGAATAGCTAAATATAGACGAATCCGATGTTTGTTATTTACATCATCCCCGGAATAGCTAAATATAGACGAATCCGATGTTTGTTATTTACATCATCCCCGGAATAGCTAAATATAGACGAATCCGATGTTTGTTATTTACATTTACCCCGGAATAACTAAATATAGACGAATCCGAGGTTTGTTATTACAGTATTTCCGGTGTTCTATGTCACTTTGTGGAAGTCGTGATAGCGCTGTAGTAGCGCGTTCGCTTCAGGTGCGAATGTTCAGTTCGAACGCCACTGGAACCATTACGGTTGTGCCCTTAGGCAAAGCATTTCTATTCCACGTGGCGATGGATTCCATCAGGAATGAGATATCGAAAGTGATCAATATAAGTTGTAAGAACTTGTTTCGCAATCGAAATAATCAATAAATTTGTATTAACTAATAAACTATGTCAATTTGCTAATAAACGTTGTTGTTGTTGTTGTTCGCTTCAGGTGCGAAAGGTCCTGAGTTCGAGCTCCGCTAGAGCCGTTATGATTGTGACCTTAGGCAAGGCATTTAAATTCCACGTTGCCTCTTCTCTCCCTCGTGGTGATGGATTCCATCAGGAATGAGGTCTCGAGAGTGAATAATATAAGTTGTAATAACTTGTTTCGCAATCGAGCTAAAATAAATTTGTATAAACTGTTGTTGTTGTTACAATAAGCAGGGTGTACAATAACATAATATAACATAAAACACTACACTTACACCATCTGGAAAACAAAACAAAAATGTGCAAGTCTTATATCAACAAACTTCAAAATAACCTTGAGCAATATTTGCAAATGCATTTATCATGCTAACCTGTTAAGAAATGTAACGTCGTAAAAAACTGCTGTTATATGCCAATAGCATTGAAATATATACAGGACGTATATGCTGTTTGTTATAAAATCCATGTGGTTGTATTGAAAATGTATGTAGTTGCTATAAATATATGTATATGTTTTATGCAATAAACTTGTTGAATTGATTTGAATATCAACTAGACTATATAAACGCCATGAAAGAGAGTTCAAACGTACTGAATTATATTGATATACACCAGTCTTTGATTAATGTACCAGGAAGCTGTCATGGCCGCCAACATGTTAATGGAATGGGCTTAAAAAGTCTACCAACACTATATGCCTTTTTAATTTTTATGCACTATTATCGTCTGGCTGTCTTTTACTTGTTTATGGTCCCTCTAAATATAGTTTATATTGACATTATCTATCAGTTTTAGTGATATATCTTGGCACTGCTTATCTGATCGAAGCGTGCTGTTCTAATAATAGCATACCGTGTTCAGATCGCAGACGCTTGGGTCTGGACATAAACTAGTATCACCGGTCCTATCCGGGCAACCTACCGGATCGGTTGCGAGACAGTTGGTAATAGCAAATAAATTAATGTGCGCAACTCACTTTAATAATGGTTGTATACACAGAACAAGCGGTGTACGTTCGCCTCTCTGGCCAGGAGTATATAACATGCCGGACAGTGCATCTTTCATTGTTTTGTGGTTTAACGTTGCACCAACATCAAGGTCATACGGCGACTCTCCACCTATTATTTGTGGAGGAAGACCCCGGATGCCCCTCCGTGCAGTATTGCTGGCACGGACGGACACCTGGGCAGAACCACAGAAACACCACACAGCCAGGTGGATAGCTTCCGCACACGAACTAATTCGACACCCCCCAAGTTGGATTCGAACCCACAACTGTGAGGGGCAAGTAATTTGAAGTCAAGGACCGTAACAACCAAACTTACCCATTGCAGAGAGCATGTAATTCATTTCCCCTGCAGTTATAAATCCCATGCCCTCTCTGTCGAAAGATTTGAAAGCTTCACAGAACTCAGCATATGTACCAGTGTCTTCTATCTTAAGCATAGACTTCACTATTGGAAGAAACTCTTCGAAACTGAACTGTTTCTCTCCTGGTGAAGAAACGATGAATCATACTAGAACATTATAGTTGTTGGTTTTGGATCTTAAAAATCGCATTAACAGCTTCGGTTAAATGGTGACTTCGATTTGGAAGACCCAGGGCGCCTTCGAACAGTATGTCAGGCACGGACGGGCACCCGGGTAGAACCATCGATCTTCCGCAATCCAGCTGGATAGCTTCCACACTTGAAATAATTCGACATCCCCGTGGGATTCGATCTTACAGCGGTGAGGGTGAATGATTTGAAGGCAACGACCTTCTGAACTACTCCATTTTGCTTCTCACCAATGCGACCCGGGTTCGATCCTCGGACCGGTAAGTATGTGAGATGGTACGATGGTCACCAGATCGGACATGTGGGTTTTCTCCTGGACTCCGTTTTCCTCCCACATGAATGACCACATATACGCTTTCATCCGAGCCAACGAGAGTGATTAATATAAGTTGTTAAACCTTGCTTCGCAACCGTTGTAAAATAAATAGTTTAGTTAAAAACAAAGACAACTACACCATACCATAAACGTGTTGTCCGTTTCTTACCGGTGCCAACAACTATGTTACGATGAACAACTCTCCCATAAAGAAAGCAATATTTTAAAACTACGTTACCTAAACATAAACTGAACATACAATGTACTACGTGGCAGTTGTTTATGTTACCACGATACACGTTGGCGTTCACTACGTCATCACGAACTACGTTACAGTGAACTATTTTACGATAGATTATATCATCGCGAATTATATTATAAAAACTATTCTACGTTACTGTCAAGTATGTTACATCTACCATGAATTATGTTGTCGTGAACTACGCTACGACGTTATCCCGATATATCGCGAACTACCATTACAGCGCACTGCTTTACCGTCAACCACGTTATCACGAACTTTGACAGACGGATCTGTAGTCCAGTGGTAACACGCTAGACTGGTAATCCAGGGATCGCAGGTTCAATCCCCCGTCTGACCCTAATAAAATTAAAAGTCTTTCAGATGGGACTTTAAACCGAGGTCTCGTGTCGGTGCTGAACACCGTGCACGTAAAAGAACCAGAGGAAACTCTGGAATGAGTCTCTGTCTGTATCATTGCACTATCCTTCAACAATCCAAAATGACTAATCTCTTCAGGAGGCGTCGCTCATATGGGCAACCGGTAGCGATGATACATATGTGCTTATGATGAACTACGTTACATGGAATTACTAATGCTTTTAGGACGTTTTTAGTGAATTTAAAACTGATGTGATAACGATGCGCTAGTTACTACGACATATCGTGCACATCTCGTACGATTTAGATTTAGATAAAAAAGCAAGAGATATATTTAATGTAGATCATTATAGATTAGCACCAGCATAGCTATTCCACATGTGATATAATTATATACCTGCGCTATGTACTTTTATCTATTCCTACGAGATAATAATATTATATTTATATTACAACCTTGTCGGTGACTTACTACACAGCGTTCAGTATAATACAGCGGATTTAGTTATGTTCCGTTTTAGAACGTGTGTACCAGTGCCGTAGCCAGAGGCAAAGTACAACCTAGGAATTCTAAGAGGGGAAGCCAGGGGCACGTACAATCTTAAAATTGTTGGGGTATAGAAGCGATGTCCTGCGTTTTATGATTTAATGAGTTTAGAGGTATAATTATGTACTGAACTTTCAGCTCTCTAGCAGTCAACATTTTATACAGCAAAGGGATATTTTTTGTATTTTATTTATTTAATTTTCCATTTATTTTGTTTTGCTTTGGGAATTGTAACCGAGGCAACTGCCTCGGTGTGCCTCAGTGTGCCTCGGTGTGCCTCGATGTGCCTCAGTGTGGCTACGGGTCTGTAGACTGATTCGTGCTAGACACGTATAATTATATAATTATGTCATAGATAAATATACTTGTTTCGGATATTCTAACTTTAATGATAATAAGGGGTTACTTTTTGTGAATGTATCATTTTATTTATGTGTAAATAAAATGTGCTATTCGATATAACGCACGGTTGTATCGTTTTCTATTGTAAAACCATCGATCAGTGTAAAGTAAAATGTGTTTGTTTAAATTCATTTTACTATAATTATATATTAAAAGGTCCCGTGTTAATGGCAAATACCTGGCTGTAGCATGGCCCGGTAACGTATCTGTATAATACTAAGGAACTTACTGTGTTTAGATCTGCAATAAAACATTGTTTAACGCTTGAAGTCAAAGATGACGTCATTATACTCGAGTTGATATCGTTTTCTTACGTCATTTACGAATTCTAAGAAATAACAGCAACTATATTTTGCACTTTTTAGATATTTTGGTATTGCTAAAATCGAAATAATATTTTCGAATAAAACATGGTTTGTCGTTCTGCGCACCGGTTAATTCCTACGGGTCAGAAATCCAAACCATGTTTTAATGGCTCCAATAAATAACTCGTGGTAGTAATGCTTTCATTTTCTTTGCAATTCTATCATACAATGAAACTAACCAAAGTTAAAACCCGTACCTGGTTTCTCCGTTCCTCCGTGTTTCTTTACAGTGGCAACCGTTGGGTTAAGTCCTAAGCACCGCAACAAGTCCCCGACCTTCTCCGCACCGATCAGGCCGTCTCGACCGTCCCAGAAATCAAAGAGGTCGAACACCTCTCGCACGTCTGCAATAAGACAAGAAACATATTAGCATACGACACGTGTATTTATTATTATCCAATCGATACTGGCCAACAAACAACACCACTAAATATGAGAGATTAGTATTGGTCAGTCCTGACTGTTACGTGTGCGTATTAGTTTTTATCATAGTATTGCGGGTACACTATTGATAGAGTGATGCAATCAGTAGAAATGATGATGGTGCTGACGTAAGTTCGAGCCTTGTACAATGTATATGCTTTTTTAAGTCTGAATATTTTTTGTTTGTTTATCGTTTTAATCCGATGTTTAGATTATATCGGTAATTGATAATTGATTAATTCCAAAAACCAAAACTCATTTATACAGTTTACGTGAAAACAGATAACGAGCTCCTTTAACATCATTACTTTCAAATTTGAACTAGTTAGTGAGTAAATAATTTAGAGAGATAGGCAATAGAAATTGTTTACCAACACACTGTCTTGTACATCTGTTACTAGTCAACTGTCTAGTTAGAGAACATATTCCATTTACCGAAATCAAAATATTTACTCATCAAAAACAGCTCAAGGGAAATAATAGTTTAAACACATTTGGGGAGTGCACACGATTTCTAATCATTAATACCTTGGGATGGCGGAGTAGGAGCCTGATAGGAACTGCGCAGGTGTGGAGTGTGAAACACGCGGGGGTGGAGTGTGAAACACGCAGGGGTGGTGTAGGAAACTCGAGGGAGCAGAGAATTGTACGCGCATATGCTAGAAAAACAAATTTGCAACCTATTAGAAAGATAGCACAATATGATACCCGGTGCATTGCAGAATAACAAGTAATGTCTTTCAAATGTTTACAGGTTTACTCAATCATTATGGAAAACCATGAAAAATTCCGTGGTGTGCCTTGGAAAATGTGGCTTCAAACAAACACAGGGTGTTGATCATACACCTTTCTGCATTCCTGATGCATTTCCTACCTCGCTCCTAGGGGTTATTGTACCGCCACTCCAAGGTAACGGTGGACACGGTATGGGGGTTGGACATAGTGTGGGGGCTCGACACGGTGTGGGGGTTGGACACGGTTTTGGGGTTGGACAGTGTGGGGGTTGGACACGGTGTTGGGGGTTGGTCACGGTGTGGGGGTTGGACACGGTATGGGGGTTGGACACGGTGTGGGGGATGGACACGGTGTGGGGGCTCGACACGGTGTGGGGGTTGGACACGGTGTGGGGGTTGGACACAGTGTGGGGGCTCGACACGGTTGGGGGTAGGACACGGTGTGGGGGTTGGACACAGTGTGGGCTCGACACGGTGTGGGGGTTCGACACGGTGTGGGGGCTCGACACGGTGTGCGGGTTGGACACAGTGTGGGGCTCGACACGTGTATAATAATAATAATAAAAAGACTTTAATTAACGAGAGTGTGGGTTGGACACGGTGTGGGGGTTGGACACAGTATGGGGGCTCGACACGGTGTGGGGGCTCGACACGGTGTGGGGGCTGGACACGGTGTGGGGGCTCGATACGGTGTGGGGGTTGGACACGGTGTGGGGGTTGGACACGGTGTGGGGGTGGACACAGTGTGGGGGTTGGACACGGTGTGGGGGTTGGACACGGTGTGGGGGCTCGACACGGTGTGGGGGTTGGACACGGTGTGGGGGTTGGACACGGTGTGGGGGCTCGACACGGTGTGGGGGTTGGACACGGTGTGGGGGTTGGACACGGTGTGGGGGTTGGACACGGTGTGGCGCAGTTTAATTTGGGTGAACAGTTTACGACCGTTGTTAAAACTTGTTGGCCAATTCCGTTTTGTAGATAGATGTGTTTTTTTATTTAAGTTTATTTAACGTAGCTACCGGTTGCCCATTTGAGCGACGGGTAGTTTACCTAACAACACCTTTCCTGGGTATGCTCCAGCGGGTAACGCAGATTGACTGATATATATTATATATCTTTATTTATAGAGGGTGACCTAATCATCAGTACAGCCATAAACGTAAAACACACACAAAAAAGTGTGTGGAGGCAGAAGGCTTCTACACTAACGTTAACACCCAATGTAGTTCATTAGCCTGGGAACAGGCGTTGATATATGTTGCCTGGTCAGTGATATAAATATATATTTAATACCGATATCATTAATTGGGCCGTATTGAGTTCCTGATAATATTTTGCCAGAAGTAAATTGGTGAAAAATCGACAAGACTGGAACCCAGGCTAGTAGTTCATACCCAGATGAAAACTATTAACCCGCATTTCCCAGGCTAGTAGTTCATACCCAGATGAAAACTATTAACCCGCATTTCCCAGGCTAGTAGTTCATACCCAGATGAAAACTATTAACACGCATTTCCCAGGCTAGTAGTTCATACACAGATGGAAACTATTAACCCGCGATTCTTTACTTATATTTACCGTATTTATCCTTAAGAAGAAATATCACACCTTGCATATAAAGTTTATGATATATTGGCGGATGCTGACCCCGACTGACCCCGATGCGACCCCGATGCTGACACGAGACAGTGTATTGCTTGGTTGTTTCTGATACCTTTTTCTAGCCTGGGTTCCAATCTGTCGATTTTTCACTTTTGGCAAAATGACGTTGATATGATCAGAAACTCAATACGGCCCAATTAATAGTCTCGGTGTTAAAATATATTAATTTGACTGACAAGGCAAACTATATCGAAGCCTGCCAGGCTAACCTCTTTCACCAATATCCAATTTACTCGCACAGTTTATTGTTTAGCTATTTGGAAAGCTGACGTTTGTAATATTTATATATTGAATCTGCTATCATCAGTTCTAGATGCTATGTATTTATTTTACCATACTAGATACACCTGTGCGTGTTATCAGAACATTCAACACTAAATAAGTGTTGACTATTGTTGGAACAACAGCTGTGACCAGTCCATGCATCTTCATTAAAGTGATAAAACATCCGAAGTCGGAACATCGATATATCTATTTCTCGTACAAGATGCAGTGTTACTAGACATTTCTAAGAAATAAAACAAATGTGAACAATTATTTTCAATAAGTAAATGGTACGTTTCTTCTTCTTTTCTTTACGTTTATTTGTCGTCGCTACCGGTTGCCCATATGAGCGACGCCTCCTGACGTTATTAAGTCATTTTAGATTGTTGACCTATTCCAGAATCGTCTCTGGTTCTTTTGCATGTAAAGCACCGACACGAGACCTCGGTTTAAAATCCCATCTGAAAGACTGTTAATTTTATTATGGTCAGAAGGGGGATCGAACCCTGGATTACAAATCCAGCGTGTTAACCACTACATACTACAGATCCGTATACGTGTTTTCATCTACAAACTCTTAATTTATAACATATTGAGACTTTAATTTACAGCTGTAGTTGTTTATATTATAATTTATGACACGCATACAGTGCAAACTCTCATTTCTTAACAGGTATACGACTTTAAAATTATATGTTCACTGTTCAGGAAAGACCCACTTTCCTTTACTGTTTAATAATTACACCACGACTCAGAAGCAGCTGCTGATGTATGTCCAATACTGCGGCAATACCCAATCAACTGTAATCCGCATCGCGTTACAGAGTTCGTCATAACCCACCAGTCTTTGTTATAGCAACTAATTAAAACGAAGCTATGTTCACAAAGTGGTTTCGCAGGAATTTGAATGCTAAATGATCGAAGATTGAAACTGGGAATATACTTAATACCACATGTACGTCTGCCACAACGTATCTACGAGAAGTTTTAAACGTACACTCTTAAATTCTCTATTTTTCTATTACCTCCCTTGGCAGATCCCAACCTTTAGATATTTCCTTTTAGTTGTACTGCTTTGTTTGTATTGCTCTTACCTAACCAGATGTTGCGGTATGTTAACTGTGATTTTATCAAAATCGTGTTAGTTAACTGCATGGTAACATTGTTTTATAACATAAGTACCCATTGCAATTACTGTAGGAGATCTGTCGAGATATAGTAATTTAACACTCATAAGAAGCGATAGCGGAATAATAATTGCTTGCATGTTGTGCAAAGGAAACAACCATCAAACAGACGAAAACACATAACAGGATATATCCACTTTTAGGGGATATTCAGGGGCAGTAACTGACCGATGTCTCTCATTTCGCAAGACACTGAACTAACTGCTACCAAATGTATTTTCTAATCAAAAGTTGAGCTGAACACCATCTCCAGGTACTTAGCATGTTATTACCAGGGTAAGGAACTCGTTGAATGAGAAACATTAGTCAGTTACTGCCCCTGAATACTATAATAAAAGTATATTGATCATCTTAACTCTTTCAGCGCCGATTAAATTCAGAGCATGTGCAAACAACATAGATCCAGATCAGCCGCGGCGTAACGCCGCGTCTGATCAGGATCTATGTTGTTTGCTATTCGGACAGGTGCTTCAGCTCCACTGTCTGAAGAGCAATCAGCATATAGCCTGATCAGACGGCATGTTCTGTTCTGTCCGATCGGGTTCTCTACTTTTTTACAAAGTCGCTTTTATGCGACATTGGCGGTGAAAGAGTTAATTCGTTTCGTCTGTTTGTATCGCTGTTACCGTTGCACCACGTGTATATATATATACATTCCATCCGTTTTCTAATCTTATATGTCGTCTTCATATTTTATATTTTATTACACCTGAAAAAGCATTTACTAATTAGGCTAATTCCAATCTGATTGGAATTGGTATATGATCTTTTAAAACATTTTTTAGTTTGCGCAGTAGTGCTTATTTTGCTTTCAGTATTTTTCATTCCATTACATCTTAATGAGATTTTAAATTTCAATTAGCGACTGCTTTTCAGCATTATCTCACACATGTAGTTATCACATGTACATGTATATACTATTGTAGTGCAATAATGTTATAAACGAATGATGTATATATACATAGTCTCTTGTAACTCTGAATTGAGTGGCAATGTACTTTTTAATATGTAAACTATATTATATGTTTGTTATATGCTGTACATTGATGAGACTGAAATAAAGATTAAAATCTATAATTAGTAAATTATTAAATAGCCACAGATAGTCTACTGTAAACATTGGCAATCAAATAATTAAAAATAATTTTGATAACATTACATTTATAATAACTTTTGTTAAATGAGTACTCTCGTTAAATAAAGTCTTTATTATTATTATTATTATTATTATTATTATAATACGTCAACATCTGGTGTGGGAACAGCAGTAAAGGCAAGTAACCAAGTGTCGATACCGAGACCGATATGACCGATGGCCACACAATAACGTCTTTATTACTTTGATATGCATTTGCACATTTAATATTCGAAATCGTGCTCTCCGTTATCCATTATCAGGAATAAATCTCAATTACTGAACCATATACACGAACACGATTGAAATATGACCACGAAACTACACACATCTGTTATCTGTCAAATTTTGAGACGCTAAAGGAAGTAAACAAATTAGCACCGACTGCGCATGCGTTATTTTCTCAGGAACTAGTTATGCTACTGATTTTGTCTGGTTTGATACGAACCAGCACACGTAATATCAGACTGGAAACACGTATCCACATGGGTGGTAGACAGTATTGTGGTAGGCAAATAACGGCAACAATTTGGCTAAAATGTCATATCTAAGTAATAAATACGTCATAATAGGTGCCTCTCATTCAGCATTATCGGTTCACGAGTTATTTGTTCTCTTGTATATTGTCTTAGCTTTCAGGCAGTGCGATTCATTTATGGTTTATAATTTACAGATGAAAGATAAATACAATCACTCCATAGATGATTGCTATATCTTGGTGATTTCCTAGACATTCTGATATCTTATAGTTATGAATGATCGCATCATGGGCGTAGCTATACACACATTGACGTTCAAACCAATGTAGGCGGTATGTCGGAATTCTCCCCTTGAAATTATTTTTTCAAAGAAGCGTGTACAAGTGTTTTCCGGCATATCTTATGCATATCTCAAATACAAGAATGCCATTTTGGATTTTTTTGGAAAATTTCAGTTTCAACAATTTTGTGCAATCCCGGGCCTGTATTGCTTACGTAGACTAGGCCAGGAGACCATGCAGCACCATCATCTCATCTGGTAGGTAAGTAGTATTTGCCAGAAGCGACACCAAGGCCATGTGTTCTGCTTAGAAGATTTTCTAATAATGAATAAACCTCTACAAAACAATTACAGATTAAACGATCGTTTATTATTTCAAGTTTTCACAATTTTCTGAATAATTAAGCGCCATGATGTATCTGTACGGAATGTTTATTAACCTCAACTGATTGTTGTTAACCTAGTGAAGTTGTTTGTTAGCCTCTTTGTTCTAGATATTGTTACAACTAAAGGCAATTCCAGGTTGAACAATTATTGGAATTATTGTACATAATAATAGTACAGTTTTTATTTAAAGTTGAAACATGAAGTATTTGGTATTTTATAGCAACAAAGGCAATTTTTAATTGGAAATACTACCAACTTGTAACCATCATTAGCCACAGTGACATAACCCCCCCCCCCCCACACACACACACATCAATTACACCACTGAGGATGAAGAATATAAAAATAAATGATGAATGATATTATGGAATATAAATAATATCGAGCTATTTACATTATGCGTATCATTGTCTATGTCAGCAGGGCTACATTTTGTAAAATAATGAATGTAACAAGATATGTCCGCCTGCATGTACACCCCATATATAAAACCTACTCTTTAATTCCCCCGATATACACGGATTATAATCATATAAATATAAACAAGATTGCAACGTAGCAACGTAAACAAATACCGTAAGTATATGGGAGATGCATTACAAATGGATACTCAAAATGTATATATAAGCAAGGTGCACATTCGTTATATAGAAATTACTCTGCCTTACGCCAACACCATGCATGTCATTCACCCGTTCGCGGGTCTTTTTTTTGCATACATGTACTAAAAGTTTATACACATTTAGTTTAGCTTGATTGCGAAACAAGTTCTTACAATTCTCGAGACCTCATTCCTGATGGAATCCATCGCCACGACAGAAGAGGCACGTGGAATTTAAATGCCTTCTCTAAGGGCACAATCTTAACAGCTCCAGTGGGGCGCGAACTCCGAGCCTTTCGAACCTGAAGCGAACGTGCTACCACTGCCCTATCACGACTTACGCCTTTTCGTTCACTTGATAGCCATGTCAGTAAGACAAGTAAAACAAACTTACCGACATGTCGAACCATGCATGCACGTGTCGAACCATGCATGCACGTGTCGAACCATGCATGCGCGTGGAAAAGGGATTGCACGTTGCCGACCGGATTAATAGTGCCAAAATAATTTTCAAAAAGATTCACGAACTCCAGATAATACAGCTCATTGCTAATACCACATCTACTTCGATCTTTAAAACAACACAAAACTTACATCTTCGTCACTATCCTGTACGTGAACGGAGTACTGAGTCTCGAGAGCGATTTATATAAGTTGAAAGAACTTGTTTCGCAATCGAGCTAAAATAAATTTGTATAAACTAACGGAGTACTGATTTCCTCTACTAGAAATGTAAACTTTATTTATTTTACAACGATTGCGAACTTATAAGTTATATGAATCGCTCTCGTTGGCGCGGATGAAAGCGTATAAATGTGGTCATTCGTGTGGGAGGAAACCGGAGTACCCGGAGAAAACTCATATGTCCGATCTGGCGACCACCGTACCATCTCACATACTTTCCGGTCAGAGGATCGAACCCGGATTGCATTTGGTGAAAAGCGAGCGCGCTAGCCAATCGGACAGCCATAGTAATTGATTGACTGTTGACTCGTGATTTATGTAACGCAATTAGATGGACGTTACGGGCGTTACGGACGTTACGGGCGTTACGGGCGTTACGTTCGCTGCGGACGTTACGGACGTTACGGGTGCTGTCATTTTGATTGAGATTTGCAACAATACCAGAATATATCGCTAATATATAATTTATGAATGAACCCGCTATAGTGGAGGACACCCTCTACTTATGTAAGATCTTGTGTTCAAACCCTTTTGCTGTTTATTATGCATATCTGTTATAATTTATATTCGTGTATACGTTCAATGAGCACTAGAATATGATTAAATGAACCCGATATTGGCGAATATGCCCGCGTGTTTCATATTAGTCATCAACTATTATTCAAGTGACTACCAAGAACCCATTAATCATCAAAGATGGCAGAAGAAGGTTTGCTAATTGTATAATTTAATAAGTGATGGTTTGGCTATCCCTTTAATGGTTAACACGCATATTAAATGTTGCTATGTTCATTTTTATTAGCAGTGATATCAAAATGCTTAAAATCTGCCATTTTGTTGCTGCTCAAAATTTTCAGAAACATAATAAACATGTGATGCCACGCACGCACGCACGCACGCATCGCACGCACGCACGCACGCACGCACGCACGCACGCACATCCAGAGAACGTACAAATGAAGAAAACACCCCTGTTTGCAATGAACTTTCCCACTGGATGTAATATCTATTTAAAGAGCGCGACGGCTTCCTTTCAGTACTTTGGCAATCTATCGGAAGGCGATTTCTTCATCAAAATATTTGCAAAGTGTGCTATTTTTACTCGGCTCAAACAACATAGATCCTGATCAGACACGGCGTTACGTCACGGCTGATCTGAATCTATGTTGTTTGCACATTCCTTGCAATTTATTCAGCATTGTTAAATACCGGTTTCCTAGAAACCTTTCTTTGAAACCAAATCTGCACCGATATTAATATTGTATATAATACACATGTCGGAATAATTATTCGGTAGCCAAGAGACACGAGCAGATATTATAATATTATAATAAAAATGAACAGCCTATTAGCAAGCAAGCCATTTATAAACGGTATAGTTTTTTGTGTGGAATTTCAATCTTGGGGGGGATTATTGAAATCGTACTAAAGACGGCATTCCAACTGGCAGACGTACAGCTGGAAGCTACGGTTAGTCTATCGTGATTTATCGTGTGTTAAATATCACAAGAAAATGGCAAAAACAGGGAAGGTGTTTGGCTATATAATATCTAAATCTCCAACCTGAAGCCCTATTAGACGTATCTATGCATTTCACACGAAAAGCAATAAGTTACATGCTGGGTGAAGAGGTATACATTTGCATAGCACGAGTAGAGTGCGCACGAGTTGCTTTAGTAAATTCCGAGATGCGTTTTGATGACCCTGTTTTACGTTTATGCAGTGGTCTCCAGCTGGTTTCCGGAAGGTCGGTGATTCTATGTGGGAGCCTTGCAGTGTCTGAATACCCCTGAGGGGCGCCTATGGTCTTCCTCCACCAATAATAGCTGGAAAGTCACCATACCACCTAAGCTGTCGGTGCAACTATGCCCCCACCCCTCATAATAAAAAGCTTGTAGCCCAACCCATTTGCTTTTTTCCCCTTGACAAAACAAATGTATCGTATACTGCAATCATATAATTACATATTAATCTCTGATTTGTTCTTAGTATTGTATGTATATATGTAATGTATTGTATGAAAAAAATGCAATAAAATATTATTAACTAAAAAAAAAAAAAAAAAAGCAACAAAACTTTGAGTACAGCACAGCAATAAACTGTCTTCTTCTTTTTTTTCTAAGAGCGTTTATCTGATTTAGATGATGACGATATCAGTGAAGCAGGGAACATAACATCGTGGTATTATTATTAATAATAACAGAACTCATGGCAGCTTTTAAACAGCAGGGTTTATAACTGTTCTTGTTAAAACTTATCGCCCGGCTTAAAGCGACAATACATCTCAAAAATACGGAAACATGCTTTTTACGTATAAATAGTATTGTTACTTATGTTATGGCATATTTCGGGTTTTACGCCTGCATCAGCACCATTTAGGGCTATATCAACGGCGGGCAGTTTACCTAACAACACCTTTCCTGGGCAGGCTCCAGCGGTTAACCAGTATTTGGGTGCACCAACCTCCGTAAGAAACTGCCAGCTTTTTCATATATATGAGACACGGTCTGAGCGGGGCTCGAACCCGTGATCATCAGTGATGATAGCGTACAGTGGTATACAAGTCAGCGACCTTAACCACTCGACCACGGATGGCGGACAGTATTGTTACTATAAATTCTTCAGAAATAATTCTAACACTAAGTGTCTATACATAAACAGTGTTTTTGTGGTTTACAAACTCTCAAACGTGAAAGTAGGATTTCATATAACGGTCAGCTACTCACCTGAATTGATGTTCATTTATTATTGTAGTACATGTATATACCATCGCTTAGAGGTATTTTAAAATGATCGTATTAATCTAAAAAATAAATTTGCACATGCACAAAGGGTGAGATATAACGGTAAATCTGTACCATAAATCGTGTTATTCAGAATACACACATTGCATTACGCATGTATGTTGACCCTATTTACATTATGTTGTTATGTCAACAAACGTCGTATACGACGGTTGTTTATTAGTTGAAATATTCAGCTTTTGAGGGAAATATTTGGAAAACAATTATACATTATAATAGTAAAATACATTCTGTAGAAATTTGCGTTTTCACCGATGTAGTGTCGCTTTAATGTTGCTTAGGTTTCCCTTTGCTCATGCACAAACATTGCCTTAAACACGATTTATTATAGAAGTCATTGGGAGTAGGCGAGTGGACATTTCGCGGACCTCACTGACAAGCGCGCGTTATATGTAACATGATAGAGTCTGAAACGGGACTTTGATCCGACATCGAGATAACCGTAGAATTCGACATAACCGACTTTGACATAACGGATGTAGGCTGTATCTTGTTTGTTTGAGGAATGTAATTATTTCTTCTATTTTTATTTATGCTTAAAGCGACACTACATCAGTGAAAACGCATATGTATGCAGAATGTAATTTCCTATTATATTGTATACATTTCCCCCCAAATATTTGCCTCAAAAACTGAGTATTTCAACTAATAAACAAGCGTCGTATACGCGGTTTGTTGACATAGCAACATAATGTAAACAGGGTGGCCACACATGCGTAATGCAACCTATGTATCCAGAATAACGAGGTTTATGGTACAGATTTACCGTTATATCTCACTTTTGTGCCTATGCATATATATTTGTAGACTAATCTTAGTTCAATTTATTATCTCTCAGCGACAGTATCAAGCGTTTAGTATTTACTACAATGACAAAGAAATGTCAATTCAGGAGCGTGGATGATCGGTATATGAAATCCTACGTTCATTTTTGAAAGTTTGTAGACCACAAACTCACTGTTTATTGATTCAATATTTGTGTTCGAATGTATTCGGGAGAATTTGTAGCATCAATGCATTTATACGTGAACAATGCATTTCGTTGGCTTTTTGTGATGTAATGTCGCTTTAAACAATCCAATACAATGGACGCCATAGCCTTCTCATGGACACATTTAAAAATGAAATATTAACCATTTTCTTTTTAACATCCAAAACTATTGACTTACTAATACAATAAGTACTGAAATTCTTTAGCATATACCTAGAATAGATTTCACGTATTTTCATTGTTATATATATTATTCTCCTGCTTATTGTATATCAATCAATTGATAGGGAGAAGAACTATATAAGTTTTCTTTCGTTCTAATCCCTTTTCAGGCTACTGCTGTTAAATTATATGTAAAATGTTCATTTCTTGATTACATGTACAAATACTGAAATAAATAATGTTTAACCCTTTCAACACCACATACCTCTAAATTGGCTTACAAAAAAGTGTAGATCCAGACGAGCCGGCTCGTGACGAGCCGTCTCATCAGGATCTGCACTTTTTTCAAGTAATATAACTATTTTTTAGAATTTTTTTTACCCATTTTGATAAATGAACTGATCCAAATGTAATTTTGTTATTAATTTATTGGTCTAAAAATATCATGGACCAGTCCATGTCAGTTACTTGGTGTTGAATGGGTTAAGCTAAACATGAACTATTTACCGAGTAAGATACTGTAAATGGCCAATTCATATGTTGTATTTGTGTGTGTTTGTAATTACAAAACGAAACGTATTCGTAGTTAAATTCAGGCACATTGTCTGTTTGCAAAAGGCGTTTAGAGTTTATTTCAGAATATTTGAATGTTGTGACATTCCCAAAACATATGGCAGTTTGAATCATATCTCGCGGGCCAGGCGCCCTGCAATCAGTATCCATTATTTAACTAGCTGGTGGATCTCCAACTGGCCATATCATACTGTGATAAATATGAGTATGTATAATTTTGTTCATCTCCTATAACTCCATGTTGGAGTGGCATTGTACTTTTATTATGTAAACTATACATGTAATATTATTGTAAATATTGTACGTACAATGATGAGATGTAAATAAAGATTACTACTACTACTATCAGAATGAACGCTCTGATGATGTTCTAACATTCGAACGATCGTCCGTAGGGAGACGCTTTATTCACTTGGACACACAGACGGTTATAAAGAGACGGTTCAAATGCGTTTGTATGAATCACAGACGGATCTGTAGTCCAGTGGTAGCACGCTTGACTGGTAATCCATGGATCGCAGGTTCGATCCCCCGTCTGACCCTAATACAATTAACAGTCTTTCAGACGGGACGTTAAACCGAGGTCTTGTGTCTGTGCTGTACACCGTGCACGTAAAAGAACCAGAGGAGATTCTGGAATGGGTATCTCTGTGTGTATCATTGTAATATCCTCCAAATATCTAAAATGACTAATCTCTTCCGGAGTCGTCGCTCATATGGGCAACCGGTAGCGACGATAAATAAACGTAAAACACACACATTTGTATGAAACTACAAGCAACACTGCCATTGCTTAGGTCAGACGGTGTTATTGATATTGTGGTCTGGGATTATTGAGTGTAGTGAAGCCCTTAAAGCAGCATTACATCGTATGAAATAAAAGATATTTGAAAAAATCAATTTTTACGTATGGGTAGCAATGCTGCTACACATTCTAACATTATACTTTATATGCCTATGTTCATTTGGTAAAAAGTGTTTTTTTGCGATAAAACAAACTCGAAACCGAAATAGGACTTTCCGAGTCGATCGGTCACGCACTTGTTTATAATCAAAACGCATCGTCCGCACTTGTTTACATTCAGAATGCATCGTCCCCATTTGTCCCACGTTGTCTTTTTTAATTAAATTACTTGATATGTTGATTCATACCTCTGTTAGCTAAGTCTTTTAGGGACATTTCTACATCCCCGCGAGGGGTTCGACATTAGAGGAAGATAGATAGATAGTCTTTCGTGTTCAAAATATATACGTTGTTTTCTACATCCTCTGTTGTGTCACGCATGCGCGCTGTGTGTGTTACAGTTCGTGTGTTGATAAACAAATTCGCGTATATGACGGTTTAAATTTATTGGAATTTTATCGTTTCTGAGCGACTATTTAGATTTTTGCTAACACACACACATATTTATATTTTACCAAAAACATCCTTTATTATGATGTAATGCTGCTTTAAGAGTTATTGATACATGAACTGATTTGCTGAGTAGGTATTGTCAGCAATAGTGAAAATGACTTCTAAATATTAAAATACAATATATGTGCTGCATTTTGGAATATTTTAGAATATTTGCATACTATTTGGTGACAAATAAACACCGTATTATAAATACAGGTGTCAGTGCAACACTCACCACCAAAATTACCTTCAGAGTAGGGGGTGGGGAAATTAGTGGGAAATTGGTCAACCCCATTGAAATTTGATATTTTCTTGTGGCTCAAAGGCCAGTCTGTTGAAAACTACTGTCTTTTGTGCCAACTTATTGTTGGGGAAATATAATGGCACTGTGTGTTATAATGGTGGCCTACGAACATTTCAATAGCGGTGTCTGACCTAAAATCATAAAATGGCTTCGTTATTCCAGCAACGCGGGAAATGTAAACACGAACAGTCAGTTTGTTTAGATATAAAACAAGAAACAATAAACAAATATCAGTAAGCTTATTACAGAAACATTCAGTTGATGAGTGAACTGTTGCAAAAACGAGCTAATGGGCTAATCAACGTCTAGTTAGGAAGGAAGGAAGGAAGTTATCCGAGACTCGGAGTTTGTGATAATGCTCTCAAATACTCCCTAAAGGCAAGTTAGAATGCTATTCTAACATGATTCGACATTTGGTCTGTATACGCAAAGAAGACATTTACGGTGTTTAAATTGGCAATAAACAATGGTTTAGGGCGTGATTTGCAAACGTAACGGAATTTACATCACATTTGTGTTGTAGTTTTGTGACGTCATTTGCGCTTTCTAACAACATAAAGCCATCTGTGTTTGAGCTTTTTAAATATTTTGGCCATGTTAGAATCGAAATAGTATATAGTCGAATAAAACATGGTTTGTCGTTCTGAGCGCCGGAATTAACCATTGAAAACGGCATGTTTAATTACTACATGTCAGAAATCCAACATATGTCTTATTCACCAATAAACAACTGAAAGACAATTATTATTCTTAATTAATCTCCGACGTTGGAAAGGGTTATTGTTTTTGGCTGCGTCTCAGTGTGTGTGTTAGGGTGTATGCGTGTGTCTGTCTGTATGTGAACAGAATAACATATATACATACTTTTTTTTATATTTTATACGTTATGGAGTATTCAGGGGCGGTAACTGATCGATGTCTATCGTTCTAAATCCCCCAAAAAAGCATAATAAATTGTTCATGAAAATGGAACAACCAGCTCATTAATGGAAAGTAGGATGTAACGTTAAATTATGTGCAACACCTTTGTCCCTAACAACGCCCTTGTTAAGTGTATACGGTTTCCATTAATTTTGCTCTTTTGGCGAACACGTACAGATGGACGATGACGGAAGCAGGTTTTTGCTAACAGCTCGGAGCTTATCACTCCATTATTACACATTAATGTCAATATGTTATCAAACTCAGAAAGCAAAATCTGTTTTTTTTCTTTTCTTGCGAACCATTACCCTACCGTAGTAATGGTTATTTACAGTTCATATTTTTAGAAACCTCTGATAGAGAAGTCGGGAACAGAAGCTCATGTCAATTTAATGCCGGCCAGGTAATGTTTTCTCAGATAAGCCTGTCGGTAAAAGGCAACACACAGCGTTTCATTTTCTTTCTCTAGCCCAGGTTGTTACATAGTAAACACACTTTTATTCCGAGAAAAGAGAAACTCGGTTTCAATCAAGTATTCCTAGTGTCTGGCACTCTTCCCCCTAGTCTTGCAGTTGAAGGTTTAATTGCTGTATATTACTCAATGTTTCACCAATGTATCAAACGTGTTTGTGGTTCTGAACACAGTCTTGTCATTCTGTTATGCACAATTGTTTATTATTTCCGGCATGCGCGGTAATCCGACTGCACCTAGCACCGTTTGTATTGAGTCTATGTATGCTGGACTCAAAAGTGCAATGCAGCTGCTGGAGTAACGAACGTTCTAACGATTAGGTATTTTTGTAGCTTCTACCGATATGTTTTTGGTATTTAATTATGCTTTCTTGTTCTTTTTGTACTCGGTGTTTGTATATACAATGAGTCATCTACATGTAACACAACAACAACAACAACAACAAACAACAACGATAACTGATCCATACAAACGGTCACAAGTTTAATGTTTGCCAACAAATTTGCCAAAATACTAATATTCGCTTTGATGTCGCATTAACAACAGATTGTGCTACGTTAATTAGGTTTAAACTGACACTATATTATAGTATGAAATCAAAATATTATAACATTTAAACGTGTACATACAAGTAACAAACATACATGAATAGGATACTTGATGTACATGTTTTGCCATGCTTATTGAGACGTCAATAGCTACTTGGGCGACTATCGTCGGACCGGTCGTGAAGACGTTACCCCCATGTATTGATACAAATTATGTTTCTGCGACCATGTATAGTATCGATTTAGAATTAATTAATTACTAATTATGTTGATAATTAATTATATATACACGATTCGCAGTAACTGAGAGTAATCCATGGATCGCAGGTTCGATCCCTCGTCTGACCCTAATACAATTAACAGTCTTTCAGATGGGACGTTAAACCGAGGTCCCGTGTCAGTGCTTTACACCGTGCACGTAAAAGAACCAGAGGAGACTCTGGAATGGGCATCTGTCTGTATCATTGCACTATCCTCCAAAATCTAAAATGACTAATCTCTTTAGGATGCGTCGCTCATATGGGCAACCGGTAGCGACGATAAATAAACGTAAAACACACACAGACAACTGGGAGCAACTAGTACGTGCTACGAAATAGTGTACACATAACCGTGGTATACACGCTCACTAATACCGGACTGAGGCAAAATAATAATTGCCTCTTCTACTCGAAATAGTTACTAGTAATTCGAAGAAGAGAAATGTGCAAATCGAACAACGAGAATTACTTCTAGAAATTATTTCCGAAATTAGAATAGTTAAATCGCACCTGGCTATGGACGGGAAGCATTTTCTTGTATTTGTATGATCGAGAATTAAAGCGCGTGTATTACTTCACAGAGCGTCGGTAAGTTGTGATCAATCGGAGTTCGTGAACAAGTCCAAGTGGTGACATCGTGTAATTTATCCTACCGTCATGCGAAATAACGTACAAAAACGGCCTGTCTAATAAATTTTGCTTTATTAGTCAGTGCCTAATAAAGCTTTCGTGACGGACTACTTTTATGACCCATATTACGGTTTGTAAATAAACAAAGCGTCTGTCGTCACATTGTGTTGTCTGCTGAGTTTGGAAAATGTCCCAAGAAGAAAGTCGTGTACAGGCTACAGGCAAAACGTTCAGGTTGTTTGGGATGAATTAACAGCACTCGATGAGACCTCTCTGGAAACTACTGTTGTCAGAGAAATGTCATTTATCATTTATCTATAAATAGAAATATCAATGCGCAACATATTACCAAGTGCGTAGCGAGTTTGTAAGCTGTCATGGCTAGTTTTTTGTTTTTGTGTTGGGTGCACACTCAGAATGTAGGATAAATAGAATATTAGGTTATTACACCGTGCTCCGAAAAAATACAAGGCTCGGCAAAGCCTCGCCTTGTATTTTTTCTCCGACTCGCCTAATAAATTAAAATTTATAAGACAGTAACCTAATATTCTCTATTTATATCAACTGTGAGAAGTGATCGATCTATGAACAATTATTTGCTAGTATGTAGATTTGGGTAAATGATTTGTAATTTTATGTTGTTTTTCATGTTTATTATGTGTACATGTTATCTATAGGTGGTACAAGCCTGATCGGGCATTCGGTCCGCTCCGGTTTTCCCCGTATGACCTCACTAGAGTGGTGGAACCTATGCTCGGCGTAAATCCCACATATAATGACCAGTATTAAATGTTAATTGCACTTGCAGTATATTATTATTTTCTTAAGTCGTGAAACTTTCAACTTTCAAAACACTCTTGTTGACAGTCTTAGGTTCATCATGTGACCTTGCTGCTCAATACAGCTATCGCAACGGTGTGGTTGGCAGGAACTCAAGACTTCGGGGCACCTATGTAGGCCTACGGCGTAATTGTTATTTTTTATTTATCCACCATAACTTGTTGAATATCTTATTTAATATAATCAGTGAATAAAAACACTTATTGGTCTTAATCAGAAATGGTATAGAAACTATTTTTCGGGTTAGGTGTAGATTTTTTAAATTCGGATATCTACCTGAATTGCTCATCCACCGTATTAGTTTCGGTGGAAATATTTCCCCAATGATTTGTTTGTTTATATTCGTCTGCTGGACGAGTCACGCGAGAATTGCATCAGCCTACCGATACACGCAACGGAATGCTATTGAACCATGCTTCAGCTCTGTCAGCGTAATTAGCCTAGAACTATATAAATATTTTAAATACGGATGAAAATAGAAAATACGCTGAGCATAGGAATACGCCGAGCATAGGTTCCACCACTCTATATGTTCGTGACGCGGATTCATCAACATGCTCTGACGTCACGAGACATTTCGTGACGCGGATTCATCAACATGCTTTGACGTCACGAGACATTTCGTGACGTGGATTCATTAACATGCTTTGACGTCACGAGACATTTCGTGACGTGGATTCATTAACATGCTCTGACGTCACGAGACATTTCGTGACGCGGATTCATCAACATGCTCTGACGTCACGAGACATTTCGTGACGTGGATTCATCAACACGTAAATATACGAGAGACAGTAGTATCTTAAGATATTTAGTAAATACCATTGATTATCCAGCTCTCGAGTAACACAACCAGTTGATAGATGATTTTGAGTTTACCATGTCGGTGTATCTGAGAGCCTTATTACACCAAACAATGTATGACTGGTAATTTTCTGATGCCAAACAGTTATGTTAGAAGATAGCATCTGGAGATGTTATCACAGCTTGCAGGCCAGGCAGACTTGCTGAACTTTGTTTCACTGAAAGGTTTCATTGTGAGTTTGTTTTTCACATTAGAAAGGAGTCCTATAATGAATTTATCATCGCCGTTATACATGGACGCTATTATTAGTTTATACAAATTTAATTTAGCTCGATTGCGAAACAAGTTCTTACAACTTATACGAATCACTCTCGAGACCTCATTCCTGATGGAATCCATCGCCACGAGGATATATGTTATTAAAAACTAATATAATGAAATATCCAGGAGTGTAGCTTCCTCTAGGCACTGTATGTCACAGTGTACATCCCCCCCTTGAAAAGTGGTAAATATAAAAATGCTATATCTGCAATAAAAATGATACGTGGTGAAATGGCTACAGTGTCCGCCTCGTAATATAGAGGTTGTGAGTTCGAAGCCCCGTCTCCCCCACCCAGAACCACTGTGGTGTTATTCTTAGGCAAGACTATTAAACCCACGTTGCCTCTTCTCTCTCCCCCATGGCGATGGATTACAGAAGGAATGAGGTCTCGAGAGCGTGATTAGATGGATTACAGAAGGAATGTGGTCTCGAGAGCGCGATTAAACTAATGTTGCAAGAACTTGTTTCGCAATGAAGCTAAAATAAATGTGTTACCATAGGCTATAAGCTACAATCTACAAACGAGATACAATGTGACTGGGGTTAGCATGCTTCCGGAACGCCCACTATAATTCAGCCTCTGTATTATTTACAGTCAAGCTACACCCACGATTTCTCTAGGCCGAGGCACGCAGTGAATATAATATTTGTGAAATCATTATGGTCATATTAAAAAATAAGTTTAAACTTTATTTATTTTACAACGATTGCGAAGCGAGTTTTAACACGGATGAAAACGTAAATGTGGTAATTCGTGTCGGAGGAAACCGGAGTACCCGGAGAAGTTACCACCGTACCATCTCACATACTTCCCTGTTGGAGGATCGAACATGGATTGCATTGGTGAGAAGTGAGATATTGACTTGATCATGTAGGTTGGAATTCGATGAAAGAGTAGGTACACACTATGTATGTTACTTTGATACCCGGCTTTAGTACTTCTGAAATGGTACGCATATATATGCCCTTTACAAAGCCATTGGTTATCTATGGTGGGTGTGTGTTTTACGTTTATTTATCGTCGCTACCGGTTGCCCATATGAGCGACGCCTCCTGAAGAGATTAGTTATTTTAGATGTGTGGACGATATGCAATGATACAGACAGAGACCCATTCCAGAATTCCCTCTGGTTCTTTTACGTGTACGGTGTAAAGCACCGACACGAGACCTCAGTTTAAAGTCCCATCTGAAAGACTGTTACTTTTATTAGGGTCAGATGGGAGATCGAACCTGCGATCCCTGGATTACCAGTCCAACGTGTTAACCACTGAACTACTGTGTTCCAGAGAGCTATTAACCTATACATTTTGTAAGTTCTTGTTCCGCAATCAAGCTAAAGGACATTTATACAAATATAAAATGCTAACAAAATACCAGAAATGCGTATGCAATCGTATATCTATTGGATATATCGCATGTATCTTTGGGTACTTTTGGGCGACTTTTCCCTGCTTATATTATTATAACTAAATTAATTAAAGCAGGCAGGTTAATAGCAACCACGCATTGGTTTGTATCACATAAATGGAAAATTAATGGATTACGCGGGATTTCGTTTATCTATCAATTAAGTGTATTTAAGACATTACACGGTGTTTATTGGTCCTTTATGGTGTTCATTGGTCTCTTTGTGGTGTTTAATCCTTTGCGGTGTTTACTTGTCTATTGTGTGATTAATGGTCGCTTGTGGTGTTTACTGGTATATTTTCTGTGTTTAATGGTCGCTTGTGGTGCTGATTAATGCAATAAGGATTAAACTAGACTAGATTATGTTTTATTCGGCGGGAACAAGAACTAATGTTACTTTACAACTTTAACAATAAACAAAATGGACGAACGTTTCTATCTGTCTGAATTGATTATCCCATAATCCAATGTTAAGTTGTTTCCTTCATTCCATTATTCTACCTTATCCATAATCCCGAGGTAAGATATGTCGCAACCAGTGTGTGTGTTGTGTAATCCTATAGTTATTATAGTACTCCAAATACACGTGAATACGTGTCAATACACGTGAATACATGTATACATTTAACATTGTATATACCAGTAACAGTGTTAGCAAAACTCTTAACCTTTTCAACACCACATACCTCTAAATAGGTTTACAAAAAGTGTAGATCCAGATGAGCCGGCTCGTGACGAGCCACTTTATGCCAGTAATATTACTACTTTTAGATAACATTACCCATTTTGGTAAACGAACTGGGCCAAATGTAATTAAATGTTGGTCTAAAAACATCATGGACGAGTCCATGTCAGTTACATGGTGTTGAATGGGTTAACTAAAAATTCATAGCAAAAATCGAACGTTCCCATAACTCCCCAGATCAGATAGTTCA
The DNA here is from genome assembly GCA_014843695.1 of Archivesica marissinica. Classification (NCBI taxonomy): domain Eukaryota; kingdom Metazoa; phylum Mollusca; class Bivalvia; order Venerida; family Vesicomyidae; genus Archivesica; species Archivesica marissinica. The sequence continues at coordinate 24,847,149 of CM026389.1, forward strand.
CAACATTCTAGAGTATATTTCAAAAACCATATATAATACAGTATAGGCCAACATTTAATATAATATATAGCAGTAACAATATAGCAGATAAAGAAGTAACTATTATAACAGATGGTTGTCCTATGGGCTGTGGGCAGGTCCCGGATCGGTGGTCCAGTGGTTCACACGTTGGTCTGCGAATCCATGCTTGGGTAGTGAGTTCGATCCACGTCCCACGATTACAATATTAAATAGTCTTTCAAATGGATAACCAACCGAGGTCTCGTCAATGTTTTGTAGTACATCGAATATGTAAGCCACCGGTGGCCGTCTGTATCATGAATCATCCTCTTAAGACTTAATGATACTGATGTAATTGTGGAAACGTCGCCCTGAGCAACCATTTTATTTTGTGGTTTAAAGTCGCATCAACAGCTTAGGTTGTATGGCGGTTCTCCAGGTATTAAAACTATTATTGGTGGAGGAAGAACCCGGGTGCCCCCTCCGAGCAGTATTTGAGGCACGGGTGGGCATCCGCGAAGAATCACCGATCACCCGCACGCCAGCTGGATAGTGTCCTCACTTACAAGAATTCGACACCCCTAGTGGGGTTCGAACTGTACATGAGTGATTTGAAGTGAAGGACCACGGAGGCCACGGAAGCTTCTTAATAACCAGAAGGTGATGATAAATAATGACCTAACAAGTAGCCGCCAGAATTACCACAGAAATAATTGGAAAATTGAGGATTTAGTTTGGTAACTTTCCTTTTCAATTGAAGAAGCAGTGTTGAAAATAATTGCCCCAATATCTGTTTATTTATTCTAGCCCCCCCCCCCCCGAAGCTTCGAGGCGACGCATCCGGGAGTATATTAATTATTTAAATTCTGGGAAGGTCGTGCGAGATGCAGCAGACGACCCTATTTCCAGAATCATCCGGGTACTTTTACATGTTCGGTATATAATTCAAATACACGGGACCTGGGTGAATAGTTATTAATGTATGGTTGAACTGGTTTAAACAATATTTATTTCTTTGAATGCAGGATTTAGGAGAAAGCCACCTGCTAAGTAATTCAATAGTTTTTGAATGAGAGATAAGAAAAAGAGAATAATTTTCAAATATAGTCTACATCCGCTATGTTAAAGTCGGTTATGTCGAATTTTTCGGTTATCTCGAAATCGGATCAAAGTCCCGTTTCAGACACTATCAGTTTACATATAACTGGATCGGTTTATATCGAATTTCGTTAAGTCAAACTTCGGTTATGTCGAAGTATTTTGTTGAATGTCGGAATTCGACATAACGGATGTAGACTGTAGATATTAAAATATGATGGTGGTTGTGCAACAGGACGACAAAATGCACTTTTATCATAAAATTACACAACCACAATTGGCTATTGGAGTGGAGATAGATAACGAAATAAACAATAGGGGGAGAGCGAATCAGACTTAGATGCCACCGGCTCAATTTAAGAATCAAACTCGTGACCATTGACCGATGTGCAGTCCAACGTGCTAAGCTAAGTACAGCGCTGTGGGTGCGCGTTCGCTTCAGGTGCGAAAGGTCCGGAGTTCGAGCCCCACTGGAGCCGTTACGATTGTGCCCTTAGGCAAGGCATTTAAATTCCACGTTGCCTCTTCTCTATCCCTCGTGGCGATGGATTCCATCAGGAAAGAGGTCTCGATCGAGAGTGATTCATATAAGTTGTAGGAACTTGTTTCGCAATCGCGCTAAATCAATTTGCATCTGGCACAATATGACGCTTAACCCAGTGCATGCCGAGTGAATAAAATCACGTTTGCAAAGAATATAGATCCAGATCAGCCACATATGCATCTGATCAGGATATGTGGTGTTTGTCTTTCAGTCTGGTGTTTTAGCTCCACTATCCGAATAGCAAGCAGCATAGAGTTCTGTGTCGTCTGATCTGGCTCTATACTGTTTGCAAATTTGATTTTTATCTGTCGCTAGCGTGTAAAGGGTTAATACTAATAGTAATGGTATGGAATGAAAGATGTGTATTATCTATTGTGAGAGAACAGTTTATTTAAATAATTTATTATTCTTTTCTTGCTTACTCGCCGAAATGCATGTATGCTGTGGCGAGTATAAATAAACGTAATGGTTTGATTAGGGGTGATATGTTTATTTATCCTCGCCCCCTGGGTAATCGAGGCGGCGCCTCCAGAAGTATGGTAGTAATTCTATGATTTGGAGGATAGTTCAAGAGTTGGAGGATAGTTCACATTCCAGAAGCATCTCTGGTTATTGTATACATGTACATGCCCGGTTTATGCACCGAGACTTAATACCTTGGTTTATAGTCCCATCTGAAAGCTTGTTAATATTATTATGGTCAGAGGGAGATCGAACCTGCCTTCACTGCATTCGCAGTCCAACGTGGACAACGTGTAGACCACGGGACCACTAATCCGTCCTATATAATTTAATAAGAGAAAAACATCCGGTTATTCAACATACCTTCTATATCCATACCGCTACCAAGCTGTTCCGACATTTTTATTAAATTAAAATTCCTAAATTTTGTATATTAAACGTGTGCTTGTAATTCAATTCCTGGCATAGATCGTATTCTTTCAACACAACTTATTCAAAGAAATATAAAATGAAATGTTATCTAGGAATTTTCAGAGTTTCCCTTCACGTACAGATATCAATGATCCGAGAAGGCGATTTTTTTCAAAGCAGACGAATTTCTGAAGAAAGAATGAAGCAATTTAGACGAGTCCATTTAAGTATTTAAAGGGGTGGCAGGGAAAGGATATTTGATATGATAAATCTGGCATTTGATGAACAAAATCTAGATAATGAGTAGCAATATGGATGCTTATCAAGTTAATCTATTTCTCTGGAAATACTGAACGAATAAAAAACCAAAACAATCTGCCTTGATATACATTTGCCAGTGAGATATACAGACCTATAGTGTTACAGTCAGCAATATATACCGACACACCTATAGTGTTACAGTCAGCAATATATACCGACATACACATAGTCTTACAGTCAGCAATATATACCGACATACATATAGACTTACATCCAGCAATATATACCGACATACATATAGTCTTACATCCAACAATATATACCGACATACATATAGTCTTACATCCAGCAATATATACCGACATACATATAGTCTTACAGTCAGCAATATATACCGGCATACATATAGTCTTACAGTCAGCAATATATACCGACATATATATAGTGTTACAGTCAGCAATATATACCGACATACATATAGTCTTACAGTCAGCAATATATACCGACATATATATAGTGTTACAGTCAGCAATATATACCGACATACATATAGTCTTACATCCAGCAATATATACCGACATACATATAGTGTTACATCCAGCAATATATACCGACATACATATAGTCTTACATCCAGCAATATATACCGACATACATATAGTCTTACAGTCAGCAATATATACCAACATACATATAGTCTTACATCCAGCAATATATACCGACATACATATAGTCTTACATCCAGCAATATATACCGACATACATATAGTGTTACATCCAGCAATATATACCGACATACATATAGTGTTACATCCAGCAATATATACCGACATACATATAGTCTTACAGTCAGCAATATATACCGACATACATATAGTCTTACATCCAGCAATATATACCGACATACATATAGTCTTACAGTCAGCAATATATACCGACATACATATAGTCTTACATCCAGCAATATATACCGACATACATATAGTCTTACATCCAGCAATATATACCGGCATACATATAGTCTTACAGTCAGCAATATATACCGACATACATATAGTCTTACAGTCAGCAATATATACCGACATACATATAGTCTTACAGTCAGCAATATATACCGGCATACATATAGTCTTACAGTCAGCAATATATACCGACATACATATAGTCTTACAGTCAGCAATATATACCGGCATACATATAGTCTTACAGTCAGCAATATATACCGGCATACATATAGTCTTACATCCAGCAATACCGGCATACATATAGTCTTACAGTCAGCAATATATACCGACATACATATAGTCTTACAGTCAGCAATATATACCGGCATACATATAGTCTTACAGTCAGCAATATATACCGGCATACATATAGTCTTACATCCAGCAATACCGGCATACATATAGTCTTACAGTCAGCAATATATACCGACATACATATAGTCTTACAGTCAGCAATATATACCGGCATACATATAGTCTTACAGTCAGCAATATATACCGGCATACATATAGTCTTACATCCAGCAATACCGGCATACATATAGTCTTACATCCAGCAATATATACCGACATACATATAGTCTTACATCCAGCAATATATACCGACATACATATAGTCTTACATCCAGCAATATATACCGACATACATATAGTCTTACATCCAGCATTATATACCGGCATACCTATAGTCTTACATCCAGCAATATATACCGACATACATATAGTGTTACAGTCAGCAATATATACCGACATACATATAGTCTTACAGTCAGCAATATATACCGACATACATATAGTGTTACAGTCAGCAATATATACCGACATACATATAGTCTTACAGTCAGCAATATATACCGACATACATATAGTCTTACAGTCAGCAATATATACCGGCATACATATAGTCTTACATCCAGCAATATATACCGACATACATATAGTCTTACATCCAGCAATATATACCGACATACATATAGTGTCACAGTCAGTAATATATACCGACATACATATAGTCTTACAGTCAGCAATATATACCGACACACATATAGTGTTACATCCAGCAGTATATACCGACATACATCTTACATTCGACCATCTCCAGACATTATTCTGCGTCTAAGTACTAAATTAGAATCGAAAATCAAAAACGCCTACATTATTGTAGTTCTATTTTTATTTATTTTAAAACATTGTCGTGACGTCATAACTTTGTACTTGCAGTCCATTATTATTAATATTGGATTGCTGTCAAAAGGCCACACTATTATATTAGATCCTACGCGTAAATGTACGAAATTAACAATTTTAATTAGTAGGATCTTGTTATATTAGTGTGTATTTTAAGTAAGATATAAGCCTCAAATGGATCCGATATGTAAAATATTGGTACTGTCTTCGGCGCTACGTGCCTCACGCAGTCCAATATTCATTTGCGGCTTATATCCTATACATAATGCCTACGTTATTGTTCGTTTATTTCCATACAGCAAAATGCCTACGTTATTGTGGTGTTAATTTAATTTATCAAAACGCCTACGTTATTGTTGGTTTATTTTCATTTTTATCAAAACGCCTACGTTAATGTTGGTTTAGTTTCATTTATCAAAACGCCTACATTAAATAGTGTGGGTTTAGTTTCATTTATCAACATGCCTGCGTTGTTATGGGTTTAGTTTCATTTATCAACACGCCTACGTTGTTATGGGTTTAGTTTCATTTATCAAAACGCCTACATTAAATAGTGTGGGTTTAGTTTCATTTATCAACACGCCTACGTTGTTATGGGTTTAGTTTCATTTATCAACACGCCTACGTTGTTAAGGGTTTATTTTCATTATCAACACGCCTACGTTGTTATGGGTTTATTTTCATTATCAACACGCCTACGTTGTTATGGGTTTATTTTCATTATCAACACGCCTACGTTGTTATGGGTTTATTTTCATTATCAACACGCCTACGTTGTTATGGGTTTAGTTTCATTTATCAACACGCCTACGTTGTTATGGGTTTAGTTTCATTTATCAACACGCCTACGTTGTTATGGTTTATTTTCATTATCAACACGCCTACGTTGTTATGGGTTTATTTCATTATCAACACGCCTACGTTGTTATGGGTTTATTTTCATTATCAACACGCCTACGTTGTTAAGGGTTTATTTTCATTATCAACACGCCTACGTTGTTATGGGTTTATTTTCATTATCAACACGCCTACGTTGTTATGGGTTTATTTTCATTATCAACACGCCTACGTTGTTATGGGTTTATTTTCATTATCAACACGCCTACGTTGTTATGGGTTTATTTTCATTATCAACACGCCTACGTTGTTATGGGTTTATTTTTTATTATCAACACGCCTACGTTGTTATGGGTTTATTTTCATTATCAACACGCCTACGTTGTTATGGGTTTATTTTTTATTATCAACGACACTACGCGATTAGCCTGGGAACAGGCGTCGATATATTTTTCATTGTCAGTCAAATAATTATGTTTTAACACCGAGACCATTAATACGGTCGTATTGAGTTTCTGATAATATCATTTTGCCAGAAGTTAAAAAGTGAAACATCGACAGACTGGAACACAGGCTAATACGTGATCTAACATTGGTTTTGTTTCATTATGAAAACGCATATATAATACATACTTATATTATTACAGGTCTATCGTTATTTTCAAAACGCATACGCTTAATGGATTCATTCTCATTAATATATACGATAACCCGCCGTGATTCAAGCCTCACGGGTATGTGTTTGGCGTCTGCAACACTTGAATCATTCACTCATCTTTCAAGCAATTAATTTTCTGCAACATGTTGCCAAAGAGTATTTATATTAAATGTACAAACATTGTAGCACTTGTTTGTATAGCTAAATGTATTTATTACATTCCTTCTTGAAAAAAACAACATTTTATTAATTTTCAAATTTAGATTGTATGCAAGAATCTTGTTACCCGGGATACGATTTAGCTTTGTTGCGTCTGCACCATTAAGGCGACACTACATCGGCGAAAACACACATATCTGCAGAATGTTATTTGCTATTATTATTATATAGTATAATTGTTTTCCAAATATTTGCCTCAAAAACTGTGTATTTCAACAAATAAACAAACGTCGTATACGCGGTTTGTTGACATAACCAAATAATGTAAATAGGGTCGACATTCATGCGCAATACAAACCGTTTATCATGCGTTATGGTACTTTTTTAACGTGATATCTCATATGTGTTCCTATGCATATTTATTTGTAGACTTAGCTTAGCTTAGCTTAATCCTCTTCACCCCGGTTGGGATATAGGGCCTTCACCACTGCTCTCCACTTGGACCGGTCCGTTGCTGCTGCCTTGGCTTCCCCCCAGGACATCCTGCTTCGGCGCAGCTCACTGTCCAGAGTCCTTCGCCATGTCGTAACTGGTCGACCTCTTTTGAGTGTGCCCTATCCACCGCCACTTCCTCTATGTGATATAGTCTGTGATGGGGTCCTGTCTTGTTCGCCGCCACAACTCGTGGTTGGTGATCTTTTCTGGCCATCTGATGCCTAGGATCTGTCTGAGGCAGTTGTTGATGAATACCTGTAGTTTGTGGTCAAGGCCCTTGGTGCGTCTCCAGGTCTCAGCTCCGTACAATAGGACTGTCTTAACATTCGTCTCAAACAGTCTGAGCTTTGTCTTGAGGTGGATGTTATTGTTGTTCCATACTGGCTTCAACGTCACAAAGGCATGTCGTGCTTTCCCAATACGGGCTTGGATGTCTTCTTCTGTTCCCCCTGTGTTGCTGATGACGCTGCCAAGGTAGGTGAAGGAGTCAACATTATCGATTGGATGGCCATCTATCTGAATGGGTATGTTCCTTGCCGCGTTTACCCTGAGGCACTTGGTCTTCTTAATGTTGATCTCCAGCCCTGTAGTTTTCGCAACTGTGTGTAGGCGTTCTGACTTCTGTTGCATGTGTTGGTGTGTGTGGGACAGGAGGCCTAGATCGTCCGCAAAGTCGAGGTCCTCCAACTTCTCTGTAAGTGTCCACTGTATTCCTCTGGGTCTGTCTACTGTAGTTCTCATTATCCAGTCCAGTACGACGGAGAAAATGAGAGGCGAGAGCATACAGCCCTGACGGACGCCGGTGCTGACGGGAAATGGCTGTGAAAGGTTCATGTCATGGATCACATGGCAAGTGGTGTTGTTGTACAGGCTCCGAATAATGTTGATGATCTTTCCCGGTATGCCGTAGTGCCCGAGGATGCTCCATATGACGTCTCTACCATCGTGTCAAACGCTTTCTTGAAATCGATGAAGTTGATGTAGATTGGAGACTGCCATTCGATGGACTGTTCAACGATGATGCGGAGTGTTGCTATCTGATCTGTGCATGATCTTCCTGCCCTGAATCCTGCCTGTTCTTCCCTCAGCTTGGCGTTCACTGCATTCTTGATCCTTTCTAGTAGGAGTCTTGTGAGGACTTTACTTGGGATGGACAGTAGCTGGATGCCCCTCCAATTCTGGCAGTTGCTGAGGTCGCCCTTCTTGGGTAGCTTGACGATGTGCCCTACTCTCCATTCTTCTGGAACCACTTCTTCATCCCAGACTTGCTGTAGAAGGTCTAGTAGTAGTGCTGCTGTGGTCTCAGTCGATGCCTTCAGTGCTTCTGGTGGGATGTTGTCTGGCCCCGGTGCTTTCCCATTCTTGATCTTGTTGATGGCCCTTGTCACTTCATTCATTGTGATCTGTCCCATCTCTACTTCCAGTTCTGGTCCGTCTGCTATGTCTGGTGGGTTGGTCACAGGTGTACCGCTGAGTAGTTCCTGGAAATGGTCCTTCCACCTTGTCATCTGGTCGTCTGGTTTGGAGAGGGTGTTACCATCAACGTCCTTCACTGGTTTGTTTGGGTTGCTCCTTCTGCCGGAAAGTTGTCTAGTTATGCTGTATAGGGTCTTCATGTCGTTGTGGTATGCTGCTTCCTGTGCTTGTCCAGTCAGCTTGTCTACTTGATCCCGTTTGTCTTGTCGTGCGCTCTTCTTGACTTCTTTGTTCTTGATGCTGTATTCTCCCTGGATGTTCTGTTTCTGTGCTCTGGTTTTCGCCTGCTTCAGTCGGTGTCGAATTCTTCTTCTTTCTTCAATGATCTGGATGGTGTGGTCTGTGAGCCAGGTCTTGTACTTCTTCGTTCTAAATCCCAGTTTCTCTTCGCATGTCGTTATGAAAGAGCATTTGACGCGGTCCCACTTCTTTTCCAGCGATCCGTCTTCTAAGTTGGCTAGAGCCTGAAACCTGTTGTCGAGAGCGATGGCTAACTCTTGCTGTTGTTCTGCTGCCTTCAGCTTGGATGTGGCGTATCGTTTGCTCTGCTGGATGCCCGTCTTTCTTGCACTGGCAATTCTGACTTGTAGTTTGGCGATGACTAGTTCATGGTCGGAACCTGCATCAGCTCCTCGATACGCTCTGACATCCGTGAGGGTCCTCCTCCATCTTCTTGAGATCGTGACATGGTCGATCTGGTTCTCTGTTGCCTGATCGGGTGATGTCCACGTGGTCTTGTGAATGTTGCGGTGCTTGAAGATAGTTCCACTTGTAGACTAATCTCAGTTAAATTATCTCTAAACGAAAGTATCGCGTGTTTAATATTGACTTCAATGACAACAAACGTCAATTCAGGAGCGTGGATGACCGCTATATGAAATCCTACTTTCACTCTTGAAAGTTTGTACACCACAAAAACACTGTTCATGTGGCCGTCAAAACGTGGGCATGCGATATAAGGAATGCGATATGTGTACATTAAGAGGCAGACAGCTGCACATGAAGTAAAAGTTGCAATGTTGCATTATATATTACAGCTCACAAGTGAAGTATCTTCTTGAAAATATAGAGTAAGTACAGCATGCAATGTTTAACCGGTTGTAGTGGAAGTTCTGCCAAATGATGATGTCAAAATAAAGTATTCTGTCAGAAATAAGTGTAAAACTTCATACCTGGCGGATGCAATTTTACATTTAACCCTTTCAACACCACATGCTTCTAAATAGGCTAACAAAAAGTGTAGATCCTGATGAGCCGGCTCGTAACGAATAAGTGTTATATCAGTTGATACCTTTGCATTTGCAGTTCATTATATGTATGTGCAGTTGTTGAATGAAGATAAATACTTAAGCTGAAAACTTGTCTATACGATTTAATTTGCCCACAGTGTCTCGTGCGTGTACTTAATAATAATTAGTGTTACTAACTGCACAGTAGTATGCCCTGCAATGCTTCATCTCTCATACCAGATAACAGTTTTCACAGACAGATCTGTAGTATGGTTGTTAACACGTTGGACTGTTAATCCAGGGATCGCAGGTTCGACCCCCCGTCTGACCCTAATAAAATTAACAGTATTTCAGAGGAGAATCTGGAGTGGGGTATCTGTCTGTATTATTGCACTATCCTCCAAAAATCTAAAATCACTAATCATCACTGTGTGGATATATACAATGTACCATTTTATTTTTGTCCTAAACCACCTCTACTAATCAACACAGTATAGTCATACCCGTATTAAGCAGCCGGCCATGGGACTCACAGAAAGGGGCTGCTTAGCACATGTGACTGCATAATATATAAATGTACAACCTATTGGCAATCTGGAACTGACTACTTAATACAGGTTGGATGCCTAATGGAGGTGATCACTAACATAGATTTGTGGAAGTCGTGATAGCGCAGTGGATGCGCGTTCGCTTCAGGTGCGAAAGGTCCGGCGTTCGAGCCCCACTGGAGCCGTTACGATTGTGTCCTTAGGCAAGGCATTTAAATTCCACCTTGCCACTTCTCTTTCCCTCGTGGCGATGGATTCCATCAGGAATGAGGTCTCGAGAGTGATTTATATAAGTTGAAATAACTTGTTTCGCAATTGAGCTAAAATAAATAAATTTGTATAAACTAACATAGATTTGAATGTACACATACAATGGCGTGTCCAATGTGATAACATATATTGTCAGCCGTTGGAATCATAGCTCCGACAGTGGCTCCATTTGTCATATCGAAAGATTTTACTGAATACTGAAGCCCTCGACAATGAATTGTTTGTATTATAGTGAACTTGGAAAAGGGGCCACCGTCACCGAGTGGTTAATGTCGATGACATCAAATCACTTGCCCCTCGACGCTGTTGGTTTTCTTAAGTATTCGAATTCGTTCATGTGAGGAAGCTGTTGAGCTGTTTTGCGGAAGGTCGCTGGTTCTACCAGGGTGTCCATCCGTCTGTGCCTGGAACCCTGCTGGAACCCAGGGTCTTCGTCTACCAATAATAGCGAGAGAGTCGCCCCGGGTGTCCGTCCGTCTGTGCCTGGAACCCTGCTGGAACCCAGGGTCTTCGTCTACCAATAATAGCGAGAGAGTCGCACCGGGTGTCCGTCCGTCTGTGCCTGGAACCCTGCTGGAACCCAGGGTCTTCGTCTACCAATAATAGCGAGAGAGTCGCACCGGGTGTCCGTCCGTCTGTGCCTGGAACCATGCTGGAACCCAGGGTCTTCGTCTACCAATAATAGCGAGAGAGTCGCACCGGGTGTCCGTCCGTCTGTGCCTGGAACCATGCTGGAACCCAGGGTCTTCGTCTACCAATAATAGCGAGATAGTCGCACCGGGTGTCCGTCCGTCTGTGCCTGGAACCCTGCTGGAACCCAGGGTCTTCGTCTACCAATAATAGCGAGAGAGTCGCCCCGGGTGTCCGTCCGTCTGTGCCTGGAACCCTGCTTAGAGGGACACCCAGGGTCTTCGTCCACCAATAATAGCTGCCACAGAGAGTCACCGTAGTTATGACATAAGCAACAAATCATGGTGTATCCACCACTTATACACAATAAATCAACACCTAAGCTCATTTTAATCCATTTTGTGAGTTTATTATACAAAACCAACATGCGTTATTACGAGTTTATGTGCATTATATTATCAAAACCAACATGCGTTATTACGAGTTTATTTACATTATATTATCAAAACCAACATGCGTTATTACGAGTATTTACATATATTATCAAAAACAACATGCGTTATTACGAGTATTTACATTATATTATCAAAAACACATGCGTTATTACGAGTATATTTACATTATATTATCAAAAACAGCGTTATTACGAGTATATGTGCATTATATTATCAAAACCAACATGCGTTATTACGAGTTTATTTACATTATATTATCAAAAACAACATGCGTTATTACGAGTATATGTGCATTATATTATCAAAACCAACATGCGTTATTACGAGTTTATTTACATTATATTATACAAAAACAACAGGCGTTATTACGAGTATATGTGCATTATATTATCAAAACCAACATGCGTTATTACGAGTTTATGTGCATTATATTATCAAAACCAACATGCGTTATTACGAGTTTATGTGCATTATATTATCAAAACCAACATGCGTTACTAAAGACAATTAATACTCGTTAAAGCGCAGTAGGCCTATAATAATGTATGTGTAGATGATATATTGGTTGGTGGTTTGGTGTGCGTGTGTGGAGTGCGGGCAATGTAATGATTCGCATATAACCATAGTTAATAGATTGGTGGCGGGAAGTCGGCAGAAACAAGAACACGCTGTTATTTGGCGCGTGCAGGACATGCTGATGACGTAATGGAACACTTGAGAACATATCCGTATCAATTCATAGCGAGTTCTACGTGAAGCGGGTCCATAGCGAGCTTTACGGTAACGCGAGCTGAGAAAAGAGAGTCGATTTTCGTTTTACCGGACGTTTAGATTGTCGGAAAGAGCTGCCATCTACATGGAGGGATGCACACCATTTTTTTCTCCTTCGTGCTATGGTAAATCGATGAACTGTCACAGTCAAATTCTCAGTTCCAAACAAGAATCCACATTTACCGCATGTAGTTCTGTAAACTCCAGGGCTGCTGCTTGCTGTTAGACACAAGTAAGTCATGGCATCACCATCAAAGTTTTTCACAATTTTCAAATGTAAACAAACACCGGTTAAAAATGGAACGCGTAGGGATCCTAGCTATAATGTAGGGCTGTTTACTCATCAATGCACTGGAGCAAGTAGTACTGAAATAAATGCACACAAAGCCTCCTTCAAATGAGCACAAATGTCACAGATGCACCACAATCACAATAAGAAATGCAAACAGTCTCTGGTTCTACAGTAAAACATCATCAAATTATGGTCTGCTTGATTGTAAAACTACTTTCTAGGCCATACAACGACAAATTCCCCAGGAGGTACAGGAGAGATTCACGGGCGCAAACAAATGAAAACGAGACACAGTGGGGTTTCCTTGTTCTAATGTATGCGGCTAATTATTGCTTTGGCTTCGTTTGTTGCAGAAAATCTACAATATTAGTTTTATTATGGCAGTGTAAACATTTTTGGCAAATATAATACATGCCAATTTAACGAATGTAATAACACATCGTTGGAAATAGTTCATTTTTAATAACTGCAATTGAAAGTGCCTCTGTTAATAAAGAAAGCGAAAGAAAAATGGCTGCCATTTGTTTAATATTCTGTTTCCATAACATAACATTTATCAGCCACGCGCGCATGTGCAAGCATGACGTATACAAGAAACAAATAATCGCTGCCGTCAATGGATCTACGTCATCAGCCTGTCCTGTCAAGCCCCTCGCGAGGATGTAGTAATAATCCTCCTATACTCTCTAGTTCTGTAATTGATTTTGACTCCAACCTTTCCCCGTTGATGTGTAGTGCCTGTTTCATATTATTTAGATACGTTATAACTCCAAAATGACTATAACTATGCTTGAGCTCGCTTTGAGGCTTTGCCGTATATGTAACACGTGCAATGATTGCAGGCATACAGGGTTGCCATGGTATGGTCTAGTTTAGTATTTTGACTGGTTCTAGTAGAGTTGTCAAACACATTGGCGGTGACAACTGATTGTTGAGAAGCCGACTATGTCAACTTTTACGGTTTATCATTTTAGACGAGAGGATAAGTAACGCTTGATGCATCCGGAAGTCATTAAGATGACGGGCTAAAATAACGCTTCCGTATATCCGGAAGTCATTAAGATGACGGGTTAAAATAACGCTTCCTTCATCCGGAAGGCATTAAGATGACGGGTTAAAATAACGTTTCGTGCATCCGGAAGTCATTAAGATGACGGGTTAAAATAACGCTTCGTGCATCCGGAAGTCATTAAGATGACGGGTTAAAATAACGCTTCGTTCATCCGGAAGGCATTAAGATGACGGGTTAAAATAACGCTTCGTGCATCCGGAAGTCATTAAGATGACGGGTTAAAATAACGCTTCGTTCATCCGGAAGGCATTAAGATGACGCTTCGTAGAACACACACAGCGATATATTTTAGCCATAACCACTTGGTAGGGGGTCGCACCACAATGTATTTTAATGTGAAGACAAATATAATTTATTGGCAATGCAACTGATGGGCATACACCTGTATTTCAGTCTTTGTATATATATACGGCTAGAAGAATAACATGGATATATACTGTGGAAGTCGTGATAGCTCGTTCGCTTCAGGAGCGAAATGCCCGGAGTTCGAACCCCACTGGAGCCGTTACGATTATGCCCTTAGCCAAGGCATTTAAATTCCACATGTCTCTTCTCTCTCCCTCGTGGCTATAGATTCCACCAGGAATGCGGTATTGAGGGTGATTAATATAAGTTGTAAGATCTTGTTTCGCAATAGAGCTAACAAAAAATTTGTATAATCTATGTTGTGTTTTACAGGAATAATTATTCACAGCGGATAGTCACATATGTTCGGTTGTACTGTATCATTCCGCAGGTGAACAGTCAACATTGCCATAGTCTGTCCGATTAGCGCAGTGGTTAGCGCGCTCGCTTCTCACCAATGCGACCCGGGTTCGATCCTCGGACTGGGAAGTATGTGAGATGGTACGATGGTCGCCATATCGGACAGGTGGGTTTTCTCCGGTTACTCCGGTTTCCTCCCACACGAATGACCACATATATGCTTTCATCCGCGCCAACTAAATCGGGTTAACGTCCCATCTGAAAGACTGTTAATTTTATTAGGGTCAGACGTGGGATCGAACCTGCGATCCCTGGATTAACAGTCCAGCGGTTTACCACTGGACTACATATCCGTCTTAACACTGGTGAATGAAACTAGCCGTTAAAATGAATAGCCATTAACCAGGACATATGCACTTATATTTAATTATATCGGCGAAGAATGATCTAAAGGAAGGCATGTATTATTATTTTGTCATAAAATTTTACAGCCGTTAATATTTGATGTTTATGAAGCCAGGATACGCACATTCAAGAGGTAGCGCTTAGAGGGGGTTGAAACAGGTGCTTATGAATTGGCATTTAAAATTATATTGTTCAACGTTCGGAATTGCGTTTTAATTACAGAAAGAAGTGAAGATGTAACAGTTAAGTTATTGAAATATAGATCAGGCCCGTAGCCACACTGAGGCAAAATGTCCAGAGCAAAAAAAAAAATTAAATAAAATGTAAAAAATATCTCTTTGCTGTATAAAATGTTGACTGTTAGAGAGCTGAAAGGTCAGTACATAATTATACCTCTAAACTCATTATATCAGAAACAGCAGGAAATCGCTAAACCCAAACAATTTTAAGGGGAACATGCCCTGTAGAGGTCAATTTGTGTATTAAAATGTCATATTTGTAGATGCTGGTTCTACGCAGCTTACCCGATTAGCGCAGTGGTTAGCACGCTCGCTTCTCACCAATGCAACCTGGGTTCGATCAACGGGTCGAGAAGTATGAAATATGATTAGTAAGGTGATCGCCAGATCGGACAGGTTGGTTTCCTCCGGGTACTCCTGGTTCCTCTCACACGATTGACCACATAATTATGCGCTTTCATCCACGCCAAAGCTAGTGATTAATCTAAGTTGTTAAAGCTTGTTTCGCAATCGTTGTCAACTAAATAAAGTTATACTTTTTCATACAGTTTATGAATGGACAACGAAGTTGCAGCATAGACAATAGTGTGCTATCACAATGTGTCCGCTAGCTTGGGTTCAAGTCTGTCGATTTTTCACTTTTTAACTTCTGGCCAAATGATCAGAAACTCAATACGGCTCAATTAATAGTCTCGGTGTTAAAATATATTTATTTGACTGACCAGGCAAAATATATCGACGTCCTGTTCCCAGGCTATGTGTCACGCGTCACGGTACTATTTAGTATATTATAATACAAATTGATCATAACTCGAACTCTGAACTAATCGCCATCGAGACGTCATTACTGAAAAAACTCTCCGCCACGAGGGAGAGAGGAGGAAAATGAATGTGGCTTGTAAGTAAGTTTAGACTATAGATATGTTGTCGTCGCTAGATTCAAGATGGAATCCATTGCCATGATGGAGAGAGAAAAGGCAACTCATTGTGGATTGTAAGTTACTTTAGACTATAGATACGTTATCGACGTAACATTCAATTCAAGATGGAATCCATTGCCAAGAGGGAGCGAAGGGGCAAATTAATGTGGATTATATATTGCTTGCTTATGAAGAACACAGTTGTTCCGGTGTGGTCTATCTCGCAACCCCTCCGTTACAGAACCCTCCATCACAATAATATGGTCACCGTTTGTGATTGTCATACTATAGGCATGTGGTTGAAGTTAGCAGTGAACAGTGTACTGCCAATGTACTGCCAATGTACTGCTGAATTTTATTTGCAGACTTTGCATTTACACATCATTCACTACTAGAATATACCACTCATTGCTGGATTACACTACAATATGCTCACTGCTAGCAGTACATTGCTGGATTACACTACCCATTGCTCACTGCTAGCAGTACAGCATTACACTGCTCATTGCTGGATTACACTACTCACTGCTAGCAGTACACAGCTCACTGCTGGAATACACTACCCACTGCTCACTGCTAGCAGTACAGCAGTACATTGCTCACTGCTGGATTACACTGTTCACTGCTAGCAGTACAGCAGTACACTGCTCACAGCTGGATTACCCTACCCACTATTCACTGCTGGATTACACTACCCACTGCTCACTGCTGGATTGCACTACCCACTTCTCACTGCTAGCAGTACAGCAGTACACTGCTGGATTACACTACCCACGTCTCACTGCTAGCAGTACAGCAGTACACTGCTCACTGTTGGATTACACTACATACTGCTCACTGCTAGCAGTACAGCAGTACACTACTGGATTACACTACCCACTTCTCACTGCTAGCAGTACAGCAGTACACTGCTCACTGTTGGATTACACTACCTACTGCTCACTGCTAGCAGTACAGCAGTACACTGCTCACTGCTGGATTACACTACCCACTTCTCACTGCTAGCAGTACACTGCTGGATTACACTACCCACTGCTCACTGCTAGCAGTACAGCAGTACATTGCTGGATTACACTACCCACTGCTCACTGCTAGCAGTACAGCAGTACACTGCTGGATTACACTACCCACTTCTCACTGCTAGTAGTACAGCAGTACACTGCTGGATTACACTACCCACTGCTCACTGCTAGCAGTACAGCAGTACACTGCTGGATTACACTACCCACTTCTCACTGCTAGCAGTACACTGCTCACTGCTAACTTCTCCCATATTATAGGCATATAATTTGAAAAATATATGCCCCATACTAAAACTTATATTCATAACTATGCGCGCCGTATTGCTATTTATTCATTATTTATGGATATCCAAATTCGAATTTTGGATATCCATAAATAGATTATTAGATATCCAAAAATCGAAGTATGGATATCCAAAACTCGAATTATGGGTATCCAATACAGGACAGAAAAAACGATCAAGAGGACAAGTCTACCTTTTGGAGTATTCAGGGGCAGTAACTGTGACTAATGTTTCTCATTTCTCTATGCAAATAAAAATCTATTTTTGGATATCCATAAATAGATTGGAATTTATTTATGGATATCCATAATACTGAATAAATAGCAAAACGGCGCCCCATACATAACTTGATTATTTTGATCACATATTCAGTACTCGCTTTGCTTGGGCGCAGTTTCATGAAAATCACTCCGATAATGAGAGACATCGCTAGTTTTCAATTACCTCCCTTGACAGATAATGTCTGATTTATCACGAAATGTATATTGGGTCTTTTAGTTGGAACCCTTTGTTTTTACTGCTGTTTTCGAACACTATGTTGTGGTAGAATAAATGTAAATGAATTGATAACACATTGTTATAGTAAAGTGCCCATTGGATATATACTGTAGGATATCTGTCGAGATTTAATATTTATAAGATGGGTCTGGGTTCCAGTCTGTCGATTTTTCACTTTTTTACTTATGGCAAAATGACAAACTCAATACGGCTCAATTAATGGTCTCTGTGTTATAAATATATTTATATGACTGACCAGGAAAACTATATCAACGCCTGTACACAGTCTAATGGTGCAAAGGAAACAGCGATAAAAACAGAAAAAACGATCAAGAGGACCAGTCTACCTTTTGGAGTATTCAGGGGCAGTAACTGTGACTAATGTTTCTCATTTCACTATGCAGCTGTATTCACGGTATTCGCTGTAATACCTTGCTAGTTCTAGTTACTAGAGACAAGAATAACAAATACGTGTCAGGCGCGTAGCCACACCGAGGTAAATGAGGCAGCGGTTAGAATTTGGCAGGTAATGACATGTCCAGGAAAACGGATAAATCTGTCTTCAGAATGCACAGACACGCATCCACAAATCAATTCGGGGGGTGGCATCGGTTATTTTCAGATTCTGGCTATGGCACTGTATGTATGTCGGACAGCGTGTGTGGGTATTAAAACCATGAATCAAATATAGCAGCATGCATCCTGCATATAGCACCATCTGGTATGTATATCGCATGTCTACATTGCAGACTAGTTTATCTAGTACTAATCTATAAGTAAAAATGCATTTTCTTTCTACAGTGAAATTCTCTAAGTTCCAATATCTGATAGAGTACAACATGTTTGAAAGCAACATGGCGTTTGTCCAAACACGGTTCAACAGGAACTACGAGTGATTATGAAGCTAGTGGATACTGATGCTACATTCCGCGAGTTGGTTTGCCAATTTATACAGTAAAGGAGGGGTGTTAACATGGGAACATTCTATGTCACCCGAGTACCTATCTACGTATGAACGATGTATCGAATGTCTACTATACCGTAAACTGATATTATGAAAAATATGCAGACGGATCTGTAGTCCAGTGGTAACACGCTGGACTGGTAATCCAGTGATCGCAGGTTCGATCCTCCGTTTCACCCTAATACAATTAACAGTCTTTCAGATGGGACGTTAAACCGAGGGCTCGTGTCGGTGCTTTACACCGTGCACCTAAAAGAACCAGAGGAGACTCTGGAATGGGTCTCTGTCTGTATCATTGCACTATCCTCCAAAAATCTAAATTGACTAATCTATTCAGGAGGCGTCGCTCATATGGGCAACCGGTAGCGACGATAAATAAACGTAAAACACACAAATGAAAAATAGACCCTCTGGGACAGCACAACAGTAAAAGTTACTGAAGAAGAACACCCCCCTCTCCAGTATCGTAGCCAGAGGCAAATTTCAACCGAGACAATCTAGGGGATTCGGGGGCATGTTCCCCTTAAAATTGTTGGGGCATAGAAAGACTTCCTGCGTTTTCTGATATAATGAGTTTTGTCGTATATTTATGTATGACCTTTCAGCTCTCGAGCAGTCAACATTTTATACAGCAAAGGGATATATTTTGCATTTTATTTTTCATTTATGTTTTGTTTGCTTTGGAAATTTTAACCGAGGCAGCTGTCTCGGTGTGGCTACGGGCCTGCCCCCCCCCTACCCCCACACACCATCGCTCCAGTAGGAGTTTGAAGTTGCATATTTTTTGTACAAATAACCAGTGAATCACATTTTAGAATCTTATTGTGGTTTAGAAGAATATTAAATTACAAGAAAAAAGTGAATAAAACTTCAAACTTCGAGAGTATTTCGATAAATATTCCAAGTTTCAATGTAATATAATTTCATCTTACTGTGTATAATTTTATTCCAAATTATTTAGCTTATACACATTTATATCAGCTCGATTGCAGAACCTCGTTCCCGAACATTTCCAACAGTTTAATCACTCTTGAGACCTCGTTCCCGGACATTTCCAACAGTTTAATCCCTCTTGAGAACTCATTCCCGAACATTTCCAACAGTTTAATCCCTCTTGAGAACTCGTTCCCGGACATTTCCAACAGTTTAATCACTCTTGAGACCTTATTCCCGAACATTTCCAACAGTTTAATCCCTCTTGAGACCACATTCCCGAACATTTCCAACAGTTTAATCCCTCTTGAGACCTCGTTCCCGAACATCTCCAACAGTTTAATCACTCTTGAGACATCATTCCCGAACATTTCCAACATTTTAATCACTCTTGAGACCTCATTCCCGAACATCTCCAACAGTTTAATCACTCTTGAGACCTCGTTCCTGAACATCTCCAACAGTTTAATCACTCTTGAGAATTCATTCCCGAACATCTCCAACAGTTTAATCACTCTTGAGACCTCGTTCCTGAACATCTCCAACAGTTTAATCACTCTTGAGAATTCATTCCGAACAATTCAAACGTTTAATCACTCTTGAGACCTCTTCCCGAACATCTCCAACAGTTTAATCACTCTTGAGACCTCATTCCCGAACATTTCCAACAGTTTAATCACTCTTGAGACCTCGTTCCTGAACATCTCCAACAGTTTAATCACTCTTGAGAATTCATTCCCGAACATCTCCAACAGTTTTATAACATTTCCAACAGTTTAATCGCTCTTGAGACCTCATTCCCGAACATCTCCAACAGTTTAATCGCTCTTGAGACCTCATTCCCGAACATCTCCAACAGTTTAATCCCTCTTGAGACCTCGTTCCCGAACATCTCCAACAGTTTAATCACTCTTGAGAACTCATTCCCGAACATCTCCAACAATTTAATCACTCTTGAGACCTCGTTCCCGAACATTTCCCAACAGTTTAATCACTCTTGAGGCCTCATTCCCGAACATCTCCAACAGTGTAATCACTCTTGAGAACTCATTCCCGAACATTTCCAACAGTTTAATCCCTCTTGAGACCTCATTCCCGAACATCTCCAACAGTTTAATCACTCTTGAGACCTCATTCCCGAACATTTCAAACAGTTTAATCACTCTTGAGACCTCATTCCCGAACATTTCAAACAGTTTAATCACTCTTGAGAACTCGTTCCCGAACATTTCCAACAGTTTAATCCCTCTTGAGACCTCGTTCCCGAACATTTCCAACAGTTTAATCACTCTTGAGAACTCATTCCCGAACATTTCGAACAGCTTAATCACTCTTGAGACCTCATTCACGAACATTTCCAACAGTTTAATCACTCTTGAGACATCATTCCCGAACATTTCCAACAGTTTAATCACTCTTGAGACCTCATTCCCGAACATTTCCAACAGTTTAATCACTCTACAGACCTCGCACCCGAACATTTCCAACAGTTTAATCACTCTTGAGAACTCATTCCCGAACATTTCGAACAGTTTAATCACTCTTGAGACCTCATTCACGAACATTTCCAACACGTTAATCACTCTTGAGAACTCGTTCCCGAACATTTCCAACAGTTTAATCACTCTTGAGGCCTCATTCCCGAACATCTCCAACAGTTTAATCACTCTTGAGAACTCGTCCCCGAACATTTCCAACAGTTTAATCACTCTTGAGGCCTCCTTCCCGAACATTTCCAACAGTTTAATCACTCTTGAGACCTCGGTCCCGAACATTTCCAACAGTTTAATCACTCTTGAGACCTCGTTCCCGAACATTTCCAACAGTTTAATCACTCTTGAGATCTCGTTCCCGAACATTTCCAACAGTTTAATCACTCTTGATGCCTCATTCCCGAACATCTCCAACAGTTTAATCACTCTTGAGACCTCGTTCCCGAACATCTCCAACAGTTTAATCACTCTTGAGACCTCGTTCCCGAACATTTCCAACAGCTTAATCACTCTTGAGACCTCGTTCCCGAACATCTCCAACAGTTTAATCACTCTTGAGACCTCGTTCCCGAACATTTCCAACAGTTTAATCCATCTTGAGACCTCGTTCCCGAACATTTCCAACAGTTTAATCACTCTTGAGACCTCGTTCCCGAACATTTCCAACAGTTTAATCACTCTTGAGACCTCGTTCCCGAACATTCTCAACAGTTTAATCCCTCTTGAGACCTCGTTCCCGAACATTTCCAACAGTTTAATCACTCTTGAGACCTCGTTCCCGAACATCTCCAACAGTTTAATCACTCTTGAGACCTCGTTCCCGAACATCTCCAACAGTTTAATCACTCTTGAGAATTCATTCCCGAACATCTCCAACAGTTTAATCACTCTTGAGACCTCGTTCCTGAACATCTCCAACAGTTTAATCACTCTTGAGAATTCATTCCCGAACATCTCCAACAGTTTTATAACATTTCCAACAGTTTAATCACTCTTGAGAACTCGTTCCCGAACATCTCCAACAGTTTAATCACTCTTGAGAACTCGTTCCCGAACATTTCCAACAGTTTAATCACTCTTGAGGCCTCATTCCCGAACATCTCCAACAGTTTAATCACTCTTGAGAACTCATTCCCGAACATTTCCAACAGTTTAATCCCTCTTGAGACCTCGTTCCCGAACATTTCCAACAGTTTAATCACTCTTGAGACCTCATTCCCGAACATTTCCAACAGTTTAATCACTCTTGAGACCTCATTCCCGAACATTTCCAACAGTTTAATCACTCTTGAGAACTCGTTCCCGAACATTTCCAACAGTTTAATCCCTCTTGAGACCTCGTTCCCGAACATTTCCAACAGTTTAATCACTCTTGAGACCTCGTTCCCGAACATTTCCAACAGTTTAATCACTCTTGAGACCTCATTCCGAACATTTCCAACAGTTTAATCACTCTTGAGACCTCATTCCCGAACATTTCCAACAGTTTAACACTCTTGAGACCTCTTCCCGAACATTTCCAACAGTTAATCACTCTAGACTCGCCCGAACATTTCCAACAGTTTAATCACTCTTGAGAACTCATTCCCGAACATTTCGAACAGTTTAATCACTCTTGAGACCTCATTCACGAACATTTCCAACAGTTAATCACTCTTGAGAACTCGTTCCCGAACATTTCCAACAGTTTAATCACTCTTGAGGCCTCATTCCCGAACATCTCCAACAGTTTAATCACTCTTGAGAACTCGTCCCCGAACATTTCCAACAGTTTAATCACTCTTGAGGCCTCCTTCCCGAACATTTCCAACAGTTTAATCACTCTTGAGACCTCGTTCCCGAACATTTCCAACAGTTTAATCACTCTTGAGACCTCGTTCCCGAACATTTCCAACAGTTTAATCACTCTTGAGATCTCGTTCCCGAACATTTCCAACAGTTTAATCACTCTTGAGACCTCATTCCCGAACATCTCCAACAGTTTAATCACTCTTGAGACCTCGTTCCCAAATTCCAACAGTTTATCACTCTTGAGTCTTCCCGAACATTCCAACAGTTTAATCACTCTTGAGACCTCGTTCCCGAACATCTCCAACAGTTTAATCACTCTTGAGACCTCGTTCCCGAACATTTCCAACAGTTTAATCACTCTTGAGACCTCGTTCCCGAACATTTCCAACAGTTTAATCACTCTTGAGACCTCGTTCCCGAACATTTCCAACAGTTTAATCACTCTTGAGACCTCGTTCCCGAACATTTCCAACAGTTTAATCACTCTTGAGACCTCGTTCCCGAACATCTCCAACAGTTTAATCACTCTTGAGACCTGTTCCCGAACATTTCCAACAGTTTAATCACTCTTGAGACCTCGTTCCCGAACATCTCCAACAGTTTAATCACTCTTGAGACCTCATTCCCGAACATTTCCAACAGTTTAATCACTCTTGAGATCTCGTTCCGAACATTCAACAGTTTAATTACTCTTGAGACCTCATTCCCGAACATTTCCAACAGTTTAATCACCCTCGAGACCTCGTTCCCGAACATTTCCAACAGTTTAATCACTCTTGAGACCTCGTTCCCGACATTTCCAACAGTTAAATAACTCTTGATATCTCATTCCCGATGGAATCCATTGCAGTGAGGGAGAAGAGGCAATTTGGATTTAAAGTCTGCTTGTGAGGGAGAAGCGGCAATTTGGATTGAAATAGTCTGCTTTAAACTCATCACCACCGTGGTTCTAGCTGGGTGTGAAGTGGCAACCTTTCCAACAGTCAAACCTGTGGTCACCTCTATTAAGCAGCCAGTTTCCATATTCCCAATATGTTGTTTTATTATACATTTCACCTCTACTAAGCAGCCAACCTGTATCAAGCAGCCAGTTACCATATTCCCAATATGTTGTTTTATTATACATTTCACTTCTACTAAGCAGCCAACCTGTATTAAGCAGCCAGTTACCATATTCCCAATATGTTGTTTTATTATACATTTCACCTCTACTAAGCAGCCACCTGTGCTAAGCTGCCATTTGCTGCGATTCCCTCGGCTGGCTGCTTAAGACAGGTTTGAATTTAATCCGAATTAACAAAAAGTATCCAATAATAATCAACTGAGCTTCCACGGTCCATCTAACATGTTCATAAAAACACTATTTTCTTTTTGAGAGTTTGTAGATAGCAAAAAACACAATTTCTAAGTGAATACAATTGTTCAAAAATTATTTTGGAAGAATTTGTAGTAGCAATGCTATATATGTGCGAACTATATATTTTCGTTTAGTGGGATTTTAGGTCACAAACTCTTAAACATTCCAATCACAACTAAAGTCGTTTTTGCAAATAGCATTGAACGTGCCATCTGATCAGGCTCTATGCTGTTTGCTTAACCGGATAGTGGAGCTAAAACACTTGTCTGAATAGCAAATAAACATTGATCCTGATCAGTTGCAGCGTTAAACCAGGGTTGATCTGGATCTATGTTGTGTGCATGTTCCGTCAACTTTATTCTGCATTTTAAGGGTTATATGAAGAGTTAGTAGACACATGGGCATCACAATGTACATGCTTCCAATTCTATATTAGACAACTTGTCGGCACAAGGAAGAACATATGAAACACAAAATTAAATTTCTACTTTTATTTTTGTATTTGTTTCATTAAACAATTTTCACATTTCAATATATACAAACGACAATACTTCATTCAGTTTACAATACAGTTGTTTACACTGTATTAACAACACACATTACAATCTCCCAAAGAGGAACATCCTTACAACAAGTATTGTGCAGATACTTACATGTAGTGGATTTTGCACAATCATGTTTGCCCTAATTACATAGTGAACATTTCTTTACAATAGTGATTTCCCTTTATTTGCAAATGGCATATTCACAGCCAGGGGAAGTAAACACAATACCTTTATATTAAATTAGTTTTGACAGCAGTGTATATTGCGTAGATCATGAACATGTTAACTTCTTTAGTGTGTGTTCACTGCCAATCAGAGACATCGGTCAGTTACTGCCCCAGAATACTCCCTTAAAGTAAGTATGTAGGTCTTCTTAAATGGTTTCCTCTGTTTTTATCGTTGTTTCCTTTGCACACCATACTATCAAATTCCACCCACTTTCTCATCTTATAATTATTAAGTTACTATATCTCGACATCCTACAGTATATCCAATGGGTACTTAACTGTAAAGCTTTATTAATTAATTAACATTTATCATACCGCAACATCTGGCTAGGAACAACAATACAAACAAAGGATTCCAAGTGAAAGGCCCGCTATACATTACGTGATAAATAAGACTATCTGCCAAGGGAGGTAATTGAAAAGCAAGCAACTTCTCTCATTATAGGTGTTTCCCAGTTGTGAATTCAAGGTCAAGTGCATTCACCAAAACCCTACCAAAATAGAACTGCTGCATATAGAATTAGAATTACAGAAATCCAAATATTAAATTTCTGAACAACAGCCACCTGCTATAAAAGCCACGGGTTCTATGTCCGTGGTCGAGTGGTTGAGGTCGCTGACATGTATACCACTGTAACCTACAATCACTGATGGTCACAGTTTCGAGCCCCGCTCAGACTGTGTCGCTTTATATGAAAACGTTATTCTCTATAATAACCATCCATCTATATGAACCATCTCTTAATAGGAACCAGTTCTCCATCTATCTATGGAAACCATCTCACAATATGAACAATCTCTATATAGAAACCACCTATTTATAGAAACCATCTATATATAGAAACCACCTATTTATAGAAATCACATATTTATAGAAACCGTCTATATATAGAAACCACCTATTTATAGAAACCATCTATATATAGAAACCACCTATTTATATGACACACCTCCCAATGTCAAGCCATACTGTGGATGACAGTTGTAGAGGTTGCATTTTATTTTAAAAAATTGTGAAATGTTCTGTAACAAAAAAACATCAAAAGAAGTTAAATGTGATGTACATATTCTATACATATATATACAATGCAGTGGTGTACACATTCTATACATATATATACAATGCAGTGATGTACACATTCTATACATATATATACAATGCAGTGATGTACATATTCTATACATGTATATACAATGCAGTGATGTACATATTCTATACATGTATATACAATGCAGTGATGTACACATTCTATACATGTATATACAATGTAGTGATGTACACATTCTATACATGTATATACAATGCAGTGATGTACACATTCTATACATGTATATACAATGCAGTGATGTACACATTCTATACATGTATATACAATGCAGTGATGTACACATTCTATACATGTATATACAATGCAGTGATGTACACATTCTATACATGTATATACAATGCAGTGATGTACACATTCTATACATGTATATACAATGCAGTGATGTACACATTCTATACATGTATATACAATGCAGTGATGTACACATTCTATACATGTATATACAATGCAGTGATGTACACATTCTATACATGTATATACAATGCAGTGATGTACACATTCTATACATGTATATACAATGCAGTGATGTACACATTCTATACATGTATATACAATGCAGTGATGTACACATTCTATACATGTATATACAATGCAGTGATGTACATATTCTATACATATATATACAATGCAGTGATGTACACATTCTATACATATATATACAATGCAGTGATGTACATATTCTATACATGTATATACAATGCAGAGTGATGTACATATTCTATACATGTATATACAATGCAGAGTGATGTACATATTCTATACATGTATATACAATGCAGTGATGTACATATTCTATACATGTATATACAATGCAGAGTGATGTACATATTCTATACATGTATATACAATGCAGAGTGATGTACATATTCTATACATGTATATGGCCATAAACAAACATTTATTGTTTTCCAAATTCTCATAACTCAAACAAATACACACAACAACTCATTTTATTTTTAGATTTGTTTCCATATTCCATTAAAAAATGTCTTAAATGTACAAATCCTATCCTAATAACTTCAGTCAAACCTACTGGTCACCTCCATTAAGCAGCCAGTTTCCAGATTCCCAATGCAAATGTATGTTGTTTTATTATACAAGCAGCCATTTTGTGTGATTGCCTTGGCCGGCTGCGTAAGACAGGTTTGACTGTAAGGGTCTGTGCTGTGCTTAACAACTTGAACGAGGGAGGATGTCTGTCGAACATTTTACAAACATTAGCATTCCAAAAAGCTAGATGCTAATGGACCATTCACCAAATGTATTTGAATGCCAGCCAAGCACAATAATGTGAACGGTTGCTGAAAGACGATGCAATGAAAAAAATAATTATAGCACAGTGAGCCAGACTTTGACACGCACCTGTAGATATATCTCAAACATAACTTGGAAGTCATGATAGCACAGTGGATGCACGTTCGCTTCAGGTGTGAATGGTCCGGAGTTCGAGCCCCGCTGGAGCCGTTATGATTGTGCCCTTAGGCAAGGCATTTAAATTCCACATGCCTCTTCTCTCTCCTTTATGGTGATGGATTCTGATGGAATGAGGTCTCAAAAGTGATTAATATAAGTTGAAAGAACTTGTTTCCCAATCGAGCTAAAATAAATTTTGGGTTTCGAAACTCTAGAAGAAAAAAAACCACATCACTATAGAGCGTACCCAATAACCTTGTTAGTTTAAACTGTCTCGGAATTGTTTGTGCTAGATTTAGGCAGCACCTGTCTGTCACAATGAATCCCTTGGTCGTATTTTTGTAGACACAATTTTTCCATAACCACCTCTTCCTTCATCGTAATCCGTCCGGTACTCGTCGCGGACCTGGAATTATAAATAAATGTTGTGAGAATACAGTCCGGTACTCCGTCATGGACCTGGAATCATAAAAATGTTTGTGAGAATACAGTCCGGTACTCCGTCGTGGACCTGGAATTATAAATAAATGTTTGTGAGAATACAGTCCGGTACTTCGTCGCAGACCTGGAATTATAAATAAATGTTTGTGAGAATACAGTCTGGTACTCTGTCGCGGACCTGGACAATCGCGGACCTGGACAATCTATGCTAATCTTCTCCATGGCTGTGAATGCAAAATTGTGAAGAGGACCAAATACTGAAAGAAAAAGAGGATCACCAACCCATAAAGTCAAAAAGTATCTTTTCTAAACAGTTTAGATAAAATCTTGACAATATTTATTTTTTCAAGATTTTAGCCAGAAAATCTTCTAAAATGAAGAAAATTGACACAGGGTTCATTCTAGGTCAGAATTTTTGGGAGAAGTGAGATCGCGTTCTTAAATGGTGTCATTTAATAACATTCAACAGAATATGGTTAAAATGCACAGTATTTCTTAGGATATAAATAAACAAATATTCTTTGGCTAAATAAATGTATATGGGAATAATCAAGGAGGCTATTATGAGAGAGGGGGAATTTATTATAATAAATATGGTATTCACTTAAACTGAAGATTCCATTATTATTATTATTATCAGCAAATCTTATCTTTCTAACATTGCAATAAACATTTCAATCTACTACAAACACCCCTGCCGGCATGTAGTAATACTGTCAAGCATATTCTCTTATCACTTCTGATTGAAGGTTTGGCATTCTGTACTTCTTCCTGGGGGAGGGAGGGGGGGGGGGGGAGGTTTGGAGAAGTTTGGGGGGGGAATTTTGGGACATGATGTGAAAACAAAGATAGAAACTGCTGTTAAAGCACAATAAATTTTGTACTTACTTACTTACGGGTTAATAGTTTCCATCGGGGTATGAACTACATTGGGAGTGGTTAAAGTGTGGGGAGGACATGAAGCATGCCCAATGTAGTTCATACCCCGATGGAAATTATTAACCTGTAATTCATTACTTATATTTACATTAATTATTCTGACACAAAGATAAATATAGCACACTTTGCACGCAAAATATATTTCGTCCAGATTTGCGACTTGCCGTTTGTATCTGGTAAGCAGAACTGCGTATACTGTAAGACACGCCTTTTCTTGCGAGGCACACTGCCCACATCTGCAAATGCGCATGACCGTAACTTCTGAGTTAGCTGCATATCATTAGCAAGGAAATTCATACGAAAATGGATATAAACAGGGCATATATGTTCACATAGGGAAATGCAATACCGATGTAAGTATTTGTGGAAGAAGCTGCACATGGACTAATGGAGATATGGCAAACAGCAAAGTATTCCATGCGGGTCGTTATCTAATGTTGGTAAAACTTGTGACCCAAACCATTTGTATTTTCAAGTTTAACAGGGTTCATTCTAGGTCAGAATTTTTGGGAGAAGTGAGAAAGCGCATGATCGCTTCCTTAAATGGTGTTCTTTAACCCATTCAACACCAAGTAACTCACATGGACTGGTCCATGATATTCATAAACCAATAAATGAATCAGAAAATCACATTTGGACAAGTTCATTTATCAAAATGGGTAATTATGTCTAAAAATAGTCATATCACTGGCAAAAAGTGCAGATCCTGATGAGACGGCTCGTCATGAGCCGGCTCATCTGGATCTACACTTTTTGTAAGCCTATTTAGAGGTCTGTGGTGTTGAAGGGTTAATATACTTCTCCAAAATAGGGTTAAAATGCACAGTACAACCATTAAATACAACATTTGAATAGAAGGAGTGCTTTATGGGCCAGTGTATCTTACTAGACAAAGTTTTGTTTGATTTTTTTTTTTTAGGGAGAAGTGGGGCCCCCAGAGAGCGAACTCAGCTAGGGCGACAATTTCGCCCACATCGCCCTCTAGAATGATCCCCGAGTTATGTATTGTACCTTTATGGGTATACATGACATACCGTATTTACTATTGATTTGAAATTAAATATGATTAAACTAGAAACATAAGGAAATGCAATACCGATGTAAATATTTGTAGAATAAGCAAATGGACTCATAAACAGCAAGTTATTCGACAGTGTAAATACTGCCAATGCCATCGACCCACAAATAAACAGCTGTTTGTTTTGTTGGGTTAAAGTTGCATCAACAGCGTAGGTAATATGACAACTCTCTCCAGCTATTATTGATGAAGGAGGACCCAGGGTGGCCCTTCGAGTAGTATTTCAGGCACTGACGGACACCCGTGTAAAACCGCCAACCTTCCGCAAGCACGCTGGATAGGTTGCTCACTTGAAATAATGTGACATCGCCAATGGTATTCGAACCATCACCAGTGAGGGGGAAGTGGATTTAAAGTCAACAACCATAACCACTCAGTCATAGAGGCCCCTTTCAATACATTTTGAATATTTATTTACAACATCCTTAATATTGTTGTTTAGTTTAATCATATTTTATTGCTATACAGGGTTCATTCTAGGTTAGGGCTCATTCTAGGTCAGAATTTTTGGGAGAAGTGAGAAAGCACGTGATCGCTTCCTTAAATGGTGTTCTTTAATATACTTCTGCAAAATAGGGTTAAAATGCACAGTACCACCATTAAATACAACATTTGAATAGAAGGAGTGCTTTATAATGGGCCAGTTATGTTATGTTATGTTATGATTCAGGTTTTACGCCTGCATCAGCACCATTTTGGGCTATATCGCCGGCGGGCAGTTTACCTAACAACACCTTTCCTGGGCAGGCTCCAGCGGTTAACCAGTACTTGGGTGCACCAACCTCCGTAAGAAACTGCCAACTTTTTCATATAAATGAGACACGGCCTGAGCGGGGCTCGAACCCGTGACCATCAGTGATGATAGGTTACAGTGGTATACAAGTCAGCGACCTTAACCACTCGACCACGGAGGCGGACTATAATGGGCCAGTGTATTTACTAGACAAAATTTTGTTTGAAAATCGTAAAAACCCAACAAAATATATATATATATTAATTTTTTTAGGGAAAAGTGGTGCCCCCAGAGGGCGAAGTCAGGGTCCCTAGGGCAACAATTTCGCCCACATCGCCCTCTAGAATGATCCCTGACTATGGTTGAAATGACATAAATACACATATTCTAACAAACGCTCATAATCTGAGAAATAATTGAAGAGAGAGAACTCCAACCTGGCCACCAGTTTTTCCTCTGCCATATTGTCTCCCTTCTTTGAACCCGGCATCCCAGTCAGTTCTGACGATCCTGTCATCAAGCCGTGTACCATTTACATACCTCATTGCATTTTCGGCATCAATTCTCACATAATATCTATTTCTTTGTCAAGGAAAGCGAAATTTGATTAAGTATTCCTATGCAACCGGAATTGTCAATACAGTGAATATTCTTTATTTGCATAGCAAATTTGTCAGACTAAAATATGCAATTAAGATGCACTAAACTGAAGCATAATTCAATATGTCTGGAGAACTACCGCAAACTTGAAACTCCGAGTGGAATAAGTAACATTCTATCATGTGCCTTTTCATAGCTCGGCATTTTATCTGTATACGCAAATAAGGTATTTACTCATAGCTCGGCATTTTATCTGTATACGCAAATAAGGAATTTACTCATATCTCGGCATTTTATCTGTATACACAAATAAGGAATTTACTCATAGCTCGACATTTTATCTGTATACGCAAATAAGGAATTTACTCATATCTCGGCATTTTATCTGTATACGCAAATAAGGAATTTACTCATAGCTCGGCATTTTATCTGTATACGCAAATAAGGAATTTACTCATAGCTCGACATTTTATCTGTATACGCAAATAAGGAATTTACTCATATCTCGGCATTTTATCTGTATACGCAAATATGGAATTTACCCATAGCTCGGCATTTTATCTGTATACGTAATTATAAGGAATTTACCCATAGCTCGGCATTTTATCTGTATACGCAAATAAGGAATTTACTCATATCTCGGCATTTTATCTGTATACGCAAATAAGGAATTTACTCATAGCTCGGCATTTTATCTGTATACGCAAATAAGGAATTTACTCATAGCTCGGCATTTTATCTGTATACGCAAATAAGGAATTTACTCATAGCTCGGCATTTTATCTGTAAAGACGGAATTTACTGTGTTTAACCTTTATCGGGACAATTTGAATGAAATGTCATAAGCCCTACTTTCTTGGAAAAATATTATCTGTTATCTGCCCATTTTCTCTACACTAAGGTGACAAAATGACAACACGTCTAAGAAATCATATTTGTGTTAAGTTGAAACTTGATTTATTTTACAACAATTGCGAAGCAAGTTTTTACAACTCATATTAATCACTCTCGTTGGCACGGATGAAAGCGTATATGTGGTCATTCGTGTGGGAGGAAACCGGAGTACCCGGAGAAAAACCACTTGTCCGATCTGGCGACCATCGTACCATCTCACATACTTCCTGGTCCGAAGATCGAACCCAGGTTGCATTGGTGAGAAGCGAGCTCGCTAACCACTGCGCTAATCGGACAGCCTATTATAACACATATTTGTGTTGATTACAAAGGATACTCGACAAAGCAGAAACCGCACGGTGTCTTCCTGACCTTGTCCAGGCCCATGACGATTCGTTTAACATCTCCACACCGACCAAACAGTTCATGAATCTGTTCCTCGGTTGTGAAGAAAGATAGATTTCCTATGTATAATGTCAAACTCTGTTTCAGCAATTTCTCTTGTTCCGTTCTGCTTCCCTAAAACAAACAGAAATAATGCGTCTCAGACCAAAGGTAATGAATGTAAACAATACAAACACAATGAGAGTTATTTTTATGGTCAGATCTGACATAATAACACATACACAATGAAATTGATCAATATTGTACTGGACATGTCACTTTAGTGGCATTAGTGAGGTCGGTAATTTAAAATGTTTTTGATTTGGTGTCTGTTCAAAGTTATAAAGGTCTGCCTGCTCACATATAGAGGCTTGACCCGGTTGTGTACCCTGTATGACATAAGGACTGCCCATCAATGATTTTCTGCCTAATGTTGGCAGGTCCGTCTGCTGTGGCGGAGGGTAGTCCACCAGCATCTCCTGGCCCAGTAATCCTGGGAAAGATTTAGTAATCAACTCTCCAACCCCCATAAGCGAGTTTAACTCACAGCCATGGCGAAAGGCGAGTACTCACTAAAACTGGCCAGGAAAACATGTCTAGGTTCGCACTGTTTGGTATATAGTGAATATATATGCACAAGGCGGCCACTGCGGTTCACACATTTACTGTATTATATTTCGGGTTTTACGCCTGCATCAGCACCATTTTGGGCTATATCGCCGGCGGGCAGTTTACCTAACAACACCTTTCCTGGGCAGGCTCCAGCGGTTAACCAGTACTTGGGTGCACCAACCTCCATAAGACACTGCCAACTTTTTCATATAAATGAGACACGGCCTGAGTGGGGCTCGAACACGTGACCATCAGTGATGATAGGTTACAGTGGTATACAAGTCAGCGACCGTAACCACTCATCCACGGAGGCAGACTTACTGTCATACTGATGATTTAGAAACTTTATAGTCGTGTCTTAATATACCGCTGGTCTTGATATACCGAAACAACCACAATTTTTCAGAACGAGGTAAAATAACGCCACCTATCATTCTTTCCATTGGATCAGTGTTGACCCAGAAAGGTAAACATATATTGATAAGCAAGAAATCACAAGCTGTCAACATAAATGGTAAGTAAACTTATGAAAGATGCTTACCCGAATCTCGAGTTCTACAATGTATGTAAAATTAGTTAAATTACCCAACCCCTTTATCTGAAAACATGATCCAAATGTCCATCATATTTATGTTCATTCCAACTTTGTACTAATATGGTCAGAGACGTGCTTTTTCTACTGAATGATTATTTTTAAAAACACCCCCCTTCAAATTTAGTTTTTTTATTATATTAAAAACGAGTTGATGTTCATATCTGTGGAATTTTCTCCCTTGATGTACATCTATTGACATGTGGTGATATAATAGCCAGATTCCCGCATTTTATTATTCATATAAAAGAGTAGGCCCATTGTGGGCCTAAAACTGTTTGTTGATTTGTGGTGGGAGATTAAAAAGATATATTCATGTTTTATATTAAAATGATAAATTTACTGCTAGACTTACATATTATACAGATTAATGTCTCTACCAACTACTCACATAATTTTATTATGACTACCTTTGTATAAACACCCAAATCAGGGCCTCGGCCATTTGCTCCGGTATACACGGAACTACTGATTATGTACCGGTAACTGCTGACACTTTGGCAGCAAACACATGATAAATACAAGTGATTCCCAATAGTATTTCTTCTTTGTGTATTTGTAATGTTGAAGTGGAGAAGTCATAGGATGAATCAAAATGAGGATTAAATTCAGGTACAAAATAATATTTCTGTATTTTGGTTATTAATATTATTAGCTTTTAAAATACCCATATACTACATTGTAACATTATCTTGGGTATACCGGTAACCGGTGACCTAAGCTATAACCTGTGTATTTGTGTTTCAAAAAGAGGCTGTGCAAATAATGTGAACTCACTCAATTAAGCATAATGATATTTATTCATATTGTATGCAATATCAGTCAGTAAGAAATAAATCATAACTGAATCAATAACAAAGTGAAAGCATCAGCACTGGCCTCCATCTTTTATTTACACGGTGAATCAATAACAAAGTGAAAGCATCAGCACTGGCATCCATCTTTTATTTACGCGGTGATACCAATGACCGGTGACAAAGTAAACTTCACCTCATAAATTTATACCAGTAGCAATACAGGGTTCATTCTAGGTCAGAATTTTTGGGAGAAGTGAGCAAGCGCGTGATCACTTCCTTAAATGGTGTTCCTTTAATATACTTCTGCAAAATAGGGTTGAAAATTGTAAAAACTTTTTTTTTTTTTTTTTTTAGGGAGAAGTGGGGCCCCCAGAGGGGCGAAGTCAGGGTCCCTAGGGCGACAATTTCGCCCTCAAGAATGATCCCTGGCAATACATGCCATATATGGCAATCATGTGACATCAAACAAGTAGCGGACACAGGTCTTACAAATGTCAAATGCAGCCGATGGAAATTCACCAAAATATTGATTACATGAACGAACATATACGAGTTTAATGAAAAAAAAAAGAGTTTTGATTAAATGAAGGTAAATTTACACGTAGAAATGACATTTCAGCTTGTTGCAGAAAGCCGACGAAAACTAGTCACTAGTAAACACTATACAAGAATGTTCGGTTCATTAGGATTTATTCTGATACCATCGCTAATTAGTATTCACCGACATTACGGTCACTGAGAATAATTTGATTAAAGTGGAAGTCGTGATAGCGCAGTGGAAGCGCGTTCGCTTCATGTGCGAAAGTCCCGGAGTTCAACTTCAAGCCCAGCTGGAGCCGTTACAATTGTGACCTTAGGCAAGGCATTTAAATTCCACATTGTCTCTTCTCTCTCTTTCATGGCATTGGATTCCATCAGAAATGAGGTCTCGAGAGTGATTAATATAAGTTGAAAGAACTTGTTTCGCAATCGAGCTAAAATAAATTTGTATAAACTAATTTGATTAAAAAAATCTTGAGTTATCAATTTTGCTAATTTCTGAGTCGCGACCATATATTATTCACCAACTATACCTTAAAATGTTGATCTCTATAAGAACTAATATCTGCTGATGCAGGTGATTGCTTTAGCAGTGACATATTGGATAAAAAAAGCGAAAACTGCTAAAATGCTTTTTCCGATTTTCTCTTTCAAAATCTTTATAACAAGACGCTTGATATTATAGTAATGAATAGTTACACTATAACAGTGATAATGGTTATTTCAAAGATATGAAGAAACTAATATATTTTAAAGTTACTAATGTACGTAATATCATACAGTGCCAATATCTACAAGGAATGATTTCATATTGATTTGCATTCATTTGAAATATGTATACTCTACTGTATCAAATAAAACTATCTACTACAATTTCGCGTCTAAGTAACATTGATGATACGGTGATGGGGTATGTTTTTCCTTTGTAAACAGCAACATACATATTTTATGATAAACAGGTAAGAAATAACATGTGCATTTAAAGGCAGCGGTGATGATCTCTCTCATGTTCTTTCCTCGAATTCCAGAATGACAAAAGTCCTGACTCCCATCCAACAGCCAAGACCCGCATGCCATGGTCAGGGCACCAAATCGCTCTGGCTTATTTCAATTTTCAGATTATGTATGTATGTTCCATTAATGTCAAACCCCTTGCGGAGACGTAGACATGTTTTCCTGGGCAGGCTTAGCCGACCTAAGTGGTTAACCAGTACTAAGCAATGTGTGCGAGGTGCCTTGCTCAATGACACTACATACGTGGCCTGACGGAGTATCGAACCCGGGACCGTTCGATTCCAAATCCGACGCTCTACCACTGGATCACGGACGCCACACAAAGGATCACTCAGCCTAGTCCAAATATTTAGACTTGAAAAATGTAGCATTTTAATATCAAGGCATTTTTCAAATTCTAAACGCTAAACCTCAATTACACATAGAATATTTTCTATTCTAAAAAGTCGTTTTTATAAATTAAAATTGCTAACAAGATGAACACATACCGTTTCATGTATGTATGTATGTTCCATTAATGTCAAACCCCTTGCGGGGACCTAGACATGTGTTCCTGGGCAGGCTTAGCCGACCTAAGTGGTTAACCAGTACTAAGCAATGTGTGTGAGGTGCCTTGCTCAATGACACTACATACGTGGCCTGACGGAGTATCGAACCCGGGACCGTTCGATTCCAAATCCGACGCTCTACCACTGGATCACGGACGCCACACAAAGGATCACTCAGCCTAGTCCAAATATTTAGACTTGAAAAATGTAGCATTTTAATATCAAGGCATTTTTCAAATTCTAAACGCTAAACCTCAATTACACATAGAATATTTTCTATTCTAAAAAGTCATTTTTTTATCAATTAAAATTGCTAACAAGATGAACACATACCGTTTCATGTATGTATGTATGTTCCATTAATGTCAAACCCCTTGCGGGGACCTAGACATGTGTTCCTGGGCAGGCTTAGCCGACCTAAGTGGTTAACCAGTACTAAGCAATGTGTGTGAGGTGCCTTGCTCAATGACACTACATACGTGGCCTGACGGAGTATCGAACCCGGGACCGTTCGATTCCAAATCCGACGCTCTACCACTGGATCACGGACGCCACACAAAGGATCACTCAGCCTAGTCCAAATATTTAGACTTGAAAAATGTAGCATTTTAATATCAAGGCATTTTTCAAATTCTAAATGCTAAACCTCAATTACACATAGAATATTTTCTATTCTAAAGAGTCATTTTTTTATCAATTAAAATTGCTAACAAGATGAACACATACCGTTTCATGTATGTATGCATGTTCCATTAATGTCAAACCCCTTGCGGGGACCTAGACATGTGTTCCTGGGCAGGCTTAGCCGACCTAAGTGGTTAACCAGTACTAAGCAATGTGTGTGAGGTGCCTTGCTCAATGACACTACATACGTGGCCTGACGGAGTATCGAACCCGGGACCGTTCGATTCCAAATCCGACGCTCTACCACTGGATCACGGACGCCACACAAAGGATCACTCAGCCTAGTCCAAATATTTAGACTTGAAAAATGTA
Organism: Archivesica marissinica; assembly: GCA_014843695.1. Lineage (NCBI taxonomy): Eukaryota > Metazoa > Mollusca > Bivalvia > Venerida > Vesicomyidae > Archivesica > Archivesica marissinica. The sequence goes on from CM026389.1 coordinate 24,885,082, forward strand.
GCATTTTAATATCAAGGCATTTTTCAAATTCTAACCGCTAAACCTCAATTACACATAGAATATTTTCTATTCTAAAAAGTCATTTTTTTATAAATTAAAATTGCTAACAAGATGAACACATACCGTTTCATGTATGTATGTATGTATGTATGTTCCATTAATGTCAAACCCCTTGCGGGGACCTAGACATGTGTTCCTGGGCAGGCTTAGCCGACCTTAGTGGTTAACCAGTAGTAAGCAATGTGTGTGAGGTGCCTTGCTCAATGACACTACATATGTGGCCTGACCGAGTATCGAACCCGGGACCATTCGATTCCAAATCCGACGCTCTACCACTGGACCACGGACACCACACAATTTCATGGGAGAGTTTCACCATTCCATTTGTCCATTTTTTGGTTATTACGAAAAGCCAAAATAGAATTATTTTGAAGATTTGTCTCCATTGCCATTACATAAGATTTTGTTTAATATCAAGTTGCAACAACTTATATTAATCTCTCTCGTTGGTGCGGATGAAAACATAAATGTGGTCATTCATGTGGGAGGAAACCGGAGTACCCAGAGAAAACCAACCTGTCCGATCTGGCGACCACCGTACCATCTCGCATACTTCCCGGTCCGAGGATCGAACCTGGGTTGCATTGGTGGGAAGCAATGGGAGGTAATATTGACATATTCAGGGTTCCCTGTGTCTGAATGTTTGTCTGCGCCACTTCTGTTGCCAATTGAAAAATACTGGAGCCAATTTAAACCATTTAGTTCACAAATAAGTATACAAAATATGTGCCGAAAAAGAAATTTTTTTTTTAAAAGTTGCGCCAAATATTTTTTTATTTTATTTTTTATATTTATTTTAGAGCCAATATTTGTTTTTTTGTCACAATTGGCGCCATTGGCGCCCGACAGCGGGAACCCTGTGTTGATTGTAAATAAAGATGGTTCTGGATTTGGAGGCCATTTTGTGACACAAAATTATGTACTGTTATATTTTCAGATTGATATTTACAGTGGAAGTATGTCGTATGTCTGGTTGATACTCATACTAATCAGACTGTGTTGGTCGGTGCTACCTCAGACTGGGTATATACATCCCGATGAATTCTTCCAGACTGTGGAAGTTGTCGCTGGTAAGTTCCTAGACTGGGTTTATACATCCAGATGAATTCTTCCAGACTGTGGAAGTTGTCGCTGGTAAGTTCCTAGACTGAATATATACATGTACATTCTGATGAATTCCTCTAGACTGTGGAAGTTCTCGCTTGTAAGTTACTAGAGCAGACATTAGTAGTTAAATGAACACATTTACTTTAGTATGAAACATGTTTTTAACTTTTTATGATAGTAAACGAATCTACCTTGCGCTAAATGGCGCTAGAACGCTGCATTTATGTGATATTACAAAATTTAGTGACTTCATTTACGGCTTGATTCTGAAAACGTTAATGTTGACAACATTTCCAACTGCAGGTGGTATAACACATTTTATTTCACTGATGAATGCCTGCATTTCATCGGAAAGCATTCTGTAGAATGCATTGATCATTCATTCCTTTTCTTTCTATATACTGTTAATAACCACTTAAGTTCCCACTGTGGATGCGCGTTCGCTTCAGGTGCGAAAGGTCTGGAGTTTGAGCCCCGCTGGAGCCGTTACGATTGTGCCCTTAGGCAATGCATTTAAATTCCACATTGCCTCTTCTCTCTCCCTAGTGGCGATGGATTCCATCAGGAATGAGGTCTCGAGAGTGATTAATATAAGTTGAAGGAACTTGTTTTGCAATCGAGCTAAAATAAATTTGTATAAACTAAGGTCACACTTGTTGGATCATACAGATGGACAACCAAGGCAAAAACAATATGCCCAGATGTATTAAAATATTTTTATGTTTAACGCTTTCCCTAATAGAAGCACCTCTTGATGCCATTACCAATACAACATACATTGACAATGTAGTAGCCAAACCAATGCTCATAATAAAGGCCAGAATCTCATGTAGTCCCAGTAATATCTATGGAGGTGGGATAGATATGGCGACTACTTATTGACTGCATAGTAGCTAAATGGCTGTTGTTTGTATGGAGATATAACAGTATATTAACCTAAATCTCATGTAGTCCCAGTAATATCTATGGAGGTGGGATAGATATGGTGACTACTTATCCACTGCATGATAGCTAAATGGCTGTCGTTTGTATGGAGATATAATAGTATATTAAACTAAATCTCAGGGTTAATTGTTGCATTTGTTGTATTACAGCATACTGTACTACTGTAGATTTTCAGATTGATGTAGTATTGATCTTAAAGGAAAACCATCAACAAGGAGATTGATGACATTCTTGAAAAGTAAAAACTCACTAAAGCAAAATGCGGTGAAACTATTTTTTTCAAGTCAGAGTCAGGGTTCCCTCTATCTGAATTTTTGTCTACGCCACTTCTGTCGCCAATTGCAAAAATCTGGAGCCGTACACAGATATATTTCAAGCCATGTATATGACATGCCCCAAAAACAAAATGTTTTCGCCAATTCACTGAATTCAGAAAATTTAGCGCCAGTACTTGTCTTTTCGCAATTGGTGCAATTCCCGACCGACAGCGGGAACCCTGTCCCGACCCGACCGACAGCGGGAACCCTGTCCCGACCCGACCGACAGCGGGAACCCTGTCCCGACCGACAGCAGGAACCCTGTCCCGACCAACAGCGGGAACCCTGTCCCGACCAACAGCGGGAACCCTGTCCCGACTGACAGCGGGAACCCTGATATTCATACAAAGTTCATGATTGCAAGTTAATCAATAATGTATTGTGTATTTCAGGTGATGCATTTAATATTAGTGTGGTGAGGACCTGGGAATTCACATGCCAATATCCGCTTCGCAGCATAGCTCTGCCCCAGCTCATATTCTATCCAGTTTTTAAGCTCATGGATTACATGGACGACAAAACAACCATAAAGTTATCGGGTCATCGCCTTGTTGCTGTCTATCGTGTTGTGATGGCAGTTTTAAGTTTATGGATAGATTTTTGCGTTTTTAAAATCTGTAAGACTTTAGGTGTTCAACATCACATAGCAGCTTTATTACTGGCAAGCTCTTATGTGACTCTGACTTTTCAGACTCGAACATTCTCAAATTCATTTGAAGCATTACTGTTTGTCACTCTTATAATGTTGATTCTTAGATGCATGACGAATGATCAGAAATGTGTTAGGCAAAGATCTGTGTCTAAATTATTGCTTGAAACTGACCATACAAAGGACACGACTAGTGACATCCGTGATAATACAAGCAGTGTTGAGGAAGATCTCGACTCATCGTTTAATGACTTGCACAGAATTGCCTTTGTTTTAAGAAAAAGAAATCGAGACATCGATGTGGAAACAAAAGCTAAAGGCAAGAAGAGACAAGCTAAGAGTAAGGCCACATATTCTCCATATGCTACTGATTCAGATGACATGGTTACGCATTTGAAGGAAGAGACACAAGTGATGGAAGAGCAGGAAAATTCAAAGATGCAAGAGATTGGAATGAATCGGAGAGGAGAATGGAAATATTCAGAGATACGCGAGACTGGACCTGCTGCGACAGGAGAGCAGAAAGATATGGAGATACGAGAGATTGGAATGAATCGGAGAGGAGAACAGAAATATTCAGAGATATGCGAGACTGGACCCACTGCGACAGGAGACCAGAAAAATATCGAGAGACGAGAGATTGGAATGATTGAAACAGAACAGAAATATTCATACTTATATGTTTCACTATTGGCATTAACTATCATAGTTGGAATATTTAATCGACCAACTTTTGTACTTTTTGCCATTTGTCCATGCCTTTGGTTGACTGATCATTTTCGTTTAGAGGGACATCTTCTTCAATTAAAGAGATTAATAGTGCTTGGAGTGACTATGCTAATGGTTACAGCGTTGCTGGCTACAATGGACACAGTTTATTACAACAACATAGAACTTGCTTCTCTGTGTACACTACATGGGTGGAGACATCTGATTGAAAACTCTGTCATAACTCCTCTCCACTTTCTATCCTATAACATGTACCCATCAAACTTAACTACACACGGTCGACATCCATTTTACACCAATTTATTGGTGAACATGCCGCTACTATTCGGACCAATGCTGATTTACTTGACTAAATATATTGTGACAATGTTCCCGATGAATTTAAGTGTTGTCAAAATTCGCACAGAGACGGATTCCCATTCGGTGCATTCGGACAAATCTATTGGTGGTCCTTCTATATCCGTTAACGAATCTATAGCAAGCAGGTTCAAGGGAGCAATATGGGTGTTCATAACGGTGCCCACAGTTTTATTGTCCTGCTTCCCTCACCAGGAACCAAGATTTCTGGTTCCCCTTCTGCCGTTGGTTGTAATCAGCACGGTGATTTTATCGGACAAACTCAGGAGAACATTCTGGATCGTGTTCATACTATTCAATATTGTATTAAGTTGTGTATTTGGAATTCTGCACCAAGGTGGAATTCTACCGTGTTTAATGAGACTGCAGCAGATAACACAGAAGGAAGATGAAGAAAAGAGCAATACATCCATGCTCATCATATTTTCGCACACGTATATGCCGCCCAAACATGTGCTTGTGAGTCGTAGACCCAATTTAGAACTGTTAGACTTGAAAGGAAACAGTTTACAGATAGTAGTGAATAAACTCATAGAACACAGGAATAATTCTGACTCTATGGGTTATGTTAAAAGTAAAGTCTTTCTTGTATTACCAGGGACGTTAGTAGCAGAATTCAAATCAAAATATAGTAACCACGTTGTGTTTAAGTCAGAGGAGAAGTTTTTTCCCCATTTATCGTTCGAAGATCCACCAGATATTAAGTTGGTTGACAGTCTAAACGCCTTTGTTGATTTGATATCACTTTATATGATTGAAATTGAATAATGGAAGTCGTGATAGCGCGTTTTGCTTCATGTGAGAAAGGTCTGGAGTTTGAGCCCCGCTGGAGCCGTTACAAATGTGCCCTTAGGCAAGGCATTTAAATTCCACATGCCTCTTCTCTCTCCCTCGTGGCGATGGATTCCATCAGAAATGAAGTCTCGAGAGTGATTAATATAAGTTATAAGAAGTTTCGCAATCGAGCTAAAATAAATTTGTATAAACTAAATTGAATGATGAGTTGTTTTATCGTGAACAATGCTATGAATGTCACTGTTTTAGCTATACATGGATATTGTATCACCTATCTATACATGGATATTGTATCACTTATCTATACATGGATATTGTATCACCTATCTATACATGGATATTGTATCACTTATCTATACATGGATATTGTATCACCTATCTATACATGGATATTGTATCACCTATCTGTACATGGATATTGTATCACCTAGCTATACATGGATATTGTATCACCTAGCTATACATGGATATTGTATCACCTATCTATACATGGATATTGTATCACTTATTTATACATGGATATTGTATCACCTAGCTATACATGGATATTGTATCACCTAGCTATACATGGATATTGTATCACCTATCTATACATGGATATTGTATCACCTATCTATACATGGATATTGTACCACCTATCTATACATGGATATTGTATCACCTATCTATACATGGATATTGTATCACCTATCTGTACATGGATATTGTATCACCTAGCTATACATGGATATTGTATCACCTATCTATACATGGATATTGTATCACCTATCTATACATGGATATTGTACCACCTATCTATACATGGATATTGTATCACCTATCTATACATGGATATTGTATCACCTATCTATACATGGATATTGTATCACCTATCTATACATGGATATTGTATCACCTATCTATACATGGATATTGTATCACTTATCTATACATGGATATTGTATCACCTATCTATACATGGATATTGTATCACTTATCTATACATGGATATTGTATCACCTATCTATACATGGATATTGTATCACCTATCTGTACATGGATATTGTATCACCTAGCTATACATGGATATTGTATCACCTATCTATACATGGATATTGTATCACCTATCTATACATGGATATTGTATCACCTATCTATACATGGATATTGTATCACCTAGCTATACATGGATATTGTATCACCTATCTATACATGGATATTGTATCACCTATCTATACATGGATATTGTACCACCTATCTATACATGGATATTGTATCACCTATCTATACATGGATATTGTATCACCTATCTATACATGGATATTGTATCACCTATCTATACATGGATATTGTACCACCTATCTATACATGGATATTGTATCACCTAGCTATACATGGATATTGTATCACCTATCTATACATGGATATTGTATCACCTATCTATACATGGATATTGTACCACCTATCTATACATGGATATTGTATCACCTAGCTATACATGGATATTGTATCACCTATCTATACATGGATATTGTATCACCTATCTATACATGGATATTGTATCACCTAGCTATACATGGATATTGTATCACCTAGCTATACATGGATATTGTACCACCTTATAAGAAGAGGCGTATATTTAAATATCCTCTTGTATGTCTGTTGTTCTTACCCACGGCCAAACAATCTCTTTAACAGGAGACTTTGGAGAAATTATTATATATTTATCAATCTCCCTGTTTTGAGGTCTGAGAGAACTTTGTTTAAGTTTATTTATCGTCGCTACCAGTTGACCATATGAGCGTCGTTCAGTTTACCTAACAACATCTCATACAGACGGATATGTAGTCCAGTGGTAACACGCTGGACTGGTAATCCAGGGATCGCAGGTTCGATCCCCCGCCTGACCCTAATAAAATTAACAGTCTTTCAGATGGGACGTTAAACCGAGGTCTCGTGTCGGTGCTTTACACCGTGCACGTAAAAGAACCAAAGGAGACTCTGGAATGGGTCTCTCTCTGTATCATTGCACTATCCTCCAAAAATCTAAAATGACTAATATCTTCAGGAGGCGTCGCTCATATGGGCAACCGGTAGCGATGATAAATAAACGTAAAACACACACACCTAACAACATCTTTCCTGGGCAGGCTCCAACAAACATAAACATTTCCATCTTATCATAATAAATCATAAACAGTATTATTTAGTATAGAAAAAACTAAAGAAACAAGATGAAGATATATTTAACTGTCACCTATATTAAGCCGCCAACCTGTATTAAGCAGGTAGTTTATCTATTCCCAATATCTTGTTTTATTATACATTTGACCTCTATTAAAGCAGAATTACATCGTATGAAATAAAAGATATTTGAAAAATTCAATTTTTACGTATGGGTAGCAATGCTGCTACACATTCTAACATTATACTTTGTATGCTTATGTTCATTTTGTAAACAAGTGTTTTTTTGTGATAAAACAAACTCGAAACCGAAAGTAGGACTTTCCGAGTTGATCGGTCACGCACTTGTTTACGGAATGCATCGACCGCACTTGTTTACATTCGGAATGCATCGACCGCACTTGTTTACATTCGGAATGCATCGTCCCCATTTGTCCCACGTCTTTTTAATTAAATTACTTGATATGTTGATTCATACCTCTGTTAGCTAAGTCTTTTAGGGATATTTCTACATCCCCGCGAGGGGTTCGACATTAGAGGAAGATAGATAGATAGTCTTTCATGTTCAAAATATATACGTTGTTTTCTACATCCTCTGTTGTTTCACGCATGCGCGTTGTGCGTGTTTACATTTCGTGTGTTGATAAACAAATTCGCATATACGACGGTTTAAATTTATTGGAATTTTATCGTTTCTGAGCGACTATTTTGATTTTTGTAAACACACACACATTAGTATTTATATTTTACTCAAAACATTCTTTATTACGATGTAATGCTGCTTTAAGCAGCCACATTTGTTAATCACTTACTGTGATTCCCTTGGCTGGCTGCTTAAGACAGGTTTCACTGTGCATCCCACTAATAACGTACAGACAGATCTGTAGTCCAGTGGTGAACACATTGGACTGGTAATCAAGGGATCGCAGATTTGATCCCCCGTTTAACCCTAATACAATTAACAGTTTTTCAAATGGGACTTTAAATCGAGGTCTCGTGTCAGTGCTGTACACCGTGCACATAAAAGAACCAGAGGAGACTGGAATTGATCTCTGTCTGTATCATTGCACTCTCCTCCAAAAATCCTAAATTTTCAGGAGGCATCACTCATATGGGCAACCGGTAGCGACGTTAATAAATGTAAAAACACACAGTAATAACGTAAAAATAAATATATATCTAGAAGGGTTGTCATAAATATAACTATGTTGCCGAGTGGTTACGGCAGTTGACTTCAAGTCGCTCGTCCGTCACCCAGGTTCGAATCCCAATGGGGGTAGCAAGTTTGTTCATGTTAGGATGTTACCCAGCTGGCTGCGGAAGGTCGGTGGTTCTACCCTGGTGTCAGACAGAGGGGCACATGGTGTCTTCCTCAACCAATAATAGAGTTAACCATTAAAAAATATATAGTGTTACTTTAAACTTCAAAATACAAACGAAGAGTAGATGTGGATGCTATGGGATGTTGTGCGGACAGACACTCGAGGCACTTCCTTCAAATACAAGGTGATAAGAAGCATTAACCATATGTATTGTATGCCACTTTTCAATAGCATCGTATGCTGTTCTTAAATGATTTAAAGCGACATTACATGATCGTGTTATGTCAACAAACCTCATATACGACGTTTGCTTATTAGTTGAAATACTCTATATTTGAGGCAAATATTTGGGGAAATATTATACCATATACTAGGAAAATACATTCTGTAGAAATTTGCGTTTTCTCTGATGCAGTGTCGCTTTAAACTGTTGGGACAAGTTAGTTCACGTATTGAGTTACCTCTGAATGTAATACATTAAAGCGACACTACATCGGTGAAAACGCACAACAAACGTTTGTTGACGTAACAAACTAATATAAATAGGGTCGACATTCATGCGTAATACAACGTGTTTATCCTGAATAACACGAGGTATGGTACATATTTACCATGATATCTCACATGTGTGCCAATGCATATTTATTTGTAGACTATACTCTTAGTTAAATTATCTCTAATCGAAAGTATCGCCTGTTGAATATTGACTCCAATGACAAACGGAGCTTGCATGACCGTTATATGAAATCCTACTTTCACTTGAAAGTTTGTATACCACAAAAACACTGTTTACTGATTCAATGTTAGTGTTCGAATGTATTCAGAAGAATGTGTAGTAGCTATGCAATAATACGTGAACAAATGCATTTTATTTGCCTTTTGATAATGTCGCTTTAAACTATACAAAAAGGGAGACTAATGTGTACTTTATTCATAGCTTAACTTATTGCAAAGTTGACCTCCCTTGTTTTATTCGCTGACATCACATGATTTAGTGTTTTTAGCACGGAATAATTTGATTAAATGTCGGATGTTTATCTTGTAATATCGTCAGTAATTACATCTGTATGCACCGGCTTGCTTTCATCAGCCTGTCGAGATGTACCTATTTAATGAAAGTTTCTATTCAGCATTGAATACCACAGTGGCTTACACGTGGAGTTGTACATGATATCCCCTCTAATAACTTGCCCAACGTCACTCACATCGTGGAGTGTATTAGGGGACAACATATATAGGTATGTCGTCCGTCAGTAACATGTTGTGTGCGGTGCGTGCGTATCTCAAACCTATTGAAAGAATGCCAAGAAATTTGGATTTAACCATATTTGCATATTAAACAGTACAGTTGACATACATGCATGATACAGAATAGAAATTAACAATGTATAAGATGCATACATACATTTGTGTAACATTGCAAAAGGGTCGGGCCACAAGTTATGACCAACATTAGAAAACGGCACTTCCCAAAATATATGGGTCAACCATTCACCTCATCAATACAACATGCACAACTAATTGCTTCAACCACGTTAATAGATACACGGTCAAGAGCACACATATAGGTCAACTGTAATGTGAGTATATTATATAATGTGTGCAGTCGATATCTATTGTATCACAGTCGGATCTGTAGTACAGAGGTTAACACGCTGGACAGGTAATCCAGGGATCACAGGTTCGATCCCCCGTCTGACCCTAATAAAATTAACAGTCTTTCAGATGGGACTTTAAACCGAGGTCTTGTGTCGGTCCTTTACACCGTGCACGTAAAAGAACCAGAGGAGATTCTGGAATGGGTCTCTGTCTGTATCACTGCACTATCCTCCAACATCTAAAATGACTAATATCTTCAGGAGGCGTCGCTCATATGGGCAACCGGTAGCGACCATAAATAAACGTAAAACACACACACTATTAGATCACAGTCGGATCTGTAGTACAGAGGTTAACACGCTGGACAGGTAATCCAGGGATCACAGGTTCGATCCACCGTCTGACCATAATAAAATTAAACAGTTTTTCAGATAGGACTTTAAACCGAGGTCTTGTGTCGGTGCTTTACACCGTGCACGTGAACTACTCTGGAATGGATGTCTGTCTGTATCATTGCACTACCCTCCAAAATCTAAAATGACTAATCTCTTCAGGAGGCGTCGCTCATATGGGCAACCGCTAGCGACGATAAACGTAAAATATACACCCACCATAGATAACCAATAGCTTTGTGAAGGGCATATATATGCGTACCATTTCAGAAGTCCTAAACCCGGGTATCAAAGTAACATACATAGTGTGTACCTACTATTTCATCGAATTACAAGCTTAACTACCCTACATGATCAAGTCAATATCTCACTTCTCACCAATGCAACCCGTGTTCGATCCTCCGACAGGGAAGTATGTGAGATGGTACGGTGGCCGCCAGATCGGACAGGTGTGTTTTCTCCGGGTACTCCGGTTTCCTCCGACACGAATTACCACATTTACGTTTTCATCCGTGTTAAAACTCGCTTCGCAATCGTTATAAAAATAAATAAAGTTTAAACTAATTTTTTAATATGACCGTAATGATTTCACAAATATTATATTCACTGCGTGCCTCGGCCTAGAGAAATCGTGTGTGTAGCTTGACTGTAAATAATAAAGAGTCTCAGATGGGACATTAAACCGAGGTCTTGTGTCGGTGCTTTACACCGTGCACGTGAAATACTCTGGAATGGATGTCTGTCTGTATCATTGCACTACCCTCCAAAATCTAAAATGACTAATCTCTTCAGGAGGCGTCGCTCATATGGGCAACCGCTAGCGACGATAAACGTAAAATATACACCCACCATAGATAACCAATAGCTTTGTGAAGGGCATATATATGCGTACCATTTCAGAAGTCCTAAACCCGGGTATCAAAGTAACATACATAGTGTGTACCTACTCTTTCATCGAATTACAAGCTTAACTACCCTACATGATCAAGTCAATATATCACTTCTCACCAATGCAACCCGTGTTCGATCCTCCGACAGGGAAGTATGTGAGATGGTACGGTGGCCGCCAGATCGGACAGGTGTGTTTTCTCCGGGTACTCCGGTTTCCTCCGACACGAATTACCACATTTACGTTTTCATCCGTGTTAAAACTCGCTTCGCAATCGTTATAAAAATAAATAAAGTTTAAACTAATTTTTTAATATGACCGTAATGATTTCACAAATATTATATTCACTGCGTGCCTCGGCCTAGAGAAATCGTGTGTGTAGCTTGACTGTAAATAATAAAGAGTCTCAGATGGGACATTAAACCGAGGTCTTGTGTCGGTGCTTTACACCGTGCACGTGAAATACTCTGGAATGGATGTCTGCCTGTATCATTGCACTACCCTCCAACAATCTAAAATGACCAATCTATTCAGGAAGCGTCGCTCATATAGGCAACCAGTAGCGACGATAAATAAACGTAAACCACAACCATACTTTTTATGAAATTTGGGTCTAATGTTCACCACATTGACACTGCCTACGCCACAGTCTTTCAGTAAGACATGTTCTAGATTTTCCATAAAAGTAGGCAGTTTTATAAGGAAAACGTCGCTGTATAACGCAAACCGCAATGGAATTATTTTTAAAAGATGTTATTTTTAATTTGGTGATGGTAAAAGTAAAAATATGCCGATTTTTATAATAACACTGTGTACAAAAATCACCCCAGTGTCAATTATACTTAAAGCGACACTATTTCGTATTGAACAAAACTATTGGTTTAAGCATATTTATTCATTCACAATGTAGCCTACAGTACATATCTATTGTATACAGAATGAAAATGGATTTAATCGAAAGCTTAAAGCTTATTCAGATTATCTCCATGAAAGCAAAACCTTTACACATATTTAATTTTGTCCGTACAAGTTGTAATGTTAATACACATTTCCCCATTAAATTTGAATCATTATTTTCAGTGAGTAAATAGCGTTGTTTTTTTGGAAGATAACAAACCGAAAGTGAAAGTACAACTTTCCTGAAACGGTCACCACACCGTCCAAATACATGAGCTACCAGCATGGTGCATACTATAAGCGTACATACGTATGCAAAAGCCATCAAGTAAAGAACCATCTGCATGGTCGAGTGGTTGAGGTCGCTAACTTGTATACCACTGTAACCTAGCATCACTGATGGTCACAGGTTCGAGCCCCGCTCAAACCGTGTCTCTTTATATGAAAACGGAGGTTGGGTGCACCAAGTACTGTTAATCGCTGGAGCCTGTCGATGAAAGGTGTTGTTAGGTAAACTGTCCGTCGCTCAAATGGACAACATGTAGCGACGTTAAATAAACTTAAATACAAACATGTGAAAACCGACACGCACGCACGTGCGTGCACGCGCGCGCACGCGCGCGCGCACACACACACGCACACGTACACGCACACGTACACGCACACGCATTTCAACAGAAACCACGAGTATGCAAAACTTAATGGAAAACGTCGCAGAGCAAATAAAGAAGATATGACAGGTTGATTAAAAATATGGATGCGGCCATCTTGGATGAACCATTAATCAAAGTATGCTCATTTTATCATGACAAATACTTAATTTAACATTTCTTTATTTAATGTGCGATTTTACTAGGTTTGTATCTGTGTGGTCACACAGTGTGCACATTGTTTCCTTCAACAATAACCACATACAATGATCCCATCTCATCCCATCCCAAACCGAAATAGAAAATTATGTTTCTTTCAGACACCGATTTAATTCGCTGGAACCGCAGAAATTGCTCCGATGACGAATGCAATTCTGTTTTAACTTACGGCAATTTTTGTCCAGTCGCATGCATATAATTGAAGCAAAGTATCACTATATAACAACCGGGTCACATTTAAAACTTTGTTTGGTTGGTGCAAGATGGTTGACGACTTGCTATATATAGGCGCATTTAAAGCACTGCTTTGTTGGTGCAAGATGGTTGACTTGCTATAGATAGGCGCATTTAAAGCATTGCTTTGTTGGTGCAAGATGTTGACTTGCTATAGATAGGCGCATTTAAAGCTTTGTTTGGTTGGTGCAAGATGGTTGACTTGCTATATATATGCGCATTTAAAGCATTGCCTTGTTGGTGCAAGATGGTTGACTGGCTATATATAGTCACATTTAAAGCTTTGTTTGGTTGGTGCAAAATGGTTGACTTGCTATAAATAGTCACATTTAAAGCTTTGTTTGGTTGGTGCAAAATGGTTGACTTGCTATAAATAGTCACATTTAAAGCATTGTTTGGTTGGTGCAAGATGGTTGACTGGCTATAGATAGGCGCATTTAAGGCATTGCTTTGTTTGTGCAAGATGGCTGAAATGCTATAGATATGGGCATTTAAGGCATTTCTTTGTTGGTGCAAGATGGTTGACTTGCTATAGATAGGCGCATTTAAGGCTTTGCTTTGTTGGTGCAAGATGGTTGACTTGCTATAGATAGGCGCATTTAAGGCTTTGCTTTGTTGGTGCAAGATGGTTGACTTGCTATAAATAGTCACATTTAAAGCTTTGTTTGGTTGGTGCAAGATGGTTGACTTGCTATAGATAGGCGCATTTAAAGCATTGCATTGTTGGTGCAAGATGGTTGTCTTGCATTAGATAGTCACATTTAAAGCTTTGTTTGGTTGGTGCAAAATGGTTGACTTGCTATACATAGTCACATTTAATGCTTTGTTTGTTGGTGCAAAATGGTTGACTTGCTATAAATAGTCACATTTAAAGCTTTGTTTGGTTGGTGCAAGATGGTTGACTTGCTATAGATAGGCGCATTTAAAGCTTTGCTTTGTTGGTGCAAGATGGTTGACTTGCTATAGATAGGCGCATTTAAAGCTTTGTTTGGTTGGTGCAAGATGGTTGACGACTTGCTATAGATAGGCGCATTAAAAGCATTGTTTGGTTGGTGCAAGATGGTTGACTTGCTATAGATAGGCGCATTTAAAGCATTGCCTTGTTGGTGCAAGATGGTTGACTGGCTATATATAGTCACATTTAAAGCTTTGTTTGGTTGGTGCAAAATGGTTGACTTGCTATAAATAGTCACATTTAAAGCTTTGTTTGGTTGGTGCAAAATGGTTGACTTGCTATAAATAGTCACATTTAAAGCATTGTTTGGTTGGTGCAAGATGGTTGACTGGCTATAGATAGGCGCATTTAAGGCATTGCTTTGTTTGTGCAAGATGGCTGAAATGCTATAGATATGGGCATTTAAGGCATTTCTTTGTTGGTGCAAGATGGTTGACTTGCTATAGATAGGCGCATTTAAGGCTTTGCTTTGTTGGTGCAAGATGGTTGACTTGCTATAGATAGGCGCATTTAAGGCTTTGCTTTGTTGGTGCAAGATGGTTGACTTGCTATAAATAGTCACATTTAAAGCTTTGTTTGGTTGGTGCAAGATGGTTGACTTGCTATAGATAGGCGCATTTAAAGCATTGCATTGTTGGTGCAAGATGGTTGTCTTGCATTAGATAGTCACATTTAAAGCTTTGTTTGGCTGGTGCAAAATGGTTGACTTGCTATACATAGTCACATTTAAAGCTTTGTTTGATTGGTGCAAAATGGTTGACTTGCTATAAATAGTCACATTTAAAACTTTGTTTGGTTGGTGCAAGATGGTTGACTTGCTATAGATAGGCGCATTTAAAGCTTTGCTTTGTTGATGCAAAATGGTTGACTTGCTATAGATAGTCACATTTAAAGCTTTGTTTGGTTGGTGCAAGATGGTTGACGACTTGCTATAGGTAGGCGCATTAAAAGCATTGTTTGGTTGGTGCAAGATGGTTGACTTGCTATAGATAGGCGCATTTAAAGCATTGCTTTGTTGGTGCAAGATGGTTGACTTGCTATAGATAGGCGCATTTAAGGCTTTGCTTTGTTGGTGCAAGATGGTTGACTTGCTATAGATAGGCGCATTTAAGGCTTTGCTTTGTTGGTGCAAGATGGTTGACTTGCTATATATAGGCGCATTTAAAGCATTGCTTTGTTGGTGCAAGATGGTTGACTTGCTATAAATAGTCACATTTAAAGCTTTGTTTGGTTGGTGCAAGATGGTTGACTTGCTATAGATAGGCGCATTTAAAGCATTGCATTGTTGGTGCAAGATTGTTGACTTGCATTAGATAGTCACATTTAAAGCTTTGTTTGGTTGGTGCAAAATGGTTGACTTGCTATAAATAGTCACATTTAAAGCTTTGTTTGGTTGGTGCAAGATGGTTGACTTGCTATAGATAGGCGCATTTAAAGCTTTGCTTTGTTGGTGCAAAATGGTTGACTTGCTATAGATAGTCACATTTAAAGCTTTGTTTGGTTGGTGCAAGATGGTTGACTTGCTATAGATAGGCGCATTTAAAGCTTTGTTTGGTTGGTGCAAGATGGTTGACTTGCTATAGATAGGCGCATTTAAAGCTTTGCTTTGTTGGTGCAAAATGGTTGACTTGCTATAGATAGTCACATTTAAAGCTTTGTTTGGTTGGTGCAAGATGGTTGACTTGCTATAGATAGCCACATTTAAAGCATTGCTTTGTTGGTGCAAGATGGTTGACTTGCTATAAATAGGCGCATTTAAAGCATTGCTTTGGTGGTGCAAGATGGTTGACTTGCTATAGATAGGCGCATTTAAAGCATTGTTTGGTTGGTGCAAGATGGTTGACTTGCTATAGATAGTCACATTTAAAGCTTTGTTTGGTTGGTGCAAAATGGTTAACTTGCTATAAATAGTCACATTTAAAGCTTTGTTTGTTTGGTTCAAAATGATTGACTTGCTATAAATAGTCACATTTAAAGCTTTGTTTGGTTGGTGCAAGATGTTGACTTGCTATAGATAGGCGCATTTAAAGCTTTGGATGGTTGGTGCAAGATGGTTGACTTGCTATAAATAGCCACATTTAAAGCATTGTTTGGTTGGTGCAAAATGGTGCTATAAATAGTCACATTTAAAGCATTGTTTGGTTGGTGCAAGATGGTTGACTTGCTATAGATAGCCACATTTAAAGCTTTGTTTGGTTGGTGCAGAATGGTTGACTTGCTATAAATAGCCACATTTAAAGCATTGCTTTGTTTGTGCAAGATGGTTGACTTGCTATAGATAGGCGCATTTAAAGCTTTGTTTGGTTGGTGCAAGATGGTTGATTTGCTATAGATAGGCGCATTTAAGGCTTTGCTTTGTTGGTGCAAGATGGTTGACTTGCTATATATAGGCGCATTTAAAGCATTGCTTTGTTGGTGCAAGATGGTTGACTTGCTATAAATAGTCACATTTAAAACTTTGTTTGGTTGGTGCAAGATGGTTGACTTGCTATAGATAGGGGCATTTAAGGATTTGCTATGTTGGTGCAAGATGGTTGACTTTCTATAGATAGGCGCATTTAAAGCATTGCTTTGTTGGTGCAAGATGGTTGACTTGCTATAGATAGGCGCATTTAAAGCATTGCTTTGTTGGTGCAAGATGGTTGACTGGCTATAGATAGGCGCATTTAAGACTTTGCTTTGTTGGTGCAAGATGGTTGACTTGCTATAAATAATCACTAAATATCTGCACAGAGTACATCTACCACACTTCCAAAGACGCACGTTTGAAATGTAATAGCATTAATATAATTGACGTAGATATCTGAATGTTTTGGAGGCTATCCAAATGTACTGGAGTGATGGGACTCCTCCTAATTCAAGGTGGAAAAC
This sequence comes from Archivesica marissinica, assembly GCA_014843695.1. Lineage (NCBI taxonomy): Eukaryota > Metazoa > Mollusca > Bivalvia > Venerida > Vesicomyidae > Archivesica > Archivesica marissinica. The sequence continues at coordinate 24,902,232 of CM026389.1, forward strand.
TTGATTAATAATGAGGTTAGCTTAAAGGGACACTTGGCGTATTTTCGTGTATTTGAAAAAAGAAAGAATCAGTTTTAGTTGCCCTCACTTAGGAGAACAAGAACACATTGGCATATACATCTAGCCGTCCTATGTGGCGATATGTTCAGAATCGACACGTAAATGTATGATGTTTTACCGTGCACATGTCATCTACCCATTACGAACTTACCACGAAGAGAAAACTCACGCCAGAACGGAAATGCATTTCTGCAGAGCCATTCTAACACGACCACCCTATTAATCATTCTCATTTTGTCCGATGAAATTGCTTTTATTGCTTTGCATTTATGGTGCCGAATAGAACTTCTTATACCGTGCCAGACTATTTTTATTCAATTGTGTTGATTTCTAAAAACAAGAAGATATATAACACTGGAAGACGCAGCACGATTGTAACTATTTTGTGTTTATGGAGGGGGATAGTGTATACAGTCAAACCTGTCTTAAGCAGCCAGCCAAGGGAGTCACAGAAAGTGGCTACTTAACACAGGTGGCTGCTTAATAGAGGTCAAATGTATAATAAAGCAACATATTGGGAATCTGGAAACTGGCTGCTTAATACAGGTTGGCTGCTTAGTACAGGTGACCACTAACACAGGTTTGACTGTACACATTTATTGTAGCTCGACTGCAAAATAACTTCTTACAACTTATATTAATCACTCTCGAGACCTCATTCCTGATGAAATCCATCACCACGAGGGAGATAGAAGATGCAATGTGGAATTTAAATGCCTTGCCTAATCACACAATCGTAACTGCTCCAGCGGGACTCGAACTCGCGGCCTTTTGCACCTGGAGCGAACGCGCTACCACTGCGCTATCACGACTTCCATGGAGTGGCATAAACAACATTGTTGTTAAGGACATACTCGCGGGTTAATAGTTTTCATCCTTGAACTGCATTGGATGTGTTTAGCTAACTTTAAGCACACCTAATACCCAGATGGAAACTATTAACCCGCGATTCATTATTTATATTTATTAATTATTCAAAGAATATCTAAGAAGCGCTGCCCAACACTGCAAATGCGCATGCCCATAGTTCCGAGCGCGCATGTCTGCTGCATATCATTTTTACATGAATATATATATTTATCGATTATACACATTTATCTTAGCTTGATTGCGAAACAAGTTCTTACAACTTATATTGATCACTCTTGAGATCTCATTCCTGATGGAACCCATGGCCACGAGGGAGAGAGAAGAGTCAACGTGGAATATAAATGCCCTACCTAAGGGCACACTTGTAACGTCTCCATCGGGGTTCAAACTCCACAGGGCCGTTCGCACCGGAAGCGAACGCGCTACCACAACGCTATCACGACTTCCACATATAAAAATAAAATATATTTATAAACAGTATATACATCTAAGGAAATTAGAATATACAAATTTATTTTAGCTCGATTGCGAAACAAGTTCTTACAACTTATATTAATCACTCTCAAGACCTCATTCGTGATGTAATCCATTGTCACGAGGGAGAGAGAAGAGGCAATGTGGAA
>CM026389.1:24908784-24918784 GCA_014843695.1 Archivesica marissinica
GCAACTCTATACTATTAAAGCAGCATTACATTGTATGAAATAAAAGCTATTTGAAAAATTCATTTTTTATGTATGGGTAGCAATGCTGCTACACATTCTAACATTATACTTTGTATGCTTATGTTCATTTGGTAAACAGTGTTTTTTGCGATAAAACAAACCCGAAACCGAAAGTAGGACTTTCCGAGTCGATCGGTCACGCACTTGTTTACAACCAGAACGCATCGTCCCCATTTATCCCACGTTGTCTTTTTTAATTAAATTACTTGATATGTTGATTCATACCACTGTTAGCTAAGTCTTCGACTTCGAGGGGTTCGACATTAGAGGAAGATAGATAGATACTTTTCATGTTCAAAATATACACGTTGTTTTCTACATCCTCTGTTGTTTCACGCATGCGCACTGTGCGTGCTTACATTTCGTGTGTTGATAAACAAATTCGCGTATACGACGGTTTAAATGTATTGGAATTTTATCGTTTCTGAGCGACTATTTCGATATTTGTAAACACACACATTATTATTTTAATTTTACCCAAAACATCCTTTATTACGATGTAATGTTGCTTTAATAAAGCATACTAAACAGTGATGTACATACATCCATTGCTAGTATGATTTGTTTCGCATAAATGGAGCTACGGAGATAAATAAAAACGACTAACCAATTCAAAATAAGATTATATATTTTTCAGCAATGTTCAAATACATTAACCCTTTCCTTCATAGAGATTTAGGTTAATATACTATTATATCTCCATACAAACGACAGTCATTTAGCTATCTTGCAGTGGATAAGTAGTCGCCATATCTATCCCACCTCCATAGATATTACTGGGACTACAGGAGAGTCTGGCCTTTATTATGAACATTGGTTTGGCTACTACATTGTCAATGTATGTCGTATTGGTAATGACGCCAATGGGTGCTTCTATGAGGGAAAGGGTTAATGTATGTCGTATTGGTAATGGCGCCAATGGGTGCTTCTATGAGGGAAAGGGTCAATGTATGTCGTATTGGTAATGGCGCCAATGGGTGCTTCTATGAGGGAAAGGGTTAATGTATGTCGTATTGGTAATGGCGCCAATGGGTGCTTCTATGAGGGAAAGGGTTAATGTATGTCGTATTGGTAATGGCGCCAATGGGTGTTTCTATGAGGGAAAGGGTTAATGAACATTGGTTTTGCTACTACATTGTCTATGTATGTTGTATTGGTAATGGCGTCAAGAGGTGCTTCTATGAGGGAAATGGTTAATGTATGTCGTATTGGTAATGGCGCCAATGGGTGTTTCTATGAGGGAAAGGGTTAATGTATGTCGTATTGGTAATGGCGCCAATTGGTGTTTCTATGAGGGAAAGGGTTAATGTATGTCATATTGGTAATGGCGCCAAGATGTGCTTCTATGGGGGAAAGGGTTAAGCATGTTAAGAACGATGTATTTCATTACTGCAAAACGTGATTTTGCAACTAATACAATTGCACGATAGCAACATTTAAAGAAATTGTGATAATCAGTTTAAACGGGAATATATCTTTAAACAATATATTTTTTTTGGCGTTTCACATGCGGTACACTACACATATTATCGTCAACGTCTAGTATTGCTCGCGTTACGAGCACCAAGTTTCCCAAATAATTGGCTGCCGTGATTTTCCATTATTTTTTTTAATAATATTAAGAAATGTCCCCTTGCTCGATATATTTCTCTGCTTGCTCGACACATCTTTCTATTCCAGTAATATTAGCAAGAAATTGAAATAGACGTTGTGAATAATCAATTTCCCATGAGAATTTTTTGTCCTTTGCACATTTTGTTTATGTTTGGCGAAAGACAAAAAAAAGCGTGTGAAATATAATATGTGATACAGTATATATATTGTGTTTTACGTTTATTTATCGTCGCTACAGGTTGCCCATATGAGCGACGCCTCCTGACGAGATTAGTCATTTTAGATTTTGAAGGATAGTGCATGATACCGACAGAGACTAATTCCAGAATCTCCTCTGGTTCTTTTACGTGCACGGTGTAAAGCACCGACACGATACCTCGGTTTAACGTTCCATCTGAAAGACTGGAAATTTTATTAGGGTCAGACGGGGGATCGAACCTGCGATCCCTGGATTACCAGTCCAGCGTGTTACCACTGGACTACAGATCCGTCTGTATTATATATATACTTAGGACATGCATATATATATAGCGATATATATATTAACGATATCTGTCACTTATAATGGTAACACATTTGAAATGAAATGTTGGTGTTTGCGTTACCATTGCATCATATTTCACAATGTTTTTGATTTAATACATACGCAACATAGATTATGATAGTCTTGTCCGGTTTCCTCCGTAGCTCAATTGTTGTCTGGTCTCCTCCGTAGCTCACGTGTTGTCCAGTTTCTTCCGTAACTCAAATGTTGTCACATATTCTCCATAACTCAAGCATTGCTCGGCTTTCTCCGTAGCTCAAGTGCTGTTTGGTGTTCTCCGTAGATCATGTATTGTTCGGTGTTCTCCGTAGTTCATGTATTGTTCGGTGTTCTCCGTAGCTCATGTATTGTTCGGTGTTCTCCGTAGCTCAAGTGCTGTTTGGTGTTCTCCGTAGATCATGTATTGTTCGGTGTTCTCCGTAGTTCATGTATTGTTCGGTGTTCTCCGTAGCTCATGTATTGTTCGGTGTTCTCCGTAGCTCAAGCATTGTTCGTTTTTATCCGTAGCTCAAGCGTTGTCCGATTTTCTCCGTAGCTCAAGTGTTGATCGGTTTTATCCATAGCTCAAATGTAGATCGGGTTTATCCGTAGCTCAAGTGTTGTTAGGTTTTATCCGTAGCTCATGCGTTGTTCGGTTTTCACCGTAGCTCAAGCGTTGTTCGGTTTTCTCCGTAGCTCAAGTGTTGTTCGGTTTTATCCGTAACTCATGTATTGTTCGGTGTTCCCCGTAGATCATGTATTGTTTGGTGTTCTCCGTAGCTCAAATGTTGTTCGGTTTTCTCCGTAGCTTAAGTATTTTTCGGGTTTCTCCGTAGCTTAAGCATTGTTCGGTTTTCTCCGTAGCTTAAGTATTGTTCGGTTTTCTCCGTAGCTTAAGTATTGTTCGGTTTTCTCCGTAGCTTAAGTATTGTTCGGTTTTCTCCGTAGCTCATGTATTGTTCTGTGTTCTTCGTAGCTCATGTATTGTTCGGTTTTCTCCGTAGCTTAAGTTTTATTCTGTTGTCTCCGTAGCTCAACTATTGTTCGGATTTCTTCGCAGCTCACGTGATCGCAATTTTTAAACGAGTCTTACAAAATTTCAAAGGAAAGTAGAGCGAGTCTGCTTAGTATAAATAAAATAAAGAAGACGTGAAATCAACAATTTCTATAAGAATTACTGTATGAAAAAATAAACCAAACACGACACGGAACATGATACGAAATATGACACTGGAAATTCATACTAGCAGGCTATCTTTGCCTAATGTTCATAGGCCCATACATCCTGTTCAGAAATACAAACGTACACTGTATCGTTTTTCTGCTAGCAATTTTATCATTAGCTTATACAGCATTCTATTAGCTTGATTGCGAACTAAATTCTTACAACATTAGTATACTCTCAGGAGAACTCGTCGTGTAGGCATACATCGCCACGAGGGAGAACTTGGAGAGGCAGTATGGTTTTAAGTGTTCTTCCTACGCAATCTTAATAAGTCAGGCTAAATGTGATATACACACATTATTTTATTTGGTAATATGATTTGCCACGGATCTTAGGAGAGAGCCAAACGAAATATAAACACCATTTTAGTTAAAATAAGATTATATATTTCCAAGTAACACCCGTGCTAGATTAGTGGTAGCGCGTTCTCTTGAGGTGAGGATTGCCCGGGGTTCCAGTCCCGCTGGAGCCGTTACGAGTGTACCAGTAAGCAAGGTATATAAATTCCATTTAATTTCTTTCTTCCTCGTGGCGATGGATTCCATCAGGAATGAGGTCTCGAGAGTGATTAACATAAGTTGTATGAACTGTTTTCGCAATCGAGCTAAAATAAATTTGCATAAAAAAGAAATAACACTAAAACAGCTAAATAGGTTGGATTTCTTTTCTGAGCGCACACCTGTGATGCTGGTTTTAAAACCACTACATTTATATGGTAACAACCTTTTCTTAGAAACTCCATCCATCCATCCATCCACCCACCCACCCACCCACCCACCAACTCAAACATTGTCTCTTTATATGAAAACGTTGGCAGTTTCTTACGGAGGTTGATGTACCAAGTACTGGTTAACCGCGGGAGCCTGGCTAGGAAAGCCTCGGGTAGCGACGTTAAATAAACTTAAATAAATAAATATATATATTCGTACCCACTCGTCTTAAAACATATCAAATGTTCACTACCACAGTACACACGAAATCCGCACACGATAATGAATTGAAAAATAATTGATCTGCAAAAGAAGTTTTGCCGTATGAAGTGAAACCCAATCTCCACGGGCTATGAACACTTAACAAAAGGCAGCTATATGTCACTTGATTACAAACAGGGGCTATCGTTGAAATAAAGGGATACACTTGCAACTATTATATTAAATTAATCACAGACAAATAAGAATCTGTTCATATTTCATGCATGAAAATTAGATTAGATTTATAGTTTAATCTTTGTACCAATACCAAATAAACAAAACTTTCAATTTAAGATAAAAACAAAATATAGTTGAAATCAGAACTGCCGTACATACCCTATAAGTACCCTCGCTACCCCTCGGCCATGACGCATTGTTTTTCATAGCGACCGACCACATTAAAAAGTAGAAACATGTCGCTTTTATTAACATACACATTAACGATTAACTATTTGCACATTTACGATATTTAATTATAGAACTACTGACGGTAAGTTGACGTATTTGATTCTCTTTTTTTTGGCGTGTAACTGTAGATTGTACTAGTTCCTAAGATAAGATAAGGTAAGATAACTTTTATTTTGAGTCGGCAAGATAGCAACAGTACAACACAAGCTCTGAGTGAGCTTTTGAACCAACTATATAACATAAAATAATGGTAACAGCTATAAAATAGAATCACTGATAATAGTATGCATATTTATTATTAATTTGTTTCTAAGATAAATGCTGAAAAATGTTAAAACATAACTAGGTTATGTAGGTAAGTGGCTAGCACGCTCGCTTCTCACCAATGCAACCCTGGTTCGATCCACGGACCGGGTAGTATGAGAGCTGGTACGATGGTCGCCAGATCGAACAGGTGGGTTTTCTCCGGGTACTCCGGTTTCCTTCCACATTTACGCTTTCATCTGCGCCATCGAGAGTGATTAATATAAGTTGTTAAAGCTTGTTCCGCAATCGTTGTAAAATTGTTAACAAATACATTAATATTTAAAAAGTGTATTTCAATACCTTTAAAGTGATACCAAATTTTATAATAACAAGCAAAAATTAATTATGTTATTGCAATAAAAGAATTACTAGAAAAAAGCCGGGAATTGCCATTTATGAAAGTAGAAATACAAGATGGTTTTGAAGATAAGGTCGCATTTGTGTAAGTCGTGATAGCGCAGTGGATGAGCGTTCGCTTCTGGTGCGAAAGGGCCGGAGTTCGAGCCCCGCTGGAGCCGTTACGATTGTGCCCTTAGGCAAGGCATTTAAATTCCACGTTGCCTCTTCTCCCTCTCTGCCTCGTGGCGATGGATTCCACCAGGAATGGGGTCTCGAGAGTGATTAATATAAGTTGTGAGAACTTGTATCGCAAACGAGCTACAATAAATTTGTATAAACATAGAAACATAGAAAAACCAACTCATATCGATAAGTGTATAACGATTTACAATGACATAAGATTACATATTTAGGCAGAATAATGTGGCCTACCTAAATATGTTACTCTTATGAACAGTAAGAATAGTAAAATATTAATAAATATCGCGAAATATATTAAGAATGCCTTTAAACTAAGAACACGTGATATGAAACTTTACGTGATGAACATTAATGAATCTATATGTATGCTATCATATTAATATGTATTATTACACAATGCGACTGCAACTCTATAATATTAAAGCAGCATTGCATCGTAATAAAGGATATTTTGGGTAAATTATAAATACTAATGTGTGTGTGTTTACAAAAATCGAAATAGTCGCTCAGAAACGATACAATTCCAATAAATTTAAACCGTCGTATACGCGAATTTGTTTATCAACACACGAACTGTAAACACGCACAGTACGCATGCGTGAAACAACAGAGGATGTAGAAAACAACGTATATATTTTGAACATGAAATACTATCTATCTATCTTCCTCTAATGTCGAACCCCTCGCGGGGATGTAGAAATGTCCCTAAAGACTTTGTTTTATCGCAAAAAAACACTGTTTATCAAATGAACATAAGCATACAAAGTAGTGTTAGAATGTGTAGCAGCATTGCTAAAATTTTACGTAAAAAATTTTACGTAAAAATTTAATTTTTCAAATATCTTTTATTTCATACGATGTAATGCTGCTTTAATAAATTGGTTTCGCTCTTGTCAATATAACTTCTGATATGCTTTAAATAACACCATGTGGATCTATTATCAATGCCATTTGTGTATAATACATTTTGTTACTCATGACATGAATACTATTATGCATGTATATTGTATTACCATAGCAACAAGATTGTTGCCGATTTTGCAATACAACATGTTCTGTGTTCGATGTCTTTAAACGGAATCGGTCAACAATTGTTTAGTAGCCAGACTGAAGTAAAATTCTTTGATTTTGTTTACAGATTGTAGAGCAAATATCGAATCACTCGCCGCCATTATGACTCAGGTGTTGAACATTGATGACCTGAAGGAAGATTACCTGGTATGTGACGTGTGTGGTGACGAGTATGACGAAGAATACCTCGAGCCACGCGTGTTACCATGTCTACACACGTTCTGTACTAGATGTTTGGAGGGAATGGTCAGAGACTGGACCCTTACCTGTCCTACATGCAGGATAAAGCACAATGTCCCAGGCGACAGGTAAAGAATATAAATCTCTGTGTTTCAATTGTTTTATGTACAGTCTACATCAGCTATATCAAAGTCAGTTATGTCGAATTTTCCGGTTATCTCGAAGTCGGATTAAAGTCCCGTTTCAGACACTATCATTTTACATATAACTGGCTCTGTTTATATCGAATTTCGTTACGTCAACTTCGGTTATGTCGAAGTATTTTGTTCGGTCCGACGGAGTTCGACATAACGGATGTAGACTGTATATTCAAATATATTGTTCGACTACAGCTTCATGGTTCAGTTGAATCTTATTTGAATGTTTGATTCAGTTTCTCATAAAACACAGGCATCCGATTGCATAGAAATGCCGTTGTACCCAAGACAATTGAACCGCAGAAACCATTTTCGATTTTAAATTTTTAATCAATGAATCGGACCGACTGTGCTTGCAGGTGTGTATCAACAATTCGGTTGGACACTTTTCTTTCAGATTACTAAGTAATTCGTAGTACGCTTTAGCTCAATGTATTTGTTTATGATATTTTATTCAGTGTTCAAAACTTCCCAAAGGAGCATACTCGTCGAAGCTTGCGAGATTTCATTCGCCTGAAACGAAAGACCCACAATATACCGTGTCGTGATTGCCCGGATACTGGAGTTGCTGTTTACTTCTGCAAGGATTGCCAAACATTCATGTGCGCTGAATGTACGCATGCGCATCTTCGAAATTTTCTATCAAGAAACCACCAGATTGCAAACTTCGAACAGCTTCGCAAATACGGATTGGAAACGTTCCAAAGGGAGCTCACGTGCTCGATACCCGGCCACGAAGGACAACCATTGTCATATTACTGCTCGGCTAAAGTATGTTCCAAGCCGCTCTGTAAAATGTGTACGGTTTTGGACCACGATGAATCTGGAGGTCATGTAATAAAGAAGATACAAGAAGTTTACGATGAAGAAAGACAAAATGTGAACGATCTGACAAAGAAACTCGAAGATAAAATCTCCTTTGCTAAGAGTGTGATGAAAGAAACAGAAGACGAATATACGACGCTGGCACAAAAAGAGGATGTAATGAAACACGAGATTGACATTGAGATGGATGCCGGAATGAAGATGTTGGAGATAAGAAGACGAGAGTTGAAGGACAATTTGACAGGGAGAATCAAGGAGAAGAAATCCGTCTTACAGAAGCAGCGTGATTACCTGCGGTATTACGTTTCGCTGATGTCCAGCGCAAGAGAGTTCTCGGCACATAGTCTCGTGCATAGCATGCCTGCCGAGTTTGTTCAGCTGACCAACACAATCAGTAATCGCCTTGAAGAGCTAAAAGAACAGCACCTAGACACGTGTCCATTAGAAAATTCATATGTAACATTTGACCGAAACTCCATGGGGCAGGCATTTAAGGCATTTGTTTTAGGAATGGGGCAAATCCGCTCAACCGCCATCTATCCCCCGAAGACATCCGTCGAAACGCTAGAGGCTCCTCTAGGCCAGGAGACTGAGGTAATCAAAGTGTTTCTCTACGATGCAAAGGGGCGACCGCAAAGGGAAAGCTTTGATGCAATTAGTGTGGAGGTGAAGGACAGCAAAGGAAACGTTGTAGCATCACGCGTTGTGGATGCAAAGACAGTTGATGGTTGCTATAAGATTGTATGCAAACCGACTACGCATGGTTCACATAAAGCCAAGATACGGGTTCTGAATAGACCGGTCAATGACGAAGGATTCCAGTTTGTTGTCCGAGCCCCTGGTAACCAATTGCACATCGCACAATGCACAATGTGTGCGTGAGAGAGGGCATTGATGTTTCTGGTGGACATTTGGGTTTATGATAGGCAATAGTGTTTCGAATGTGTTTCTGGCGGGTGTAGTTGTTTATTTTATTGTCTCTATATTATCAGCATCCCATGTTTCTAATCCTGAATAAAGTAAAGACGTCATTCTTAAATTCACTATCTTGTTCAGAAAGACGTTCTTTTTTGCTAGAACTTTTAATAAAACGTGCCAACTGTGATATAGGCACATTCATTTCTTTGCTATTATGATAATGAGAGCTAAGCGTGAAACAGACGTTCGTAGTCAAAATAAGATTTTATATTTTTAAGTACACATAAAATTGTCTTATATTTCACGAATTTGACCTACAAGATAAACAGCCTTTGTAGAAATTGTGAGTTATTGTGAACCGGAAGATGATTTTAATTCACTGGATAATTTGGCACGTAAACTAGTATGCACATACATTTACAGTTTCACAAAAAATATACTTTAGTTTAAACATATATATCATTCAGTTCATTCAATATATATACGGTATATAAATACAACAGGATATCTGAAATGGATTGGAAAACAAGCTGAGAGCTTATGTAAATTCCTTTCCATGAGGATGTTACAATATACAGTTGTCAGCATTGAGAGCGGTTAGTTAGACATGACGGGCAATGTCTTGGGTTCTTTAGCCCCGATTGGTATGGGGAGCTTGCATGCGTACTTGTGATTAGTGGAGCAATAGATATATTTTGATCATTATATATGTATACAACCTGTCAGACAATCAGTTAATTACGAAATGATTATCTAATTTATTGTTCTAGGATTCTTACAGTAAATACACCATTAGACCATCGACAGTAAGAACTTTAGATTGTCCCATACCTAAAACCAATACGTCATTACGAAATGGGCGGCGTGGGCGTACCCTAATATTCCTGGAAAATTATTTACCATTTTGCTTTTCTTAGAATGCCAGCATGAACATATTAATGTGTTTTTCTTATTTGTCGTTAAGATATACGTCTAATGAAAGTGCATGATATATTCGACTATTTAAGTTTATACTTTATTTATTTTACAATGATTGCGAAGCAAGTTGTAACAACTTATATTAATCACTCTCGTTGGCGCGGATGAAAGCGTATATGTGGTCATTAGTGTGGGAGAAACCGGAGTACCAGGAGAAACCCCACCCGTCCGATCTGGCGGTCAC
>CM026389.1:24925198-24938925 GCA_014843695.1 Archivesica marissinica
GTGTACATCCAACAGTCATCTACCGGTGTACATCCAACAGTACATACAACAGTCATCTACCGATGTACATCCAACAGTACATCCAACAGTCATCTACCAATGTACATCCAACAGTACATCCAACAGTCATCTACCAGTGTACATACAACAGTACATCCAACAGTCATCTACCGATGTACATCCAACAGTACATCCAACAGTCATCTACCGGTGTACATCCAACAATCATCTACCGATGTACATCCAACAGTCATCTACCGGTGTATATCCAACAATCATCTACCGATGTACATCCAACAGTCATCTACCGGTGTACATCCAACAATCATCTACCGATGTACATCCAACAGTCATCTACCGATGTACATCCAACAGTCATCTACCGGTGTACATCCACCGGTGTACATCCAACAGTACATCCAACAGTCATTTACCGATGTACATCCAACAGTCATCTACCGGTGTACATCCAACAGTCATCTACCGGTGTACATCCAACAGTCATCTACCGGTGTACATCCAACAGTATCTACGATGTAATCCACAGTCATCTACCGGTGTACATCCACAGTCATCTACCGATGTACATCAACAACTACTTAACAGTGTACATCCAACAGTATCTACCGATTGTATCATCCAACAATCATCTACCGGTTGTAATCACCAACAGTCATCTACCGATGTACATCCAACAGTCATCTACCGGTGTACATCCACCGGTGTACATCCAACAGTCATTTACCGATGTACATCCAACAGTCATCTACCGGTGTACATCCAACAGTCATCTACCGGTGTACATCCAACAGTTTGGTGTACATCCAACAGTCATCTACCGATGTACATCCAACAGTTTGGTGTACATCCAGCAGTCATCTACCGGTGTACATACAACATTTGGTGTACATCCAACAGTCATCTACCGATGTACATCCAACAGTCATCTACCGGTGTACATCCAACAGTCATCTACCGGTGTACATCCAACAGTCATCTACCGGTGTACATCCAACAGTCATCTACCGGTGTACATCCAACAGTTTGGTGTTGTTGTTTGGTGTGTGACATACAACAGCATCTACCGGTGTACATCCAACAGTCATTACCGATGTACATCCACAGTCTCTACCGGTGTACATCCAACAGTCATCTACCGTGTTGTACATCCAACAGTCATCTACCGGTGTACATCCAACAATCATCTACCGATGTACATCCAACAGTACATCCAACAGTCATCTACCGGTGTACATCCAACAGTCATCTACCGGTGTACATCCAACAGTACATCCAACAGTCATCTACAGGTGTACATCCAACAGTCATCTACCGGTGTACATCCAACAATCATCTACCGATGTACATCCAACAATCATCTACCGGTGTATTGTACATCCAACATTCATCTACCGATGTACATCCAACAGTCATCTACCGATGTACATCCAACAGTACATCCAACAGTCATCTACCAGTGTACATACAACAGTACATCCAACAGTCATCTACCATGTACATCCAACAGTCATCTACCGATGTACATCCAACAGTCATCTACCGGTGTACATCCAACAGTCATCTACCGGTGTACATCCAACAGTCATCTACCGATGTACATCCAACAGTCATCTACCGATGTACATCCAACAGTCATCTACCGATGTACATCCAACAGTCATCTACCGGTGTACATCCAACAGTCATCTACCGGTGTATATCCAACAGTCATCTATCGGTGTACATCCAACAGTACATCCAACAGTCATCTACCGGTGTACATCCAACAGTCATCTACCGATGTACATCCAACAGTCATCTACCGGTGTACATCCAACAGTCATCTACCGGTGTACATCCAACAGTCATCTACCGGTGTACATCCAACAGTACATCCAACAGTCATCTACCGGTGTACATCCAACAGTCATCTACCGGTGTACATCCAACAATCATCTACCGATGTACATCCAACAATCATCTACCGGTGTACATCCAACAGTACATCCAACATTCATCTACCGATGTACATCCAGCAGTCATCTACCGGTGTACATACAACAGTACATCCAACAGTCATCTACTGGTGTACATCCAACAGTACATCCAACAGTCATCTACCGGTGTACATCCAACAATCATCTACCGATGTACATCCAACAGTACATCCAACAGTCATCTACCGGTGTACATCCAACAGTCATCTACCGGTGTACATCCAACAGTACATACAACAGTCATCTACCGATGTACATCCAACAGTCATCTACCGATGTACATCCAACAGTACATCCAACAGTCATCTACCAGTGTACATACAACAGTACATCCAACAGTCATCTACCGGTGTACATCCAACAGTCATCTACCGGTGTACATCCAACAGTACATACAACAGTCATCTACCGATGTACATCCAACAGTACATCCAACAGTCATCTACCAATGTACATCCAACAGTACATCCAACAGTCATCTACCAGTGTACATCCAACAGTCATCTACCGGTGTACATACAACAGTACATCCAACAGTCATCTACCGGTGTACATACAACAGTACATCCAACAGTCATCTACCAGTGTACATCCAACAGTCATCTACCGGTGTACATCCAACAGTCATCTACCGGTGTACATACAACAGTACATCCAACAGTCATCTACCGATGTACATCCAACAGTACATCCAACAGTCATCTACCGGTGTACATCCAACAATCATCTACCGATGTACATCCAACAGTCATCTACCGGTGTACATCCAACAATCATCTACCGATGTACATCCAACAGTCATCTACCGGTGTACATCCAACAATCATCTACCGATGTACATCCAACAATCATCTACCGATGTACATCCAACAGTCATCTACCGGTGTACATCCACCGGTGTACATCCAACAGTCATTTACCGATGTACATCCAACAGTCATCTACCGGTGTACATCCAACAGTCATCTACCGGTGTACATCCAACAGTCATCTACCGGTGTACATCCAACAGTCATCTACCGATGTACATCCAACAGTCATCTACCGGTGTACATCCAACAGTCATCTACCGGTGTACATCCAACAGTCATCTACCGGTGTACATCCAACAGTCATCTACCGATGTACATCCAACAATCATCTACCGGTGTACATCCAACAGTCATCTACCGATGTACATCCAACAGTCATCTACCGGTGTACATCCAACAGTCATCTACCGGTGTACATCCAACAGTCATCTACCGGTGTACATCCAACAGTCATCTACCGGTGTACATCCAACAGTCATCTACCGGTGTACATCCAACAGTCATCTACCGGTGTACATCCAACAGTCATCTACCGATGTACATCCAACAGTCATCTACCGGTGTACATCCAACAGTCATCTACCGATGTACATCCAACAGTTGTACATCCAACAGTCATCTACCGGTGTACATCCAACAGTCATCTACCGATGTACATCCAACAGTCATCTACCGGTGTACATCCAACAGTCATCTACCGGTGTACATCCAACAGTCATCTACCGGTGTACATCCAACAGTACATCCAACAGTCATCTACCGGTGTACATCCAACAGTCATCTACCGATGTACATCCAACAGTCATCTACCGATGTACATCCAACAGTCATCTACCGGTGTACATCCAACAGTCATCTACCGGTGTACATCCAACAGTCATCTACCGGTGTACATCCAACAGTTCATCTACCGGTGTACATCCAACAGTCATCTACCGGTGTACATCCAACAATCATCTACCGGTGTACATCCAACAGTCATCTACCGGTGTACATCCAACAGTTCATCTACCGATGTACATCCAACAGTCATCTACCGGTGTACATCCAACAGTCATCTACCGGTGTACATCCAACAGTACATCCAACAGTCATCTACCGATGTACATCCAACAGTTCATCTACCGGTGTACATCAACAGTACATCCAACAGTCATCTACCGATGTACATCCAACAGTCATCTACCGGTGTACATCCAACAATCATCTACCGGTGTACATCCAACAGTCATCTACCGGTGTACATCCAACAGTCATCTACCGGTGTACATCCAACAGTACATCCGTTCTACCGTGTTGTACATCCAACAGTCATCTACCTGTTGTACATCCAACAGTCATCTACCGATGTACATCCAACAGTACATCCAACAGTCATCTACCGGTGTACATCCAACAGTCATCTACCGATGTACATCCAACAGTCATCTACCGGTGTACATCCAACAGTCATCTACCGGTGTACATCCAACAGTCATCTACCGATGTACATCCAACAGTCATCTACCGATGTACATCCAACAGTCATCTACCGTGTACATCCAACAGTCATCTACCGGTGTACATCCAACAGTCATCTACCGGTGTACATCCAACAGTCATCTACCGGTGTACATCCAACAGTCATCTATCGGTGTACATCCAACAGTACATCCAACAGTCATCTACCGGTGTACATCCAACAGTCATCTACCGATGTACATCCAACAGTCATCTACCGGTGTACATCCAACAGTCATCTACCGGTGTACATCCAACAGTCATCTACCGGTGTACATCCAACAGTACATCCAACAGTCATCTACCGGTGTACATCCAACAGTCATCTACCGGTGTACATCCAACAGTCATCTACCGATGTACATCCAACAATCATCTACCGGTGTACATTCAACAGTACATCCAACATTCATCTACCGATGTACATCCAGCAGTCATCTACCGGTGTACATGTACATCCAACAGTCATCTACCGATGTACATCCAACAGTACATCCAACAGTCATCTACCGGTGTACATCCAACAGTCATCTACCGATGTACATCCAACAGTATCAGTCATCTACCGGTGTACATCCAACAGTCATCTACCGGTGTACATCCAACAGTTCAACGTCATCTACCGATGTACATCCAACAGTCATCTACCGATGTACATCCAACAGTATTCATCTACCGGTGTACATGTTCCAACAGTCATCTACCGGTGTACATCCAACAGTCATCTACCGGTGTACATCCAACAGTCATCTACCGATGTACATCCAACAGTCATCTACCGTGTACATCCAACAGTCATCTACCGGTGTACATCCAACATTCATCTACCGGTGTACATCCAACAGTCATCTACCGATGTACATCCAACAGTCATCTACCGGTGTACATCCAACAGTCATCTACCGGTGTACATCGTACATCCAACAGTCATCTACCGATGTACATCCAACAGTCATCTACCGGTGTACATCCAACAGTCATCTACCGGTGTACATCCAACAGTCATCTACGGTGTACATCCAACAGTCATCTACCGATGTACATCCAACAGTCATCTACCGATGTACATCCAACAGTCATCTACCGGTGTACATCCAACAGTCATCTACCGGTGTACATCCAACAGTCATCTACCGGTGTACATCCAACAATCATCTACCGGTGTACATCCAACAGTCATCTACCGGTGTACATCCAACAGTCATCTACCGGTGTACATCCAACAGTCATCTACCGATGTACATCCAACAATCATCTACCGGTGTACATCCAACAGTCATCTACCGGTGTACATCCAACATTCATCTACCGGTGTACATCCAACAGTCATCTACCGATGTACATCCAACAATCATCTACCGGTGTACATCCAACAGTCATCTACCGGTGTATATCCAACAGTCATCTACAGGTGTACATCCAACAGTCATCTACCGGTGTACATCCAACAATCATCTACCGGTGTACATCCAACAGTCATCTACCGGTGTACATCCAACAGTACATCCAACAGTCATCTACCGGTGTACATCCAACAGTCATCTACCGGTGTACATCCAACAGTCATCTACCGATGTACATCCAACAATCATCTACCGGTGTACATCCAACAGTCATCTACCGGTGTACATCCAACAGTCATCTACCGGTGTACATCCAACAGTCATCTACCGATGTACATCCAACAATCATCTACCGGTGTACATCCAACAGTCATCTACCGGTGTACATCCAACATTCATCTACCGGTGTACATCCAACAGTCATCTACCGATGTACATCCAACAGTCATCTACCGGTGTACATCCAACAGTCATCTACCGGTGTACATCCAACAGTCATCGTTACCGATGTACATCCAACAGTCATCTACCGGTGTACATCCAACAGTCATCTACCGATGTACATCCAACAGTCATCTACCGATGTACATCCAACAGTCATCTACCGGTGTACATCCAACAGTCATCTACCGGTGTACATCCAACAGTACATCCAACAGTCATCTACCGATGTACATCCAACAGTCATCTACCGGTGTACATCCAACAGTCATCTACCGGTGTACATCCAACAGTCATCTACCGGTGTACATCCAACAGTCATCTACCGATGTACATCCAACAGTCATCTACCGGTGTACATCCAACAGTCATCTACCGGTGTACATCCAACAGTCATCTACCGATGTACATCCAACAATCATCTACCGGTGTACATCCAACAGTCATCTACCGGTGTACATCCAACAGTCATCTACCGGTGTACATCCAACAGTCATCTACCGATATTTACACAGATATACTTACAGATATACTTACATTCATAGATATACTTACATTCATAGATATACTTACAGACATACTTACATTCATAGATATACTTACAGATATACTTACATTCATAGATATACTTACAGACATACTTACATTCATAGATATACTTACAGACATACTTACATTCACAGATATACTTACATTCACAGATATACTTACATTCACAGATATACTTACAGATATACTTACATTCACAGATATACTTACAGATATACTTACATTCATAGATATACTTACATTCACAGATATACTTACAGATATACTTACATTCATAGATATACTTACAGATATACTTACATTCACAGATATACTTACAGATATACTTACATTCACAGATATACTTACATTCATAGATATACTTACATTCACAGATATACTTACATCCACAGATATACTTACATTCACAGATATACTTACATTCACAGATATACTTACAGATATACTTACATTCATAGATATACTTACATTCACAGATATACTTACATCCACAGATATACTTACATTCACAGATATACTTACAGATATACTTACATTCACAGATATACTTACAGATATACTTACATTCATAGATATACTTACAGACATACTTACATTCATAGATATACTTACAGATATACTTACATTCACAGATATACTTACAGATATACTTACATCCACAGATATACTTACAGATATACTTACATTCACAGATATACTTACAGATATACTTACATTCACAGATATACTTACAGATCTACTTACATTCACAGATATACTTACAGATATACTTACATTCACAGATATACTTACAGATATACTTACATTCACAGATATACTTACAGATATACTTACATTCACAGATATACTTACATTCACAGATATACTTACATCCACAGATATACTTACATTCACAGATATACTTACATTCACAGATATACTTACATTCACAGATATACTTACAGATATACTTACATTCATAGATATACTTACATTCACAGATATACTTACATCCACAGATATACTTACATCCACAGATATACTTACATTCACAGATATACTTACATTCACAGATATACTTACAGATATACTTACATTCACAGATATACTTACAGATATACTTACATTCATAGATATACTTACATTCACAGATATACTTACAGATATACTTACATTCATAGATATACTTACATTCACAGATATACTTACATCCACAGATATACTTACATTCACAGATATACTTACATTCACAGATATACTTACATTCATAGATATACTTACATTCACAGATATACTTACATTCACAGATATACTTACATTCACAGATATACTTACATCCACAGATATACTTACATTCACAGATATACTTACATTCACAGATATACTTACAGATATACTTACATTCATAGATATACTTACAGTCATAGATATACTTACAGATATACTTACATTCACAGATATACTTACATTCACAGATATACTTACATTCACAGATATACTTACATTCACAGATATACTTACAGATATACTTACATTCACAGATATACTTACAGATATACTTACGTTCACAGATATACTTACATTCATAGATATACTTACATTCACAGATATACTTACATTCACAGATATACATACAAATATACTTACGTTCACAGATATACTTACATTCATAGATATACTTACATTCACAGATATACTTACATTCACAGATATACTTACATCCACAGATATACTTACATTCACAGATATACTTACATCCACAGATATACTTACATTCATAGATATACTTACATTCACAGATATACTTACATTCACAGATATACTTACATCCACAGATATACTTACATCCACAGATATACTTACATCCACAGATATACTTACATCCACAGATATACTTACATTCACAGATATACTTACATCCACAGATATACTTACATTCACAGATATACTTACATCCACAGATATACCTACATTCACAGATATACTTACATCCACAGATATACTTACATCCACATAGATACTTACATCTGAGGAGAAATACTGGTCTATAATTTGATAGGCTAGATTGTAGATTTCTTCATTTTCGTGGTTCTGTAGATTTTCAATTTTATCTAATCCTGAAAAAAGTAAGAGTAATGACATAGGCAATAGTGAATTACAAAAACCATTTCCACTACTGCATAGCAACCATTTCCACTACTGCATAGCAACCATTTCCACTATTGTATAGCAACAATTTCCACTACAGTATAGCAACAATTTCCACGACTGCATAGCAACCATTTCCACTACTGCATAGAAATCATTTCCACTACTACATAGCAACAATTTCCACTACAGTATAGCAACAATTTCCACTACTACATAGCAACCATTTCCACTACTGTATAGCAACCATTTCTAGTACTGTATAGCAACCATTTCCAGTACTGTATAGCAACCATTTCTAGTACTCTATAGCAACCATTTCCACTACTGTATAGCAACCATTTCTAGTACTGTATAGCAACCATTTCCAGTACTGTATAGCAACCATTTCCAGTACTGTATAGCAACCATTTCCAGTACTGTATAGCAATCATTTCCAGTACTGTATAGCAACCATTTCCACTACTACATAGCAACCATTTCCAGTACTGTATAGCAACCATTTCCAGTACTGTATAGCAACCATTTCTAGTACTGTATAGCAACCATTTCCAGTACTGTATAGCAACCATTTCTAGTACTGTATAGCAACCATTTCCACTACTACATAGCAACCATTTCCAGTACTGTATAGCAACCATTTCCAGTACTGTATAGCAACCACTTCCAGTACTGTATAGCAACCATTTCTATTACTGTATAGCAACCATTTCCAATACTGTATAGCAACCATTTCCACTACTGTATAGCAACCATTTCCATTACTGTATAGCAACCATTTCCATTACTGTATAGCAACCATTTCCATTACTGTATAGCAACCATTTCCAATACTGTATAGCAACCATTTCCAATACTGTATAGCAACAATTTCCACTACTGTATAGCAACCATTTCCAGTACTGTATAGCAACCATTTCCAGTACTGTATAGCAACCATTTCCATTACTGTATAGCAACCATATCCATTACTGTATAGCAACCATTTCCATTACTGTATAGCAACCATTTCCAGTACTGTATAGCAACCATTTCTATTACTGTATAGCAACCATTTCCAGAGTACTGTATAGCAACCATTTCCACTACTGTATAAGTCAAGCATGTCTTAAGCAGCCAGACAAGGGAATCACAGAAAGTGGCTGCCTAGCACAGGTGGTTGCCTAATATTAGTACAGGACTAATGTATAATAAAACAACATATTTGGAATCAGAAAGCTAGTGGTCAGCGCCATTAAGCAGCCAACCTGTATTAAGTAGCCAGTGTCCAGATTCCCAAATTGCTGTTTTATTATACATTTGACCTCTATTAAGCAGCCACCTGTGCTAAGCAGCCATTTTCTGTGATTCCCTTGGCTGGCTGCTTAAGACAGGTTTGACTGTACATTCAACATTGGATGTATTGATTTGGCTGTGAACCAAAGCCAGAGAACAGCGGGTTACTATATCGCCTACGTCGCCTCGCAAGATGACGCTCGGCGATAAACATGGGCTGGAGGTTATTAAACTTTTCTCCAATCTCAAACTCAGTCTCAAGCTTCTGATTGGTTCAGCTGAGTGTGAAACTCACAATCAACCACTCAAATTTCTTGAGTTTGAGATCTGAAAAAAGCTTATAACCTCGGGGCCAGGCATATTCTCAGTAATTCTCAGAGATTCCACCAACCTCATCCGATAGTCAATGTCAGTATTCAAACACACATCTGCTCACGCAAAATATGGGCCTTAAAAGAAACGTTGCACATACCGCCACATTCTTCGATGAGATGCCCAATGCCTTCAGCCTCATCGCCAGCCATCTTCAGTATGTTATTGATGCCATCTAGTACCACGTTTACAACTTGCGTATCTTTCACACCAAGTAATGCACAGAACGGCTGTATCACGCCCGACTGTACCACATACTCCACCTGTAACATATTTAAACATTAGCACGCATTGGGACGATTTGAATGAAATGTCAAGCCCTAAGTTCTAGGAAATAATATTACATATTTGCTAATTGCTCATTTCGCCTACAGCAACAATTGTGTCGGGCGGAATCAGGGATCAGTTTAGAGGGCGAAATTGTCGCCCTAGGGACCCTGACTTCGCCCTTTGGGGGCCCCACTTCTCCCTAAAAAAAAAAATTGGTCTAGTAAGATACACTGGCCCAATATAAAGCACTCCTACTATTCAAATGTTGTATTTAATGGTTGTACTGTGCATTTTAACCCTATTTTGAAGAAATATATTAAAGAACATCATTTAAGGAAGCGATCACACGCTTTCTCACTTCTCCCACAAATTCTGACCTAGAATGAACCCTGGGAATAGGATAAAACTTCGACAATCATTTGTCCAAATGTGTGTAACCACTAGCAAACATCGGAACTGTATAAGCTAAATAATTGCATATAAGTTTTTATGCAAATTTATTTTAGCTCGATTGCGAAACAAGTTCTTATAACTTATATCAATCACTCTCGAGAGCTCATTCCTGATGGAATCCATCGCCACGAGGGAGAGAGAAGAGGCAACGTGGAAATTAAATGCCTTGCCTAAGGGCACAATCGTAACGGCTCCAGCGGGGCTCGAACTCCGGACCTTTCGCACCAGAAGCGAACGTGCATCCACTGCGCTATCACGACTTCCACATATAAGTTGTACATGTTCCCAGCTTAGGTTAGAAGCCATAGCATCTCCTATATTCCAATACAATGTCACTTGGTCAATAAAGCTAAATTTCATCACATCTATAGGATGGAAGCAGAACACCGCCATTTTAACATACTACAACGGGAGATAATCTCAATAAGCTTTAAAGCGACACTACATCGGTGAAAACGCAAATGTCTGCAGAATGTAATTTCCTATTATATGGTATAATTTCCACCCCAATATTTGCCTCAAAAACTGAGTATTTCAACAAATAAACAAGTGTCGTATACGCGGTTTGTTTGACATAACAAACAAAATAATGTAAATAGGGTAATACAATGCGTGTATCTTGAATAACACGATTTATCGTATATATTTACCGTTTTATCTCACATTTGTGCCTATGCATATTTATTTGTAGACTAATCTTAGTTAAATTATCTCTATAGCACATTTAGTATTGACTCCAATGACAAACAAACGCCATTTCAGGAGCGTGGATGACCGTTATATGAAATTCTACTTTCACTTTTGAAAGTTTGTAGACCACAAAAACACTGTTTATTGATTCAATGTTAGTGTTCGAATGTATTCAGAAGAATTTGTAGTAGCAATGCATATATACGTGAAAACATGCATTTTATTTGCTTTTTGCGATGTAATGTCGCTTTAAGCTTTCGATTAAATTCATTTTCATTCTGTATACAATAGATATGTACTGTTATATGTTATATTTCGGGTTTTACGCCTGCATCAGCACCATTTTGGGCTATATCGCCGGCGGGCAGTTTACCTAACAACACCTTTCCTGGGCAGGCTCCAGCGGTTAACCAGTACTTGGGTGCACCAACCTCCGTAAGAAACTGCCAACTTTTTTCATATAAATGAGACACGGTCTGAGCGGGGCTCGAACCCGTCAACATCAGTGATGATAGGTTACAGTAGTCAGCGACCGTAACCACTCGACCACGGAGGCAGACGCAACACATAGATCGTGTATTCGCAACACATAGATCGTGTATTCGCAACACATGGATCGTGTATTTGCAACACATAGATCGTGTATTCGCAACACATAGATCGTGTATTTGCAACACATGGATTGTGTATTCGCAACACATGGATCGTGTATTCGCAACACATAGATCGTGTATTCGCAACACATGGATCGTGTATTTGCAACACATAGATCGTGTATTCGCAACACACGGATCGGGAATTCACTCTTTGTATAACTTGAATCGAGCATTTGCACAAACTGCACCAGCAATATGCAACAGTTGGGATCGGCAATTTTCGACACTTAAATAAGCAACATTCCTCCGGCCTCGATAAAAGATGGTCTCTACACGCGTAATAAGCAAATTCGATGAATTGATATCTGCTTGCAAACTGGAGCTGGACTGTGAATCTTTAGTCAATAAAGGGGCAATAACTGGGCGGATCCCAATGGAAAGTACAAGTGCACTAACAAACTATATGGTGAAACATATCTATTTTAAGTTTAATAAAATTCCACCCCCAATGGTTAAGGATGAATTGTCTCCGTACAGACGGTGGTACAGACAGTGGTAAAACAATATCCCTCACCGAAATGGCATTAAGATAACAGAAAAAGGATGTAGCGAGTCAAACCAAATCTATAGTTACTGTAATAATACTGCACATTACTGACCTGGTCCTTCTTTCCGCTGATTGTCAGGTTGCTGATCGCCCATGCTGCTTCCTTCTTTGTCTGGAAATCACCCTGAAATGTTAAATGTATTACTATACAGTAGTAGTCGCAGATAGACAGCCCAGTGATATTTTTCCTCACCAAGTCTAGCTCTAGATTAAACCCGGCAGGGAGAAAGGAGAGAGCCCAGGGAGAATATTCCTCCCCAAGTCTAGCTCTAGATTAAACCCAGCAGGGAGAGTCCAGAGAGAATATTCCTCCCCAAGTCTAGCTCTAGATTAAACCCGGCAGGGAGAGAGTCCAGAGAGAATATTCCCCTCCAAGTCTATCTCCAGATTAAACCCAGCAGGGCGAAAGCCCAGAGAGTTTATTCCTCCTCCCCAAGTCTAGCTCTAGATTAAACCCGACAGGGAGAGCCCAGGGAGAATATTCCTCCCAAGTCTAGCTCTAGATTAAACCCGGCAGGGAGAAAGGAGAGCCCAGAGAGAATATTCCTCCCCAAGTCTAGCTCTAGATTAAACCCGACAGGGAGAAAGGAGAGCCCAGAGAGAATATTCCTCCCAAGTCTAGCTCTAGATTAAACCCGGCAGGGAGAAAGGAGAGCCCAGAGAGAATATTCCTCCCCAAGTCTAGCTCTAGATTA
>CM026389.1:24939925-24999084 GCA_014843695.1 Archivesica marissinica
ACACACGGATCGGGAATTCACTCTTTGTATAACTTGAATCGAGCATTTGCACAAACTGCACCAGCAATATGCAACAGTTGGGATCGGCAATTTTCGACACTTAAATAAGCAACATTCCTCCGGCCTCGATAAAAGATGGTCTCTACACGCGTAATAAGCAAATTCGATGAATTGATATCTGCTTGCAAACTGGAGCTGGACTGTGAATCTTTAGTCAATAAAGGGGCAATAACTGGGCGGATCCCAATGGAAAGTACAAGTGCACTAACAAACTATATGGTGAAACATATCTATTTTAAGTTTAATAAAATTCCACCCCCAATGGTTAAGGATGAATTGTCTCCGTACAGACGGTGGTACAGACAGTGGTAAAACAATATCCCTCACCGAAATGGCATTAAGATAACAGAAAAAGGATGTAGCGAGTCAAACCAAATCTATAGTTACTGTAATAATACTGCACATTACTGACCTGGTCCTTCTTTCCGCTGATTGTCAGGTTGCTGATCGCCCATGCTGCTTCCTTCTTTGTCTGGAAATCACCCTGAAATGTTAAATGTATTACTATACAGTAGTAGTCGCAGATAGACAGCCCAGTGATATTTTTCCTCACCAAGTCTAGCTCTAGATTAAACCCGGCAGGGAGAAAGGAGAGAGCCCAGGGAGAATATTCCTCCCCAAGTCTAGCTCTAGATTAAACCCAGCAGGGAGAGTCCAGAGAGAATATTCCTCCCCAAGTCTAGCTCTAGATTAAACCCGGCAGGGAGAGAGTCCAGAGAGAATATTCCCCTCCAAGTCTATCTCCAGATTAAACCCAGCAGGGCGAAAGCCCAGAGAGTTTATTCCTCCTCCCCAAGTCTAGCTCTAGATTAAACCCGACAGGGAGAGCCCAGGGAGAATATTCCTCCCAAGTCTAGCTCTAGATTAAACCCGGCAGGGAGAAAGGAGAGCCCAGAGAGAATATTCCTCCCCAAGTCTAGCTCTAGATTAAACCCGACAGGGAGAAAGGAGAGCCCAGAGAGAATATTCCTCCCAAGTCTAGTTCTAGATTAAACCCGGCAGGGAGAAAGGAGAGCCCAGAGAGAATATTCCTCCCCAAGTCTAGCTCTAGATTAAACCCGGCAGGGAGAAAGGGAGACCCAGAGAGAATTTCCTCCCAAGTCTAGTTTAGATTAAACCGCAGCTGGGAGAAAGGGAGAGCCCAGAGAGAATATTCCTCCCAAGTCTAGCTCTAGATTAAACCCGCAGGGAGAAAGGAGAGACCAGAGAGAATATCCTCCCAAGGTCTAGCTCTAGATTAAACCCGGCAGGGAGAAAGGGAGAGCCCAGGGAGAATATTCTCCCAAGTCTAGCTCTAGATTAAACCTGGCAGGGAGAAAGGAGGAGCCCAGAGAGAATATTCCTCCCTCAAGTCTAGCTCTAGATTAAACCCGACAGGGAGAAAGGAGAGCCCAGGAGAGAATATTCCTCCCAAGTCTAGTTCTAGATTAAACCCGGCGGGAGAAAGGAGAGCCCAGAGAGAATATTCCTCCCCAAGTCTAGCTCTAGATTAAACCCGGCAGGGAGAAAGGAGAGCCCAGAGAGAATATTCCTCCCAAGTCTAGCTCTAGATTAAACCCGGCAGGGAGAAAGGAGAGCCCAGGGAGAATATTCCTCCCAAGTCTAGCTCTAGATTAAACCTGGCAGGGAGAAAGGAGAGAACCCAGGGAGAATATTCCTCCCCAAGTCTAGCTCTTGATTAAACCCGGCAGGGAGAAAGGATAGAGCCCAGGGAGAATATTCCTCCCAAGTCTAGCTTAAACCCAGCAGGGAGAAAGGAGAGAGCCCAGAGAGAATATTCCTCCCAAGTCTAGCTCTAGATTAATCCTGGCAGGGAGAGAGCCCAGGGAGAATATTTCTCCCAAGTCTAGCTCTAGATTAAACCCAGCAGGGAGAAAGGAGAGAGCCCAGTTCCTCCCCAAGTCTAGCTCTAGATTAAACCCTGCAGGAGAAAGGAGAGTTCAGGTCGGGCTCAAGATTAAGCCATGCCCTACAAATGCTTACCTTTGAAAGGTGATGTATTATCATAGGTATGAGCTCGGCATCTATGACAGCTTGAACCTGGGTCATGTTTCCGGCTGTAATATTAGATAGGAACCAGACAGCTTCCTGAAATATTAACCACAACAGGTCGTTAACAATCAAAATGCATGCAACAATAGACAATTTTAAATGCCCCACCATTAGATTTCAAGTCTGGCTATAGATTATTTAACTAGCTTTGGCTATATTTAATGCTTAGATGTTAAACAGGTCAGTAGTTAACACATTGTTATGTTATATTTCGGGTTTTACGCCTGAACCATTAACCACGGAGGCGGACAGTTAACACATTGTACCACAAATCCATGGATCGCGGGTTCGATCTCCATGTCTGACCATAATAATATTAACAGTCTTTCAGATGGGACCATTAACTGTGTCAAAGATACGTTGCCTCTTCTCTCTCCCTCGTGGCGATGGATTCCATCAGGAATGAGGTCTCGAGAGTGATTAATATGCCTCTTCTCTCTCCCTCGTGGCGATGGATTCCATCAGGAATGAGGTCTCGAGAGTGATTAATATAAGTTGAAATAACTTGTTTCGCAATAGAGCTAAAATAAATTTGTATAAACTAAAGATACTATGATATACATTGGCCACCTACAGGCCAGCATTGTTAAAGCACAGTCAAAACATGTGTTCGAGCCCCGCTCTAGCCGTTACGATTGTTCCATTAAGCAAGCATTTAAATTCCACACTGCCTCTTCTCTCCCTCTTGGCGATGGATTCCATCAGGAAAGAGGTCTCGAGAGTGATTATTATAAGTTGTAGGAACTTTTCTTTTATAAATTTGTATAAATTAAACAAGACAATACTAGAAAACATAAATTATTGAACTAAAATCTGCTTTTATGAATAATAGATACAATAAGTTTATTCATAACACGAAAATGAGATCAGAACTGTACATCTTGACCGCTGCATAGGACAGCAGGAGCCAGCATGGGGCTTATGCAGACAAAATAACCTGAACCGCCCCTAGACCCCGATTTTCATAATTGACCCTCTGGAATACGACTAACATTTTCATGAATTCCAAACAGATGCATGATAAAAAAAATTAACCAAGCAATATTTATTGTTGCCTACCATTGAAAATGGGGGACTCCGCGGTCGAGTGGTTATTATGATCGGTGTCTTTAAATCGCTTGTCCCTCACCACTGTAGGTTCGAAGCTCAATGGTGGTATCAAATTTATTCATGTGAAAGGTCAGTGGCTCTACTTGTGTACCCGTCCGTGCCTGAAATACTACTCAGAGAGTGGAGAGTAGTCATATGACCAAAGCTGTTGATGGGACTTTTAAACCAATAACAAGTTGAAGTCGTGATAGCGCAGTGGATGCGCGGTCGCTTCAGGTCCGGAGTTCGAGCCCCGCTGGAGCTGTTACGATTGTGCCCTTAGGCATTTAAATACCACGTTGCCTCTTCTCGCTCACTCGTGGCAATGGGAATCGTGGCATCAGGAATGAGAGCGATTAATATAAGTTATAAGAACTTGTTTTGCAATCGAGCTCAAATAAATTTGTATAAACTAATAATAACATACAAGCAAATGAAACAAAACAAATACATTAAAAATGGAATAATGGTTTCAACTTTGCATGCTGGGTAAAATAAATGCTATTAATAGTTCAAATAATTATAGCAGATGACAATTCATTCATGTGTTTTTCTTATTTGTAACCGAAATCTCTGGAAATATGTCACGGAATTTCATCAGAAATGCGCTGTAACAACACAATTCTAGTGTAATTCCACGAAATATTTCACTGTTATTCTCACTGGTAGCTTGCAGAGTTAAATAATCATACCCGTTTTAACTTTTTCGGCTCTCAATAAGACATACCTTGTTGATTTTTTCTTTGGTATGTGTGAGAAGGGAGGGGAAGTGGGAGAGGGCATCACAGCTAAGCACCATCTGAGTCTGGTCGTCAGATCCCGTCACGATATTCCCCACCGCTCTCAAGGCTGCAGTCTGAATGCACAAACACATTGTATCAATATGATGAAGTCTGGTACAAAGAAAATTATTGTTAATATGTAAATAATTATGTTATATTTCGGGTTTTACGCCTGCATCAGCACCATTTTGGACTATATCGACGACAGGCAGTTTACCTAACACCTTTCCTGGGCAGGCTCCAGCGGTTTACCAGTACTTGGGTGCACCAACCTCCGTAAGAAACTGCCAACTTTTTCATATAAATGAGACACGGTCTGAGCAGGGCTCGAACCAGTGACCATCAGTGATGATAGGTTACAGTGGTATACAAGTCAGCGACCGTAACCACTCGACCACGGAGGCGGAGTCACAAACACATTGTATCAATATGAAGTCTGGTACAAAGAAAATTATTGTTAATATGTAAATAAATAATATGCTTAATTACTGCTTAGTTAGTTAAATAATGGTTACCGAGCATACAAGCATAGGATTCGGGAAGTACTGATGTTTATAAAACAAGAGGTGTCTCATAAGTCAGAAATGGCTGGCTCTTTACCGGCTACGTGGCCTAGTGGTTAAGGCGTCCGCCTACGGAGCGGGAGGTCGAATGTTCGAACCTTGTCAAGGGTTCGTTCTGATATGGCCAGTTGGTGAGCCGCCAGCTAGTTAAATAATGGTTACTGATTGCCTACAAGCCTGGCATACAAGCATAGGATTGTTCATAAAAAGAGGTGCCTCATAAGTCAGAAATGACTGGCCATTAAAATAGGGGTGACACTATAATAAACAAACGCTTTACTTTTTTACTGCTTTGTTAAGTTTGCAAACCCCAAAATATGGCAAATATAACCTGTACTTTGATATCTACATGAGAAGCTTCAAGCTGGAATCTATGGCTAACCTATACTTTGATATCTACATGAGAAGCTTCAAGTTGGAATCTATGGCTAACCTATACTTTGATATCTACATGAGAAACTTCAAGCTGGAATCTATGACTAACCTATACTTTGATATCTACATGAGAAGCTTCAAGCTGGAATCTATGGCTAACCTATATTTTGATAGCTACATGAGAAGCTTCAAGCTGGAATCTATGGCTAACCTATACTTTGATATGTACATGAGAAGCTTCAAGCTGGAATCTATGGCTAACCTATACTTTGATATCTACATGAGAAACTTCAAGCTGGATTCTATGGCTAACCTATACTTTGATATCTACATGAGAAACTTCAAGCTGGATTCTATGGCTAACCTATACTTTGATATCTACATGAGAAGCTTCAAGCTGGAATCTATGGCTAACCTATACTTTGATATCTACATGAGAAACTTCAAGCTGGATTCTATGGCTAACCTATACTTTGATATCTACATGAGAAACTTCAAGCTGGATTCTATGGCTAACCTATACTTTGATATCTACATGAGAAGCTTCAAGCTGGAATCTATGGCTAACCTATACTTTGATATCTACATGAGAAACTTCAAGCTGGATTCTATGGCTAACCTATACTTTGATATCTACATGAGAAACTTCAAGCTGGATTCTATGGCTAACCTATACTTTGATATCTACATGAGAAGCTTCAAGCTGGAATCTATGGCTAACCTATACTTTGATATCTACATGAGAAACTTCAAGCTGGATTCTATGGCTAACCTATACTTTGATATCTACATGAGAAACTTCAAGCTGGATTCTATGGCTAACCTATACTTTGACGTGTACATGAGAAGCTTCAAGCTTGATTCTATGGCTAACCTATACTTTGATATCTACATGAGAAGCTTCAAGCTGGATTCTATGGCTAACCTATACTTTGACGTGTACATGAGAAGCTTCAAGCTGGATTCTATGGCTAACCTATACGTTGACGTGTACATGAGAAGCTTCAAGCTGGATTCTATGGCTAACCTATACTTTGACGTGTACATGAGAAGCTTCAAGCTGGATTCTATGGCTAACCTATACTTTGACGTGTACATGAGAAGCTTCAAGCTGGATTCTATGGCTAACCTATACTTTGACGTGTACATGAGAAGCTTCAAGCTGGATTCTATGGCTAACCTATACTTTGACGTGTACATGAGAAGCTTCAAGCTGGATTCTATGGCTAACCTATACTTTGACGTGTACATGAGAAACTTCAAGCTGGATTCTATGGCTAACCTATACTTTGACGTGTACGTGCCTTAGTATATAAACAATTACGAAACAAACATAATAAACAATTAACATTAATCACCGTTGCTGGAGTAAAGTGTATATGAGGTCATTTGAGTGGGAGGAATCTGGAGTCGCCGGAGAGAAAACTCACCTGTGTGATCTGTTGACCGCCGTACCATCTCACATACATGATCGAACGCAGGTTGCATTGGTGAGAAGTGTGCATGCAAACCACTGTGTAATCGGACATTACACATGATTTAGAGCCTCAAACAGGGGAACACCACGGGAATTGATTACTAACCTGTACTTTGACATCTACATGACTTAAGAGAGGCACCAAGAAGGGTACAACACCAGAATCTATGACCATCTGGATCTGTTCATTGCCTCCATCTGTCAAGTACGATAACGCCCAGACTGTGTCAACAAGAATCTATAAAAAAAAGCATGGTTTATATGGGTCAATCTACTCAACACGTCTCCACTCTCTAGTTCCTAGTGCTTTATTCAGTAGTTTAATAAACCGTTCTCTGAAATATAGAAGTTTTTAATTGTTTTTTTAGCATACGGTTATCTCTGATTTGGTTAGGATAAAAGAACAAAACCACTGCCCAATGGGTGTCTCGGCACACAACAGTTGACGATATAAGTTCAGCAAAATTAAAGATGTCTTTTATGATTTCCAACAAATTGCCAAATTAGTACTTCCAGTTTTCCTGTAATCCGCCAGAAGGTCTGCTGTGTCAGACAAAAAATCTTTCTGTCAGTTTGTTTGGGGTTTGCCCCTTCATCAGAACCATTTTGGGCTATATCGCCAGAGGACAGTATACCTAACAACACCTTCCCTGGGCAGGCTCCAGCAGCTAACCAGTACTTGGGTGCACCAACCTCCGTAAGAAAATGCATACTCTTTCATATAAAGAGACAAGGCCTGAGCGGGGCTCGAACCAGTGACCATCAGTGATGATAGGTTACAGTGGGCATTTCACCTAACAACACCTTTCCTGCTCTAGCGGCTAACCAGTACTTGGTGCACCAACCTACGCCAGAAACTGCTCCCCATTTTCATATAAAGAGACACAATTGTCCAAACTGGGCTGGAACCCATGACCATCAGTGATGAAAGGTTACAGTGGTATATATGTCATTGACCGTGAACACTCGATAATGGAGGTAGACCTTCGGTCAGACAAAATAAATTGCAAGCATATGTTCAATTTTAATCATTTGTTCGACAGCTGTTAGACAACCGCTGGCAAAGTTTCGCGAAGACCAACATGGTACTTACATTTATATCTGTGTGACGAATTAGCTGGCACAGCGCTGGGAGAATTTCTTGGATCGTGTCCACTGGCGGAGGTGGCTCTTTGTTACGGCACAGGTTAACAATCACCCAAGCCACGTTACGTAGGAACGGCAGTGGGATGTTTGGGTTGATAAATTCTAGCAACGGTTTGACAGCACCTAAAGTGATTACGTAGTCTCTACACTGGGGACCATCACCTGGAATACATGGTTAGGAAGTTACAATGTGATTACGTAGTCTCTACACTGGAATACATGGTTAGGAAGTTACAATGTGGTCACGTCTCTACACTGGGGCACCATATCCTGGAATACATGGTTAGGAAGTTACAATGTGGCCACGTAGTCTCTACACTGGGGGACCATCACCTGGAATACATGGTTAGGAAGTTACAATGTGGCCACGTAGTCTCTACACTGGGGGACCATCACCTGGAATACATGGTTAGGAAGTTACAATGTGATTACGTAGTCTCTACACTGGAATATATGGTTAGGAAGTTACAATGTGATTACGTAGTCTCTACACTGGAATATATGGTTAGGAAGTTACAATGTGATCACGTAGTCTCTACACTGGGGCACCATCACCTGGAATACATGGTTAGGAAGTTACAATGTGATCACGTAGTCTCTACACTGGGGGACCATCACCTGGAATACATGGTTAGGAAGTTACAATGTGGTCACGTAGTCTCTACACTGGGGGACCATCACCTGGAATACATGGTTAGGAAGTTACAATGTGATCACGTAGTCTCTACACTGGGGGACCATCACCTGGAATACATGGTTAGGAAGTTACAATGTGGCCAGGTAGTCTCTACACTGGGGGACCATCACCTGGAATACAAGGTTAGGAAGTTACAATGTGACCACGTAGTCTCTACACTGGGGGACCATCACCTGGAATACATGGTTAGGAAGTTACAATGTGGCCACGTAGTCTCTACACTGGGGTACCATCACCTGGAATACATGGTTAGGAAGTTGCTGGTTTTACTTCAAGTCACACAAAACAGCTGTCATATGACTTATACACAGTCTTCACCAAAAACCGTCTGGCATTTCTGATAAAATATAGAAATGTCCGCCAATGTCTGGCATGTTGCCCGGTCTAACTATCTGATTAAAAAATGTTTCTTTTTGTGGTGCTTTCCAATACTCGAAAAATAGAACACCGGACAACTCACAACCCAAATCGGGCTGGCCTCACGCGACAAATTAAAAGCCAGTCCAAAATGCAAATTGTTTTGGCCCGTCAAACAAATTCAAAATGTGGAAATCCGAAAACTACACTGACCATAATAAGTTTGTGCTATCACAAAATTTCTGATAAATGAATAGCCATAAATATCTAGTCCTTGAACATTGTTGTTGTTTGTTTATTTGTTCGGGTTTTACGCCTTGATCAGCACCATTTTGGTCTATATCATCGGTGGGCAGTTTATACATTTCCTTTTCCTGGGCAGGCTCCAGTGGTGCACTGACCTCGATAAGAAACTGCCAACTTTCAAAGAGACACGGCCTGTGTGTGTGGGGGGCTCGTACCGTCACCATCAGTGATGATAGGTTACAGTGGCATACAAGTCAGTGTGACTATAACCACTCGACCAGAAGTGGACGTAACTTTTTTGTTGTTGATATTATAAACATATAAAATAGAATGTACAGAATTCTGTTTCCGGATCTTTTAGCCAAGCTGGAAGGCATTATTTAAGATACAGTACAGGGCCATTTCACGGTATTCGTTTTGTTGCGGACAGGACATTCAGAGACTTGTTTCTTTCACAGAAATTATTCTTGGGTATATTTTAAAAGTTTGAATGCATGAAAGTGAAGTACTTTGGTACCACTTCATATGATAACAAAATCAAATCTTTGGAATTTCAATTTTGGGGGGGAAAATGTGAAATAAAACGGGTTGCGGACAGGACAGAAAGTGAAGTGGGTTTTACTGTATGTTAGAAAAACCCAAAGTTCTGTCCATCCACTTGTTTTCTAAGATATTAAACCCTGCATATTTATATCTAAATGCCATAGGTATATTTTGGAGAAAATTTGATTCCAAAATGTTCAAGAATGACCGAGGGGGTAATTAACTGTGCGTTGCGGACAGGACATGGACAGAGCGTTGCGGACAGGACACGTTTTCACTTTGCATATAAATGAATTAAAATGCATTTTAATAAGAATAAAATAACTTTATTATCTAGTGTGACATGTATATACAGTGTTCCCCATGATGGATTTCATCAGGGGTATGGATCGGAGCTTGCCCCCCCCCCACCAACTTTTTTCCAAATGTCATGGTTTTCACATCTAAATCTGCACTAACACTGTCATTTACTTTTTTTTTAAATATGTACAACCTCAATATTCTGCATATAATAGATTTTATCAAGCTCCTGATCCCTGCCCCCCCCCCCCATATTAACATTGAGTTTTTGAGTCTATTCCTTTACTGGGACGGCAAGCGAAAATGTATAACGTCCACGATTGTCCATCACAGGTGCATCTAAGACTCCAATCACATCGTGTCGATCAACCCAGGAATCATCATTTGTTTTGAAGGTGAACACTTTCTTGTCATTGTCTTTCGATCGAAGGAATGAGAATTTGATAATGTTCTCCATATGATCAATGTCAGTGCACTGTCCAAGGAACACCTTCTCCAATTTGCTAGCGGTGAATCTTACCAAGCAAAAGTCACCAATTTTGCAGTCACGACTAGATATAGCAAAGTCCTTCTCAATAGGCATAGGTTCCTCGGTTTGATTGTTTTTCACCGTCTGTATGACACGTGCGATGGTCATAGGCTCGTGGCGTGTGAATGGCGAGTTCAGCGCTACTGCGAGACTACAGTCGTCATTGTGTCGGAGATAGTGCAGCGAATGTGTTCCACTGACTGCAAGACACTTCGCGAAACGATTGTCCAAATGAGCGGTACATTCCTTGATGTCGTCACTGGAGAGCCAAAGTACATTGATTTTGCCCGTGCGCCTTTTGGCAACGTCGTAGAACTCACGAGGATTTGTCACGGTTTCACGTTCTTGCAGAATTGCTCTCCAAACGACTCGTTTTGTTTCGCCACCAATTCCGTCGACTGGACCTTTCCCATGAGCTGTACAGAAGAAGCTCCAATCTGCCGTACACTCGAAGTCCCGTTCATGGAAAGCGAGGTTGGCGAAGTTGTACCGATTTTTGAATTGGCTTGCGGCACCGTCCGACCAGTAGTGGACAGTTGTAATGTCCCACGGCAAGACCATTTTCAGTTCACGCAAAACCAAGCTGTTGTTGGCATAAACAGCCTTCTTGTCATGTACAGGTTCATCCGAGATAATCGAGAATGACAAGTGTTCCAGGTCAGATGTTTCAGTTCGACGAAAGTAGACCACAACGGTAAAAATCGTCACACCGCCAGATGCCCAGTGAGCTGACATGATCTCTGACTGATGTTTGATAGAGAAATTCTCGGAGAAGTCTTCTTGAATGATGACTTCACCAGGTTTGATTGTCCCTTTCAAACACCGCAATTCCGCATGCTGGCGACGCTCATCGTACACATGTCGAGAAAATCGATTGAGCTGACTTTTCAGTTCGGTACTGGTGCTTTCAAGATCCGAGTTGATCAGAGTTTTTACGGTTTTGCCGTCCTGAGTTGTCCATTGGTAGTAGGACACGGGTGATGTGGCGTCGATTTCAGCGATGTTACCATTGATATCGTCAACTCCACACATAGGACACTTTCGATCGACACAGTCAATGTTTGCAAGGTCACAAACAGTAAGTTCCACAACTTGGACTGGATCACACGGAATGGCGGGTACGATTTTGTGAAGACCAGTCGCAAGCAATGCAATGTTCTGATGGTACTTGCACATACACACTTCTTGGTCCTGATTTGTCATCGGTTTCACATAAGGTGGGCGTAGCTCGGTGAACTTGGTGAAGCCAATAATGTCCCCATGCTCACGACAGAAAACCTGGTGCGATTCGGACAGTGACAAATATAGCAAACGTTTTTGCTTGTGTTCTCGTTTACCAGTGACAGAGTCTTTTACAGATATGCAGTCTCTTTTTCCTGGACACATCCTACTTATGTCATCACGCAAGTAAAACTGATGCACAAGCTCTAATGTCTGATTGGGAATGGCATCAGAACGTTTCTTTCGTTCATCATCGATAAGACTTCGTCGAACTCTAGTGTCTCTGACCGTTTTACAAAGTTTATCCCGTTTATCTCGAGGCATCGATGATAACACAGCACCAAGTACATGTGTTTCCCTCGTTGGCGTTCCAGGTAGAGCACGTATTACCTTGGCCACAGCCTTTCCAAGCGTGTTCTTGGACTTGTATGGTCCTATTTCCTCTGGCTCTGCCTCCGGTCTTCGAGCATTCGCCTTTTCTCTTCGTTGCCGTTGTTTGGCCTCCCGTTCCTTTCGCTTTTTTTCGTTCTTCTCCCATTCAGTCATAGTGACCTTTTTCAAAGCTCGTTGTTGCTTTTTCCTGTCTCGATCTTTTGCTTTAGCAGCCTCGTGTTTCTCGTCATCATTCCAGACCTTCGCTCTAAAACGATGGGATCTTTCTGTAGCAGTTAATGCTGGCATGACTTCTGAGGTGCTGAGTTGATCTGGTGAAACATGAACTTGGGCTCTATCTTATAAGTCCCAGTTCTGTTGTTATAGTAATCAAGCCTGTTGAGTCCTAAAAGGTGTTTTAACACCTCTTTTGATAAAGCCATCCTAGCACAAACCTGTTAAGAAGCCCTTCCTGGTCTTCATGATTTCATTGTTTCTTCCATGGAAGCCAAACAAAAGAAGAAGACATTCCAATCATCAAGGATTAAGCCACTAGACTAAATTTTAAGTGACCAACCTACATAGGAAAATCATGATTAATAACAGTTTTCTTTTCAAAAATCACTTTTGAGTAATTTTATGTCCTGTCCGCAACGTTTTTGTCCTGTCCGCAACAGAAATGAGTTGTGGGTTCCCATGAAGTGTGTTATATGTTTGTCTTTACTTTTGGTTGATATTATTCAGATATACCCCAGCTAAGAGAATATAAAGTTTGGGTTTTCAAATCCAACTATTTTTGGGTGAAATTAAAACTTTTCGACCGAAAACGTTGCGGACAGGACACCTTGGGTCTGTGAAGTGGATTTTGTATGGCTTCACATTTATAAAAAAAATTAAAACTGCATCATGTTATACTTAGACATAACACTAATGCTGTCAACAACAGAAATTGACCTAAAGTTAAATACACCACGAGAAAACTTAAAAAAACATTTGTCCTGTCCGCAACGCTGAAATCCATTTGTTCGTGTTAAATAGCTAATTTGCATATATTAAAAATGTGCAATTTTGACCCAAATGCCAATTTCCGGTCTTCAGATACCTATCTAACATATACATTTGGTACTTTGCTCAAATTCAGACTTTAATATTTTTTATGTCACTTCACATATACTGTGAAATGGCCCTACAGGAGCGCTTCATTATTTGAAATAATCTGACACCAGTAGGGCTTGAATTTACAATAATTATGCACAAGTGTATGTCTATATTTAATAATTGCGTTTTCTATAAATTAACACAATTACAGGCAAGTTGAGTAACTGGTAGTTGTGTAACTATTCACCGCGATGCAGTTGCACTGCGATACACGACCCTCGATATTAGCCTGCACATTTGATCCAATTCGCTACTTAGTAGGTGCCGGCTGTCATTGGTCAGTTGTCAGCCAATCAAATACCGTAAAACAAGGCACTATAGAAAATAATGTCGAGTGAAGCGATGGGCGGCATCAAAACTGTAAGTACTAGGCAAGTACTGATATGTATTTGCTGCTATGCAGTGGTAAATGCATACATGTTGATTTCATTTGAATTGATAATAAAAAGAAGCCAGGACTTGTTGCTCTTTATTTCTATATAACAGATGACATAATACAAACGGCAATGCCCAAATGTATATCAAATCGAGAAGCTTGTATCAAATCGAGAAGCTTGTAGCAAATCAAGCTTGTATCAAATCGAGAAGCTTGTATCGTATCGAATCGTGAAGCTTGTATCGAATCGAGAAGCTTGTATCGAATCGAGAAGCTTGTATCGAATCGAGAAGCTTGTATCGAATCGTGAAGCTTGTATCGAATCGAGAAGCTTGTATCGAATCGTGAAGCTTGTATCAAATCGTGAAGCTTGTATCGAATCGTGAAGCTTGTATCGAATCGTGATGCGTGTATCAAATCGTGAAGCTTGTATCGAATCGTGAAGCTTGTATCGAATCGTGGGTAAGGTGTATCATTACAGTAGTAACTGGAGAAGTGAGACGGTTATGTCGGGTGTAACCAGTAATCAACACATTATAAATCTTGATAATGTTCCATGTATCCATCAGAGTACAGTCTTGTCTGAAAGACCACAAAGTAACAGCTGGTATTCAAACACAACCCAATATTATATGCCATTGGTCTCCGAGGCTATAAAACATTTCTCCAATCTCTTGCTCAATATCAAATTTCTGTTTGGTTGAGCTGAGGATCAATCTCAGACTCAAGTAATCAAATTTCTTCAGCTCGACTATGATATCCGATAAAAGCTTGATAACTTCCAAGGCCTAGACTCAAACCTATACCTCCAGACCATACCAAACTACTGAACCAAGCGTGGATTAATTCCGACCGTAAATGACTAGCAATCTTACCTATAATATTGCCAAGAGCCCACACAGCCTGTTCTTGTACATTTTGCTGGTCAGACTTCAACAATCTTAGAAAATGAGGCACAGCTCCTGCAAAAACATGTTTCACAATCTTTGTAATATATTTGGAATAAGCAGCTGTCGGGATTGACGGTAATAGTCCCCTGCAGGATATTTTCGCACTATATGTCTCAATGACTATTGTTCATTATGAACGCCCTCCCCCCCACCCTGGGGCATTACATTCTGCAACCGGGGATGTGTTTATTAGTGTATTACGGTATTTATTAACACATTTCTAGAATAAGGAAGGAGTACATATTAATAGTTGGACAGGGGTGTTAATATATGTCTGATTAGCGCAGTGGTTAGCCAGGGCGTTCACTAGACTTTGAAAGTCAATGACCCTTGAGGACAAAATCTCAAGAGTCAAGCTGGATTTTTCAAGAGTCAAGCTGGATTTTTCAAGAGTCAATATGCTTGTTGGTACTTTCCGTACACATAACATAGCATAGGATTTGGAATAGAACAGTCCGGGTTTGATACCTCACACAAAATCCTTAGTACTGGTTAACCACTCAGGTTGACTAATTCTGCCCAGGAAAGCATTTCTAGGTCCCCGTAAGTGGTTTGACATAAATGTAGTCATACATACATACAATGTAGAACATAGTTCTACATTGTATCCCAGTTGCAAAGGTCACCAAACTGATCAAGAGTAGTTGGTTTCAACATGAGCCTTCTGGGGTCCTGCATCCAGATTAGCCTTGACAAACCAATAGAAATGTCGATTATACAAAATACAATTTTTTAGCTGATCTGCATTTAATTTTATTTTTCATGAAATTGGTACGAAACGAATCGAGTACGAAATGGATCGAGTACGGTTCCATGACATTGTAAAACATGAATTTCTTATATAAAGGAGACATATTCATTTAAATATCTGTGCATTTTTGAATTTTAGCACATTTTTATGCATATGTTATATGTATAATTATTATCATTTGCGAAATCAACTAAAATTCCGAGTTATTATGGCTAGTGAAAGAGATTTTTGATCACCTGTTCCCAAACTGGGACGAATCTGAAAATGTTCATTCATAATGTAAAATACGACGTGAATACTCGGAATTACTATGAAAAGAAGTGATTTTCATAAAATATATTTAGTTACGAATTGCAATAAATCATATAAACTCATAAATTAAATTGTTTATTGGCTACAAAGAAGTTTTATCATTCACTGGCGTCGTATAATATGCGGCATCAGTATATTCAAAATGGACGCGCTTAGATTTACGGCTGGAGTAACCGATTTCAAAACAAAATGCGGGTAGCTTATAGTATGTTCTGGAACATGATTTTGGTATCGACAATAAGATAAAAGCATGACCGTTTAATAAAATTCATTAAATCAGCAGAAAAGTCGTATTTTCATATAAATTTGGCTCCAATTTTACGAGAATATATCTAGGCTTATGGTTGTTGGCAAATTTTACAGACATATTCGTTCATTGGCTGAAGCCGGAGTTACGGCGTTTATTTTTAGACGGACTCTGCCCTCTCCGATCGCATTTGACATGCAGATTAGGATAATTACACTGTTGATAAAATGTTCGATGACGCTTGACCGCTCATCGCCCCGGGTCAAAGTTGACCCACTACGCATTTTCACCAAGAGTCAAACAAGCGTCTTTACCTATTTTCATACGTCAAAACCCGGGAGCTCGGGTCAAATGAACGCCCTGGGTTAGCGCGCTCGCTTCTCACCAATGCAACCCAGGTTCGATCATCTGACCGGGAAGTATGTGAGATGGGGGTTTTCTGGGTACTCCCACACGAATGACCACATATACGCTTCCATCCGCGCCAACGAGAGTGATAAGTTGTTAAAACTTGCTTCGCAAGCGTTGTAAAATAAATAAAGTTTAAACGTTGATAATAAAATACGAATAATTAGGTATATGGCAAAATCTACGTCTCATAATGGTGAACGTTTTATTTGAACGAATACTACGGATAAGAACCTATGAACTGCTTGACAGCTAAGTGTGACCACGTGACCTATGAGCAATGGACTCGGGTGTTTACGTGCGCCACTGCGTAACAGTATGGTGAACATTTTTGTGACGTTCATTGAAAACCCACACATGAATCATGATACACATGACAGTTGTAAGGAATTATCAGTAAAATTTCACATTATGTTATGTTATATTTCGGGTTTTACGCCTGCATCAGCACCATTTTGGGCTATATCGCCGGCGGGCAGTTTACTTAACAACACCTTTCCTGGGCAGGCTCCAGCGGTTAACCAGTACTTGGGTGCACCAACCTCCGTAAGAAACTGCCAACTTTTTCATATAAATGAGACACGGCCTGAGCGGGGCTCGAACCCGTGACCATCAGTGATGATAGGTTACAGTGGTATACAAGTCAGCGACCTTAACCACTCGACCACGGAGGCGGACTGTAAAATTTCATATCACAACAATTTAACTCATTTGAATGTAAGCACCCACCAGCTTCAACAACGGCTCGTGTTTGTTGCGACGTTCCTGATGCAATATTCGTTAGTGCCCAAGCTGCTTCAAACTGTAACGAGGGTCTAGATGGATTGCTGAAACAGAAACTATAGAAATAAACGCATAATTAGAGTGCCATTGGATCAGGGTTTCAACATGTAATGATAGCACAGTGGTAGCGCGTTCGCTTCAGGTGCGAAAGGCTTGGAGTTCGAGATGTTATGATTGTGCCCTTAGGAAAGCCATTTATATTCCATCAGGAATGAGGTCTCGAGAGTGATTAATATAAGTTATATGAACTTGTTTTGCAATCGAGCTAAATTTGTATAAACTAAACTAATATATGTAGAGAAATGTCAAACACCTCGATGACAACAGAAACAGTTTTAGCGTATACAAATTTAATTTAGCTTGATTGAGAAACAAGTTATTATCATTCCTGATGGAATCCATAGCCACGAGGTAATGCGGAATTTAAATGCCTTGCCTAAGGGCACAATCGTAAAGGCTACAGCCGGGTGTGAACACCAGGCATATCGTACCTGAAGCGAATGTGCTACCACTGCGCTATCACGACTTTCAAAAAAAAATTAGGGTACCATTACTAATATAATTGTATTTATTTCCATTGATAAATAAAATTACAGTTTCTATGCAAATTTAGTCTAGTTCTAACTTTAGTAAGCAGTCATTTACTAAGTTACCACATAGATCATTTAAAGTCCATGTTGCCTCTTCTCTCTCCTTCATGGTGATGGATTCCATCAGGAATGAAATATTGAGAGTGATTAATCTGTTACAAAAACTTATTTCGCAATCAAGCTAAAATAAATTTGTACAAACTAAAGTTTGAAGGAGACGGAGAGAAATAAACATCTTACTCATCCTCCTTGGTTAAACAATCCACCAACACGGGAAGTATACCGGACGTTATAAGGTCATCAATGGGAGGGTTCCTGTCACTAGACAGTAGTTTTCTGAAAAGAAAAGCATACAATTTAAAAAGTGTTGCAATGGCTACTGAAGAACAGAAACTTTTTTTTTAATTTAAAAAAACAATTAAAATAAAAAAATGTACATTATACATATATGTCAATATATTTATGATGACAAGTGGTATGGATCTACCAGGAACTTGTTTTTCATGATTTCTTTTCATTCTTCAACCATTTTGTTTGCTTATTTATCAAATCCTGTTTGCCAATTGTTCTTCTCGGGGAGGACAGTTACACTAATGCTGATGCAACTTCTTGCCCAAACCAATGTATGTATGCATGTAATGAAAATATCAAATAAAATAATATTAAACTAAGAACAGAGCTGTAAACAATTTAGTGCGCTACATAGTTCTGTATTGTGTTTTCCTGGTGAACAGTCTTCATGGTAACTCACTAACCAAAGCCCGGGGCTAGTCAATTTCATGTTGGACTATTTGATAAGACCAAAAAATGTTTTCCTGACGCAATCTTTTATGAAATTTTGAAAGTACCAAAAATTCAAAATTTTGTTTTCAGGTTATTATAATATATTTCGGGTTTTACGCCTGCATCAGCGCCATTTCGGGCTATATCGCCGGCAGGCAGTTTACCCAACAACACCTTTCCTGGACAGGCTCCAGCGGTTAACCAGTACTTGGGTGCACCAACCTCTGTAAGAAACTGCCAACTTGTTCATATAAATGAGACATGGCCTGAGCGGGGTTCGAACCCATGACCATCAGTGATGACAGGTTACAGTGGTATACAAGTCAGCGACCGTAACCACTCGACCACGGAGGCTGACTTTCAGTTGTACGGCCGGCTCGGTACTGTAAGTGGATAGTACAAACCTTGCTGCCTGCACTGCACTCAGCTGCACAGCCGGCTCGGTACTGTAAGCGTTCTGTACGATGTCCTGTAGTGACTGTGTCAACGGTCTCTCACTATCGTCACTGTCGGTGCTGTCAGCCGCTAGAGGAACATTCCTGCGCTTCAGCATATGCTCTTCTCTCTTGTTCTACAAAACAAGGAATTATAAAGCGATTAGAAAAGAATCTGGCATGGTGTCTCAGGAAATTTCTTCTCTTTACGGTAAAATCTTCCCTTTTTGAACCAGCACTGTGTTCGTTTGATGTACCATTTGTTTGATACATCAGCTTCAATATTATGCATTCTGTTTAACGTTTTAACACATGGATGGATATTTGGAGATATTTT
The DNA here is from genome assembly GCA_014843695.1 of Archivesica marissinica. Taxonomy (NCBI): domain Eukaryota; kingdom Metazoa; phylum Mollusca; class Bivalvia; order Venerida; family Vesicomyidae; genus Archivesica; species Archivesica marissinica. The sequence continues at coordinate 24,958,864 of CM026389.1, forward strand.
ATTACGAGTCATGGAAGGATGAAGCGATGGTTGATCTGGAGGTATGTTGTTTGCACATTCAGTCAATTTATTCGCCAGGTTAACCCTTTCAACCCCACAGGCCTCTAAATAGGCTTATGAAAAGTGTAGATCCAGTTGAGCTGGCTCGTGACGAGCCGTCTCATCAGGATCTGCACTTTTTTGCCAGTAATAATTATTACTATTTTTAGATAAAATTACACATTTTGATAAATGAACTGGTCCAAAGGTAATTTTCTTATTCATTTATTGGTCTGAAAATATCACGCACCAGTCCATGTCAGTTACTTGGGGTTGAATGGGTTAAGGGTTAAAAAGTAATGAAGATAAATGCATAGAATGTGTATTGTGTGCAATGTGGCTTAATGTGGCACCAACAGCTTAGGTCATGTGATGACTCGCCAGCTGTTATTGTGGAGGAAATCCCCCAGGTGTGCATGTACCTCTTCAGTAGACTAATATCTCAGGCACTGAACGCCTTACGGGCACCTGGGTAGAACCACCAACCTTCTGCAAGCCAGCTGGATGAATAGTGTGTACAACTGTACAATATACTAGAAACATTATTGCACGTGTTAAACAAAACTCCCAATTTGTGATAGTGCAATGGATGCGTGTTCGCTTCAGGTGCGAAAGGTCCGGAGTTCGAGCCCCACTGGAGCCGTTACGATTGTGCCCTTAGACAAGGCATTTAAATTCCACATAGCCTCTTCTCTCTCCCTCGTGGCGATGCATTCCATCAGGAATGAGGTCTCGAGAGTGATTAATATAAGTTGAAAGAACTTGTTTCGCAATCGAGCTAAAATAAATTTGTATAAACTAAATGTGGAAGTTGTGATTCATTATAATGTAGTGAGGGTTTATCATAGGTCCGAAATTTTGGGATAAATGAGAAACCGCAGAATTGCGCTCTTAAATAGTATTATTTACTATACTTCAACAAAATAGGGTTAAAATACACTGTATGACCATTAAATACAGTATGTGTGCTTTACAATGGTCAGTGGAAAAGATTTTATGTTTGAAAATTGTAAAAAAAATAATTTAAGTTTTGTTTTTGGGAGAAGTGGGCACACCGTGGTAGCGAAGTCAAGATCCAGAGGATGACTATTAAGCCCATGTCGTGCCCTGGCCCTGGCAGATGACATGTCATACGAAACAAAATGATGACAAGAGGACTGACTAACACTGGTGACCCATCTATACCAATAAATATATTTCTGAATAACATTATACGGTAAAGGCTTAAAATATTTCTTTCAGTATCAAAATGAACATTTTCCTATCAGTCTTATTAAAACTTTTACCTTTCGAAGCTCAACAGTAACTTCAGTTCTTCTTCTACGCATTTCCTGAAAATGAAAAATTTAAAAATAGAACTTCAATAACTATTTTTCCTGATATACATCTGATTCTCTGAGATGATGAACAATTATAAACAAAAGGACATCAAGGAGATCACAAATCCTCAACTTGAGACCTTTTGTGTTCAGGTGAGCTAAGAAACTCATGTAACGGTATGTGAAAGTTGTTGAACCCAATATTTTATTATTGCCTTAAAGTATATAGTTCAACCATATAGCCTGGGTTCAACTTTGAGGGCAAAGTGAGCAAAATGGTCGCTTGTTTCGGCCGAATCTCCTTCACTGGTTAGATGAGCAAAGTCAAATTTGCCCTATTAGTTGGTGGCAAACTAAAAAATTTTTTTAGACCATGATCAGATAGATTCATTAATATCCTCCAGTATAGGAGAGTTATATAGGCAGGGCTCGACAAATCATATTGCCCGACGCAAGTCAAAACAATGTTCGGGCAAGTGGCCTTCAACCAGAGTTTAGTCCCGGGCAAGTCAAAATGATATGGATGTGATTATCGGACAGGTGTCGAATAAACATATCAATTAACAGAATAAACAACTAATCAACTGTTTCTTGTCATGATTGGTCCCTATTATCGATTGTAAACCCTGCAGACTACATGCTGTGAACGACAGGTATCGCCCCAAACATTTAACCAATCGAGGCTCTCGTTACGCTTCAATTGTTTTATTTGCACTTATCAAATTAGTCAGGACTATTAAATAGACTATGGCGCTTTTAACATCCAGGCGCTCTCTTAATTTCTACAATTTGCAGTCGCCGACGATAAATATCAAAGAATCTGTCAATGCGCTTGTATACTTGTTAATTACACATTAGTCGTAGCAAGGACATTATCCACGAGTACATACACAGTAAGTACATGTTTTCTACACCTATGCCTATGGTGTTGATTAATCTCGGAAGACAGGCCGATTTCATTGATGCATTGTAAATGTGTAAGTTATAATTGACAAAATTAAACAGTTAGAACTCGGGTAATTATCAGATTACAAATTGTTTTATAATTAAGCCCCAAATCCCCTGTTATCATTCAAATGCACATTCAATTGACCTTTCTGCCGATTTTGATTGACAGCTGGCGTTAGCCAATCGCATCGCACCATTCGCGCACACCCCCGGCAACGGTTTATCGCCGCCATCTTGTTAGACAAACAATGCATATTAGACAAACTAGTAACGAGTAGACAAATTTGAAAAGGCGTGAATTTGATCGAAAATACGGGTTTTAAATTGTTTTAATGATGTTGAAAATGTGTAGCTTTGGTGTGTGGGTTAGTTATAGTACAAAATTAGTCGATATCCTGGTGATCGACGTTAAATTCAACCCATTTCAAAATCCTTGGACAAATCTAAAAGTGTGTATATGAACCACAAAATACCAGACAGCTGCTTTAAAAACAATGCATCTATAAAAACACCGACTGACCCCATATAGTCATTCTTTTATCGCAAACACAGCAATCAAATTTAAGCGTGTCACACTGTTTATTGGAAGTAATCAACAACTTACCGGTACATCACAGAGACCGCCACATAATATCCCGTTAGAGGCCTACTGTCAAGATCAAAGTGTTGCACATCGGAATTTAGCACTGATTGTGCTAATAATTGGTCAATTATAAAATGTATGCACACAATTATAGTATTGATTACTACACCGAGTCATTGTTTTATCGTTCTGTCAGACAAACGAGTTATTTAGTAAAATTTTAATCAAATCTGATGAGTGATCGTGCTCTGAAATTATTTTTTGAAAAATAATTACAAATTAATTAATGCTGTCTGTCATTGACAATGGTGAAAAGATGTAGTTACGGGCTGTTTTATTAATTTATGCTGTGTGACAGTGATAGTAGATATCCAGATCGATTAATAGGTGACGTTTAATTCGTGCCATTTCCAAACCCAAGACAAATCTTGAAAAATGTCTAAGGTGGATTAAGTTGTTTAACCAGCTGAATACATCCAAAATTAATGCAAACATATATATTTGCACACAAGTTGAAATTTATTTATTTATGCATAATAAAATATTTCGAAAAAATATATTCTGCATTTATAGATCTACTGTTCACAAGAGATATGTGAGTATAATGGTGATTAAAATTATACATGTGGTTCATACATATTGTCGTGGACTAGGGATCAGATAGAAGTAATAGTACCCATACATGTGCAGAGCTGTGGGATTCCCATATTAGCTCAGTGTGAACGTACTGGTGTTCAGTTTTTGGGCCTAATGTTCGAGTCTTCTAGGAGGCATAAGGTCGAGTCTCTCAAGACGGTGGCATATTTCATGTCTTTTAATGTCAAAGTTGACACGATGTGGTTGTTCGGGTGTCAGTGGTTTCGTATAACTACTTCTTCGTATACAAGGCAATATAGAGTGAAACATTGTGGTGGATTCGTCTAATAGTATATTATCACGCCTACGCCAATTGTGAGATGGGCTGTTGACAAATTAATCAAATACTGGAGAATATATTATTTTTCACACCTTGATTGGTCGGCTCAAACATTTGTGATGCTGGCTTGTATGCCCGTGTTTTATCAGCTTTAGAGCTGAGCCGTGCCATATGTCCAAGCCCTTACATCATGTATAAATATCATGCTCTTCACATCAATTTCATTACAACCATGGCGTCTATATTTCCATGCGTTTTTTGCTGATTATACAATACAAATACAATAAAAAATAGATACACACTGTAAATTTCATTGTCATTGTATTAATCTATGTACCTTTTTTATGTAATTTTATGTCATTGTAAATAATTTAATGCTTTGATGTACAATAAATATATTATTTTAATGACGGTCTATGATTTATTTATTCTCCCCCATTCACTTTAATTAATCTTGATTAGTGGCCTGAAACCTAGATAGATAATCACTCCTGGTATGGCAAACACACGGCTACATAGTCCCATTCATAATTGTGTCTAATTACCTAAATAGCTAATAATATTAATATCTGGGTAAAATAAAACTGAGAAATTCCAAGGAATTTTATCTAGATTAACTCGATGCAGGTCTGCGTTAGACGCCATTTTGTTAGATAGCTTGTCTCGCGTAGTTACAGCGAGCACCTGTAACTATGGGGGGCGTGCCTAAGTAGCGTTTGCAGAAAGGTCAATTACAATAAGTTTGCTAAAATTCTTCAACTCCAATGAAAGTGAAAGTAATAGTAAAAAACGGAAACTAGATTTAAAAATGTGTGCTTACTTCCAAGAAAGTGAAACTCATTGAGGGTAAAAAGGATATTAAATATGATTCAAAACACGAAAGGACTTTTCATTATATACTTAACTAGTGTATGCCATCATTCTACATTTAGCATAATAATTGGGGCAAGTCAAATTCACATTGGGGCAAGTCAGTTTGCCAGTGTCACTTGTTCCGGGCAAGTCAGTTTGAAAAGAATTTGTCAAGCCCTGATAGGATGACTAAGTCTGATCGCGAACACAAAATGTATTGTTTATTTACGTTGCCGGTAACTGGAGCGTGAAATCATGCATATCTCTCACGACTTGTCTACATTCCCACGAGGGTTTGACATTAGAGGAAGGTAGATAGACATGGTATTCCCAGTTAGGCGAAAACACTTGGTGGATACAAAAATTAACATCAATTGGCACACAAACAAAATGTGGTGTAAATAATATATACTCCAGAAATGGGACTGAAATTCTGAATATTATATATATATTTAATGAAATTGTATCTCATATCGGCATCCAGCATTTCCCTACACTACTTCGTTATGTATGAATCGAAAACACGATGCGCATAAACTGATATTGATAAATCATAATGGCCACTCATTATTTTTGAAAACATGAACATTTATGGACTGATTCTTACATCAGCATCTTTTCCTTTGTTTTTATACAGGTGTCCACGTTCTTTTACTGCTAATTCTGTCGTCATCTTGAGTAAATCTAGAAATCGTTGTTTTCAATAAACCACGATTTTTCTTCCAAAATGTCTGACGAGCTGTCAATGAGATGTTAGTCATAAGAAAGCTGAATTTTGATTGGCTACAGAATTATCCCGCTAAAAATAAATCAAGGCTATATGTAAAGAATGCTGCGTTCTCAATGAAACAGATACTGCTGTAATAATCGAGGGTTATTTTTTAACTGCTGATCAAAAACCTTAGAGCAACATGTCTAAATTTTATCAAAATCTAGATAAAAATAAGAGAAGCCTTAAATAGTTATCAACCAATCAAATTTACGTTTACAACGATGGAAGATGGAAATAGTCCAAAGTTAGTTTGAAATTCATAGTATTATATTCGAACATAATATTATATATATATAAATGTATGTCCAAACGAATTTGTATCACATATAAAATTATAACTGTTTTATTTATGAAAGATTCACAATGAAGTTCAATTTAAGATATAAAAGGTAATGCGAATATTCGGATTACTTGTTCATTTTCGTACCCATTTCGTACCGACAAGAAACAGGTTACAGCAGCAGCAACAGGTTCCAGAAACGCACATTAACAACAACAACGTATGCATGTCTCGCATATGACATTTTATTGGTAACATTGATGTAGACCCGTGTCGAATGAAAGCTGTAGTTAAACTAAAGTCTTCATTTGTTTTAATTCGAGCCTGTTTTTTCTTAAATTAAAATTCAATTAATTAATTTAAATTTTATTAAATCACAGTCACAAGACAATTTTTTTATGGTCATATAGTAATGTTTACTGAAGGCAACCAACGAAATGAAACATCGACGTGAAACTAGGTCAAATCGACCAGATCACTGATATGCCCTTGTCCCGACTTTATTTGATGGAGATCGGTCAAGTAACACATAGCACATTGTTTCATCGTGAACAGCAGGAGCAAGTTCTAACAATTTATATTATATCACGTTGGCGCGAATGAAAGCGTAAATGTGGTCATTCGTTTGGGAGGAAACCGGAGTACCCGGAGAAAACCCACCTGTCTGATCTGGCGACCACCGTACCATCTCGCATACTTCCCTGTCCGCGGATCGAACCCAGGTTGCATTGGTGAGAAGCGATCGCGCTAACCACTGCGCTAATCGGACCGAGGATTAGGGTTAGAGACCAACTGTCATGAGCTTTCATCCGCGCCAATGAAAGTGATTAATATAAGTTGTTGAAGTTTGTTTCGCGAGCGTTGTAAAATAAATAAAGTTTAAGCTTAAACTGTTAATTTGTTCTTGGAGTTCTGCCCTTTGTAGATTCTATTGAACAAAATTGGCTACTTCTGTTTAAACTTGCTATTTCTGCTAAACTGGGTAAATTAGTGTGGATTTGATATTTTGTAAAAATTACAATTGGAAAAATGCAATCTGTACTTACAGAGCAGACATGCATAATTCAACGGAGGAAGCTGAACCGTTGATCTCTGCCGTGACGATAGCCTCACTCTCTGTGACTACTGCATATGTAGTGATAGCCTATATTTTTGCATCTTTCTACAAGAGTCGAATTACGAGAGAAGATTTCTGGGTGTTGTTATGGGTTGTTTACGATGTCCTCATACACCTCACATTGGTAAGTGTTACGGCTCATGTACATGTAGTCCTGTTACATGACATACAGGTTTTATTAAAATTGCTGGTATAAAAATTTGGACACTCGAATACATTGTATTTTCATCTGTCTGAATTCAACTGGAATATGATTTACAGTCAAACCTGTGTTAGTTGTCACCTCCATTAAGCAGCCAACCTTAATTAAGCAGCCAATTTCCAGATTCCCAATATGTTGATTTATTATACATTTAACCTCTATTAAGCAGCCAGCTGTGTGCTAAGCAGCCACTTTCTGAGATTCCATTGGCTGGCTGGTTAACACACGTTTGACTGTATATCAAGTATATTATATTGCTCTTATTTCAACATGTCATGCATTTATTAATTCCACAGAACGCATTGAGTGACAGCATTTATTTGTCGGTGATTTATACATGATTAAAGAGTCATAAAATGTAGAGACATCTGTCATAAAAATGCTCCTATTTTAGTTTGTGTTTTTACGTTTATTTATCGTCACTACCGGTTGCCCATATGAGCGATGCCTCCTGAAGAGATTAGTCATTTTAGATTTTTGGAGGATAGTGCAATGATACAGACAGAGACCCATTCCAGAGTCTCCTCTAGTTCTTTTATGTGCACTGTGTCAGATCAGACCTATGCACATTCCTTCCATTTTATTCAGCACTTTACGGATTAATGCCCGACTTATTTAAACTTTGCATAATGATGATATTAATATTTCAAAATCTATTACAATATTACATGACAGCTATGTGTATTATTTGTAGGAGGGACCGTTCGTTGTAATATCCCTGGTCAGTACTATTCAGGAGAGTGACCATATCACAGCACTGCTTTGTAAGTATGAGGTGGTAGAAATGTAGCATTTAGCATACCCGGGTTTATCATCGCCAGATACCCACATACTATGCTACTGTAAATGTTATCACATGTATACACTCGGTATATATTGGTCCGCCTCCGTGGTTGAGTGGTTAAGGTCGCTGACTTGTATACCACTGTAACCTATCATCACTGATGGTCACGGAAATCGAGTCCCGCTCAGGCCGTGTCTCATTTATATGAAAAAGTTGGCAGTTTCTTATGGAGGTTGGTGCACCCAAGTACTGGTTAACCGCTGGAGCCTGCCCAGGAAAGGTGTTGTTAGGTAAACTGCCCGCCGGCGATATAGCCCAAAATGGTGCTGATGCAGGCGTAAAACCCGAAATATAACATAGCATAACATAACTTATGGAGGTTGGTGCACCCAAGTACTTGTTAACCGTTGGAGCCTGCCCAGGAAAGGTCTTGTTAGGTAAACTGCCCGTCGGCGATATAGCCTGAAATGGTGCTGATGCAGGCGTAAAACCCATAACATAACATACACTCGGTATCATAATAGGTTTTCCGTGGATACGGTACTTATTAAAGCGACATTACATCGCAAATAAAATGCATGTATAAATGCATTGCTACTACAAATTCTTCTGAATACATTCGAACACTAACATTGAATCAATAAACAGTGTTTTTGTGGTCTACAAACTTTCAAAAGTGAAAGTAGGATTTCATATAGCGGTCATCCACGCTCCTGAAATGACATTTGTTTGTCATTGGAGTCAATACTAAACACGCGATACTTTTGCTTAGAGATGATTTAACTAAGATTAGTCTTCAAATAAATATGCATAGGCACAAATATGAGATGTAACGGTAAACCTGTATAATAATTCGTGTCATTCAGGATCACGCATTGTAATACGCATGAATGTCGACCATATTAACATTATTTTGTTACGTCAGCAAACCACGTATACGACGTTTGTTTATTTGTTGAAATACTCAGTTTGTGAGAGAAATGTTGGAAAAGAATTTATACCATATAATAGGAACATTTTGCAGATACTTGCGTTTTCACCGATGTAGTGTTGCTTTAAAGCTGATTTTTATTTAGCCTAAACATATTTTATTTTTGTTCATCAATATCTACATCATGTTGTAACATTACCGGTAATATGTTGTGGAAGTCGTGATAGCGCCGTGGTTCGCTTCAGGTGGGAAAAGCCTGGAGTTCGAGCCCAGCTGTAGCCATTACAATTGTGTCCTTGGGCAAGACACTTAAAAATTCCACATTGCCTCTTCTCTCTTCCTTGCGGCATCAGGAATGAGGTCTCGAGAGTGATTAATAAAAGTTGTAAGAATTTGTTTCGCAATCAAGCTAAAATAATTTGTATAAACTAACATTAAAATAAAAGAACAGATGGATTAAATCGAAAGTGAAAGGCTTATTTAGATTTTCTCCATGATTGTTTTATGTGAGGAAGCTATCAAGTTGGCTTGTGGAAGGTCAGTGGTTCAACCCGGGTGTCCGACCATGCATGAAACAATGCACATGGTGTCTACTTCCACCATTAAAATCTTGAAAATCGCAAACTTGGCTGCCGACTTCAACCCTAATACAACATGAAATATTGATTCGGGGGAGTGATCCATTTTTTGTATACATGTAAATGATTTTGAATTTTTTCTTTTATCAGGGAAGGAGTATGCTAAGGCAGATGTTCGCTGGGGCGTTTCAGATCCGACGATTGTCTCCCTTGAAATTCTCACGGTTACGATTGTAGAGTTGTTTGCTGTGATGTTGGTATATGCTATAGTAGAGAACAGATACTATAGACATTATCTACAGATTTGCCTGTGTGTCTGTGAGCTGTATGGAGGTAACACTTTTAGTCTACACGTCTTAGATGAAAGTATCAGGCTAGCCACGCTGGACTGATAATCCAGGGATCGCAGGTTCGATCCCCCCATCTGACCCTAATAAAATTAACAGTCTTTCAGATGGGACGTTAAACCGAGGTCTTGTGTCAGTGCTTTACACCGTGCACGTAATAGAACCAGAGGAGACTCTGGAATGGGTCTCTGTCTGTATCATTGCACTATCCTCCAAAACTATAAAATTACTTAATCTCTTCAGGAGGCGTCGCTCGTATGGGCAGCCGGTAGCGACGATAAATAAACGTAAAACACACATAGCAGGCTAGCTGTTACTTTTCCGATGATGGCATCGACACCATCTGCACTTACATATAATTAATGATATAGCATATGTATATATTAGGGATGGCAACGAATGGTGATTGTGATATTCGAATATTCGGATGATCTTCCGAACGAATATTCGAATATTCGCAAACTTTCGATTTCAACTACAGTTAGTACCTGTAAAACAAATGCTTCGCAGTTTGTGTCCCGTCAAATAGACTGCATTAATCAATTAGTGACCCCTGTAAGGTGTGAACAACATGTCATCATCCTCCTTTGTTATTCGGGCACGCATTGGGTCATTCTTTGTTTTCGAAACTTAATTGATTGAAATTTAAATAAACATATATATCATTTTAAGTTATGATTTAACTGCAATTGATTAAAATTTTATTTGAATTTTTTTTTTAATATTCGAATATGGTTTGAATATTCGGACGTTCGAACGAATATTCGAACATTCGTTGCCATCCCTAGTATATATATATATACAGGCACAAGAAGAAAAAAAATTTGTTTGCCCTATGGTCGGTCATATAGTAAGTAATGTTTACTAAAGGCAACCAACGGAAATGAAACATGCATTCAGAAACATCGACGAGAAACTAGGTAAAATCGACCAGGTCACTGATATGCTCTTGCGGTCCCGACCGGAAGACCTTATTCTATCAACAAATACTTTTTATTTGATGGAGATCGGTCAAATAACACCAGAATGGCACATTATTTCATCGTGAACATCAGGAAATGCAATGTTGTCGTTTTAATACATAAAATCTCAAACCATCCTGGAACAAGAATACCACATATAAAAAATTTCAAACAAGATCACATGGGTTTTTTAACTTTTTTACATAGATATAATATATTGCCAGCCGGTTTCGTGTTCAGTGGTCGAGATTCCAACTAGTTTATAAGAAGGACAAATATACACTTCGCGATAAATCAGAATTTTATTTGCCAAGGGAGATAATAGCAAGTCAGCAGTGTCTCATTGACAACCATTTGTTTAGTGACTGTATTATCTCCCTTTTGTACCAATTTCTTTCACACATTTTGTGCATGCTGTAATGCTTGCATGTGGCACCCATGGTCCAGTTATAGAGCGTTGGATATTTGGAACCGAGGGGTCCTGGACCCATACTCGGGGGTCACGACACGTATGTAAATACCCTTGAGTAAGGCACCTCACACACATTGCTAAGTACTGGTTAACCCCGCTTAGCTTGACTAATCCTGCCCAGAAAACAAGAGGACATGGTGGGGCATTTCTTTCCACAGGGGTAGTGTCATTTCTTTATACATACACTTGCATTGGAAACTGGTCCTTTTATTGGAGGGAGAGGGAGGGAGGGAGGGAGGGATGGAGGGAGGAGATCTTTACAGGTTATCAGTGCCATCAAGAGAAATGCAAATAACATAAATTCTGGCTTATCAAAGTTTTAGAATGATCTCCCCTTTTCATGTTATCCAAATTCTGGCTTATCAAAGTTTTAGAATGATCTCCCCTTTTCATGTTATCCAATGGTTCTACTGATTGTTCCGGTTGGATGGCAGTTTGTCTCGGCAGCAAGAACCTCAATGTGGATACTTTCTTATTCCTGTGGGTCTACTTCATTGGTAGTCCTGTCCTTTAATTGGAAGATGAGGAGGGTGATTGGGAGGGAGGAAGGAGGGTGATTGGAAGATGAGGAGGGTGATTGGGAGGGAGGAGGTGATTGGGAGGGAGGAGGTTGCTGAGGGTGATTGGGAGGGAGGAAGTAGGGTGATTGGGAGGGAGGAGGTTGATGAGGGAGGAGGGTGATTGGGAGGGAGGGTGATTGGAAGGGAGGGAGGAGGGTGATTGGGAGGGAGGAGGGTGATTGGGAGGGAGGAGGGTGATTGGGAGGGAGGGATGAGGGTGATTGAGAGGGAGGAGCTCTGTACAGAAGCGAAGTATTCAGTATTCAATGGTTCTAGCAATTGTCTTGTTTTTTTCCAGGTTGGATGACATTTTGTCCCGAGTGGTTAACTGGCAGCAAGAACCTCAACATAGATAATTACTTATTCCTGTGGTTCTACCTTGTATTCTTCAATATGTTGTGGGTGATTGTGCCGTGTGTGTTACTCTGGCAGTCGTGGGTGGCTATGAAGGTTTGTGAACACGCTCCTAACACATGGACTTGTGGAATGTTACATGTAATAAAACATTTTAGTTTATACAAAATTTATTTTAGCTCGATTGTGAAACAAGTTCTGACAACTTATATTAGTCACTCTCGATACCTCAGAATTTAAATGCCTTGCCTAAGGGCATAATGGTAATGTCTCGAGCGGGGCTTGAACTCCAGGCCTTTTGCATCTGAAGCGAATGCACTACCACTGGGCTGTCACGACTTCTAAGACATTTTGAAAAGCATCTTCTATCATGATATAAAGTAATTGATCAGACGATTTTTCCTGAAAATATTTTTCGATGCACTATCTGCATGTTTGTTTCTAGGGCGTGTTCGGAGAAGATGGGATGATTATTAGTGAGAATATAACAACAACAACGAATACAGTGAGGACGTACAGCACAATGTCGAAAAATAGACAGAAGAAGGTGGAGTAAACCTAAACAACACTAAAAGCATCGCATATATGAACCTTTTCTTTTAGCTTAAATGGAAAACGATTGCGGCATTGTGAGATACAAGTGCCATAGAATACATAACATGGGATTCTGACATATATGCCACTTTAAACACCCAGTTGTGAAAAATAATCTCATTGGCCGGTAAATGATGGACAGCCAATTAGATTCAACATTAGAACAAGTATTCTGCATGTCCAGCTCGGTGCCCGTAACACTTGATAGCTATGAGATTTGCATTCCTATGCGACATGAATCACACCCACGTCAATGTTTAAACGACATTTTCAATTTTAAAATGATTTCATTCTGGATACATTTAAACGGCTTTTGCAAACAACATAGATCCAGATCAGCCGCAGCGTAAGTTGCGTAACGCTGTGTGCTGATCAGGATCTATGTTGTTTGCTTCATAGCCAAGTGTCTTAGCAAGATCATCTGAATAGCAAACAGCATAGAGCTTGATCAGACGGTATGTTCCATGGTGGCTGATCTGGCTCTATATTCTTTGCAAATACTGTTTGAACGGTATCCAGAATGAAATGGGTTAAGAGATGTCATTGATGGCAATATGGTTGGTATCCATTTAGGTTAAAATGGGTAATATATTACTTAGAGATGTCAGTGATGGAAATATACCGCATATCAGGTTATATTCTCATATTGCAAATTTCGCATTTATGTGTCTTGTTTTAATATTCGCGAATCTAATATACTTGATTTGTCTACATTTAAGGTTATACAATTACAGATACACTACATGTATGTAAACATGATACACTACATGTATGTAAACATGATACACTACATGTATGTAAACATGATAAGATAAACCAATGTCAGCATTGCTAAAACTGATGTGTAGCTGTTTAAAGTTTAAACTTGATTGCAAAGCAAGTTCTAACAACTTATATTAATCACTCTCGTTGGCGCGGATGAAAGCGTATATGTGTGAGAGGAAACCGGAGTACCCTGAGAAAACCCACCTGTCCGATCTGGTGACCACCGTACCATCTCACATATTTCCCGGTCCGAGGATCGAAAGCCGGGTTGCATTGGTGAGAAGCGAGCGCGCTAACCACTGCGCTAATCTGATGTGTAGCTGTTGTAATTATAGGTTGTGCAAACTTAGTATGTTTACACGTCGAAGCTCCTTCTGGATGCAACAGGATTTGGTTGTCAAATGTTTCAACGTTGTGTTTTTCTACTTTTTATAGTGTTATTATCAGTTTATAGCATTTATTTGTTTGATATCTGTTTACACGTATCTGCATTTACATAAATATGTAGTTATATTACGTGTATTATATTACACTTGTACACATAAATACGAGTCGATGCTTGTGCGAACAGAATTCACTATGCCCATCGTAGTTTGAAATTTATGACCTTAATTATAAGAATAATAATACAGTCAAACTTGCTCGAATGGCCATGTGTATTAAGAGACCATGTGTATTAAGAGACCACTTTGTTCAGTTCCCGTTTATGTTGTTACGGAACAAATGACACCATTTTGTGTTTAGTTACTTTCATTGCTCTTCCGTTTGTGATCTCTTAATACAAGTTTGACCGTACACAATATAAAGAAATGGAGCTCTTCTACACGTATGTGTAGCGAGTTTTCAAAACTTTGAGAGTAAAACAATATTGTAGGTGGGTGGGGTAAGGTGATATTTGTTTGTGGGTGGGGTATGGTAAAATTTGTAGGTGGGTTGGGTAAAGTAATATTTAAAGGTGGGTGTGGTAAGGTTATTATTTGGAAGTGGGTGGGGTAAGGTAATACTTGTAGGTGGGTGGGATATTTGTGTTTTGTTGAAACTATTTGGTACGGTTGTTTTCTAAATATTATATATGTAGGTGCTAGAATTTTTCTGAAGCTACATGGGTACATGGGTGGGTACATGGGTGGAGTATTGTCAACAACTACACCTGTGATCATTTACATCGCTCTAACTGGCAGCAGTATTGTTGGTACAAACATATTTATACATTCATAATGTACAGTACATATCTATAATCGAAAGCTTATTGTTACGGTTGAATACATCTGGTTTGACCTCGCCTTAACTTTAGCTCAAGGCGATGTATTTGCTATTAGTATAGGACAGGCGTCTGTATGTTCATCCACAACTTCTACAAACAATATCCTCTCTGAAGCCACTACCGTTCATGATGAAACCTTGTGGGGTAACTAGTGGATAAATAATTATCTATTACAATCGGATATCCAAAATCTTGAAAATATATTCCGATGGAATATCACAAATGGCCACCATGGCACTATCTAGAAAATCTGTTGCCTACTTATTATACCCATTGATATTAAAAAGCCGTCTCCCCCAAAGAAGCTATGCAGCTGGCTTGCGGAAGGTGCTGGGTGCCCGTCTGTGCCTGAAATACAGCTGGAAGGGACACCTGGGGGTCTTCCTTCACCAACCAAAGTCACCTAATGACCTAAGCTGTTTGTGCGACGTTAAGCCCCCAAAACAAACACAAGGATTTCCCAAAACATGTTTCCTATTCAAACCAAAACGTGTTTCCTATTCAAACCAAAACGTGTTTCCTATTCAAACCAAAACGTGTTTCCTATTCAAACCAAAACGTGTTTCCTATTCAAACCAAAACGTATTAACTATTCAAACCAAAACGTGTTTCCTATTCAAACCAAAACGTGTTTCCTATTCAAACCAAAACGTGTTTCCTATTCAAACCAAAACATGTTTCCTATTCAAACCAAAACGTGTTTCCTATTCAAACCAAAACGTGTTTCCTATTCAAACCAAAACGTGTTTCCTATTCAAACCAAAACGTGTTTCCTATTCAAACCAAAACGTATTAACTATTCAAACCAAAACGTGTTTCCTATTCAAACCAAAACGTGTTTCCTATTCAAACATCTGTCCAGGTATATTATAGTGTATGAATGTTATTACAAAATAAAAAACAATTTGAACTAAATATTGTTAAAAGATAACCAATTACCACCCAACCTCACTCCACCCCACCATCAACGGAACTAAACATTGTACGTTTATATGTATAAATAAATGACACTACCCCTGTGCAAAGAAATGCCCCCACCAACCACAAACAAATGTTTAATTTGGAATTTCATGCCCACCGATCTGCAGTGTACCCACCTCTACTTGGAAATCTTGTCCTTGACTCGGGCGAGTGTCCCAGGTCCTGAAATCTTGCTCGAGCGAGTGTCCCAGGTCCTGAAATCTTGCTCGGGCGAGTGTCCCAGGTCCTGAAATCTAGCCCGTGACTCAGGTGAGTGTCCCAGGTCCTGAAATCTAGCCCATGATTCGGGCGAGTGTCCCAGGTCCTGAAATCTTGCCCTTGACTCGGGCGAGTGTCCCAGGTTGTGTTTGACGTATTTCGGTTGTGATTTGTAATATAAACAGTGTTCATGCTTTGCCTTGTATTTTTATGGTGCTATTCTTTGAATCGTCTAATGAATATATTATTTTATTGAAATATTCAATTTTTGTAAGTTACTGTGCCATTCTTTATTTATCCTCTTCTAGTTTGATAGCACATTATTTTTTATTCCTGCAAAGTTTCGGGATTGTTTTCTATACGTTTCTTTATTTGCACCCGTTACTAATAGATGCCCGTTTGTTTTGTGTAAATTCTAAGCTAAATCATGGATTGATATTTAAAAAGGGATGGATAAATATTTGGTTATTTAAAAGGGATGGATAAATATTTTGATATTTAAAAGGGATGGATCAATATTTTGATATTTAAAAAGGGATGGATAAATATTTTGTTATTTAAAAGGGATGGATAAATATTTTGATATTTAAAAGGGATGGATCAATATTTTGATATTTAAAAAGGGATGGATAAATATTTTGTTATTTAAAAGGGATGGATAAATATTTTGATATTTAAAAGGGATGGATCAATATTTTGATATTTAAAAGGGATGGATCAATATTTTGATATTTAAAAGGGATGGATAAATATTTTGATATTTAAAAGGGATGGATCAATATTTTGATATTTAAAAAGGGATGGATAAATATTTCGATATTTATAACGGGATGGATAAATATTTTAACACAGAGGATATTTGTTGTATGATTGAATTGTCATCGAATGAACATTTGTCATCATTTTTATCAGGATTGAAAGTAGTGGAATAATTCAAAACCAGGATTGAAAGTAGTGGAATAATTCAAAACCAAAAGTCGGAACGTTTGCGTACTCGAGCTGTCAGTGACATCATAGTTCTCAGTGACATCATAAGTTCTAGCTCCATTTGGAGAAAAGTTGTTTGATCAGTGAATGATCGAATAATATTTCACTCGTGATGGTGACCGTCCGTGCCTGAAATACTGCTCAGATGGGCACCCGGCGTCTTCCTCCACTCCACCAATAATAGCTGGAGAGTTGCCATATGACATAAGCTGTTTGTGCCAGTTTAAATCTCAAGACAAATGAATGGTCTCCCATTTATACATCTCAAAACTCTTTGATTGGTTGAAAGGATTTGATATCTCAAATTTATCCAATCATATTGCTGGAGGTCGAGTTGGAGAACAGTTTTATGTCCTTCATTGGTGTTACAAAATCTCTGAATTACAAATGATGTTTGTAACAGTAACTGCTTGTATGTGTGGAGCTTCGTGTTCTACATTTTTTGACATAGAAAGGAAACTAAAGTGTTTGATGGAGTTAGATTTCACAAAGCTGTCATTTGTGGCTAGAGTTAGATTTAATAAAGCTATGATCCTTGTGGCTAGGATTGAGTTAGGTTTAACAAAGCTATGATCCTTGTAAGCTGTCATTCGTGGCTAGGATTGAGTTGTGAAATCTGTCATTCGTGGCTAGGAGTTAGATTTCACAAAAATGATCATGTGCATACGGTGAAATATTGTTTAATTGTATGATCAAAGCACAGACAGATGCGTATCCTCTCAAACGTAGATTTGGTCTAAGATGTTTAAGTAGTGGAGTTCCTCTTATTTTTAAGCAAATTTCCTTTCACAGCCGTGAAATCATACAGCAGCATAGAATTTATACAAATCTAATTCTTATCCCTTAAAATGCCGAATTTAAATTGAAAGGAATGTGCAAACAAAGCCAGATCAGCCGCGGTCTCCGGATCGACCAGTGTTTTAGCTCTACTATCTTGAATATCAAACAGCATATAGCCTGATCAGACAGCACATTCTGTGATTAGCATTTTAAGGGATAAACATGGATTGTTTAGTTTCTTTAATTGTGCCATGTATATACCTTTTGATTTTTTACAACATAACATATCTCTCTGCTCTCTGTGCCTATGTGTTACAACATAGCATACATATATCTGTGTTTCTGCGTTACAACATAACATTGCTCTCTGTGCCTATGTGTTACAACATAGCATACATATATCTGTGTTTCTGCGTTACAACATAACATTGCTCTCTGCTCTCTGCTCTCTGTGCCTATGTGTTACAACATAGCATACATATATCTGTGTTTCTGCGTTACAACATAACATATCTTTGTGCCTGTTACAACATAGCATATATGCTGTGTTTCTGCATTACATAGTGACATACTGTTACAACATAGCATATATCTGCGTTACATAGTGACATACTGTTACAACATAGCATATATCTGTGTTTCTGCATTACATAGTGACATACTGTTACAACATAGCATATATCTGCGTTACATAGTGACATACTGTTACAACATAGCATATATCTGTGTTTCTGCGTCACATACTGTTACAACATATCATATCTCTGTGCCTGTTACAACATAGCATATATCTGTGTTTCTGCGTTACATAGTGACATACTGTTACAACATAGCATATATCTGTGTTTCTGCGTTACATAGTGACATACTGTTACAACATAGCATATATCTGTGCCTGAGCATATATCTGTGTTTCTGCGTTACATAGTGACATACTGTTACAACATAGCATATATCTGTTTCTGCGTTACATAGTGACATACTGTTACAACATAGCATATATCTGTGTTTCTGCATTACATAGTGACATACTGTTACAACATAGCATATCTGTGTTTCTGCGTTACATAGTGACATACTGTTACAACATATCATATCTGTGTTTCTGCGTTACATAGTGACATACTGTTACAACATAGCATATATCTGTGCCTGTTACAACATGTGCTAGGCACATATATATGCTATCTGTGTTTCTGCGTTACATAGTGACATACTGTTACAACATAGCATATATCTGTGTTTCTGCATTACATAGTGACATACTGTTACAACATAGCATGTTTCTGCATTACATAGTGACATACTGTTACAACATAGCGTGTTTCTGCGTTACATAGTGACATACTGTTACAACATAGCATATATCTGTGTTTCTGCATTACATAGTGACATACTGTTACAACATAGCATGTTTCTGCGTTACATAGTGACATACTGTTACAACATAGCATGTTTCTGCGTTACATAGTGACATACTGTTACAACATAGCATATATCTGCGTTACATAGTGACATACTGTTACAACATATCATATATCTGTGTTTCTGCGTTACATAGTGACATACTGTTACAACATATCATATATCTGCATTACATAGTGACATACTGTTACAACATAGCATATATCTGTGTTTCTGCGTTACATAGTGACATAATGTTACAACATCATATCATATATCTGTGTTTCTGCGTTACATAGTGACATACTGTTACAACATATCATATATCTGCATTACATAGTGTCATACTGTTACAACATATCATATATCTGTGTTAAAACATAACATATCTCTGTGCCTGTTACAACATAGCATATATGCTGTGTTTCTGCGTTACATAGTGACATACTGTTACAACATAGCATATATCTGCGTTACATAGTGACATACTGTTACAACATAGCATATATCTGTGCCTGTTACAACATAGCATATATCTGTGTTTCTGCGTTACATAGTGACATACTGTTACAACATAGCATATATCTGTGTTTCTGCATTACATAGTGACATACTGTTACAACATATCATATCTGTGTTTCTGCGTTACATAGTGACATACTGTTACAACATAGCTTATATCTGTGTTTCTGAGTTACATAGTGACATACTGTTACAACATAGCGTGTTTCTGCGTTACATAGTGACATACTGTTACAACATATCATATATCTGCATTACATAGTGACATACTGTTACAACATAGCATATATCTGTGTTTCTGCGTTACATAGTGACATACTGTTACAACATAACATATCTCTGTGCCTGTTACAACATAGCATATATGCTGTGTTTCTGCGTTACATAGTGACATACTGTTATAGCATAGCATATATCTGCGTTACATAGTGACATACTGGTACAACATAGCATATATCTGTGTTTCTGCGTTTAGTGACATACTGTTACAACATAGCATATATCTGCGTTACATAGTGACATACTGTTACAACATAGCATATATCTGTGTTTCTGCGTTACATAGTGACATACTGTTACAACATAGCATATATCTGCGTTACATAGTGACATACTGTTACAACACAGCATATATCTGTGTTTCTGCATTACATAGTGACATACTGTTACAACATAGCATATATCTGCGTTACATAGTGACATACTGTTACAACATAGCATATATCTGTGTTTCTGCGTCACATACTGTTACAACATATCATATCTCTGTGCCTGTTACAACATAGCATATATCTGTGTTTCTGCGTTACATAGTGACATACTGTTACAACATAGCATATATCTGTGTTTCTGCGTTACATAGTGACATACTGTTACAACATAGCATATATCTGTGCCTGAGCATATATCTGTGTTTCTGCATTACATAGTGACATACTGTTACAACATATCATATCTGTGTTTCTGCGTTACATAGTGACATACTGTTACAACATAGCATATATCTGTGTCTGTTACAACATATGCTAGGCACAGATATATGCTATCTGTGTTTCTGCGTTACATAGTGACATACTGTTACAACATAGCATATATCTGTGTTTCTGCATTACATAGTGACATACTGTTACAACATAGCATGTTTCTGCGTTACATAGTGACATACTGTTACAACATAGCGTATTTCTGCATTACATAGTGACATACTGTTACAACATATCATATATCTGTGTTTCTGCGTTACATAGTGACATACTGTTACAACATATCATATATCTGCATTACATAGTGACATACTGTTACAACATAGCATATATCTGTGTTTCTGCGTTACATAGTGACATACTGTTACAACATCATATCATATATCTGTGTTTCTGCGTTACATAGTGACATACTGTTACAACATATCATATATCTGCATTACATAGTGACATACTGTTACAACATATCATATATCTGTGTTTCTGCGTTACAACATAACATATCTCTGTGCCTGTTACAACATAGCATATATGCTGTGTTTCTGCGTTACATAGTGACATACTGTTACAACATAGCATATATCTGCGTTACATAGTGACATACTGTTACAACATAGCATATATCTGTGCCTGTTACAACATAGCATATATCTGTGTTTCTGCGTTACATAGTGACTGACATACTGTTACAACATAGCATATATCTGTGTTTCTGCATTACATAGTGACATACTGTTACAACATAGCATATATCTGCGTTACATAGTGACATACTGTTACAACATAGCATATATCTGTGCCTGTTACAACATAGCATATATCTGTGTTTCTGCGTTACATAGTGACATACTGTTACAACATAGCTTATATCTGTGTTTCTGCATTACATAGTGACATACTGTTACAACATAGCGTGTTTCTGCGTTACATAGTGACATACTGTTACAACATATCATATATCTGCATTACATAGTGACATACTGTTACAACATAGCATATATCTGTGTTTCTGCATTACATAGTGACATACTGTTACAACATAACATATCTCTGTGCCTGTTACAACATAGCATATATGCTGTGTTTCTGCATTACATAGTGACATACTGTTATAGCATAGCATATATCTGCGTTACATAGTGACATACTGTTACAACATAGCATATATCTGTGTTTCTGCGTTTAGTGACATACTGTTACAACATAGCATATATCTGCGTTACATAGTGACATACTGTTACAACATAGCATATATCTGTGTTTCTGCATTACATAGTGACATACTGTTACAACATAGCATGCATATATCTGTGTTTCTGCGTTACATAGTGACATACTGTTACAACATAGCATATATCTGTGTTTCTGCGTGACATAGTGACATACTGTTACAACATAGCATATATCTTTGTTTCTGCGTTACATAGTGACATACTGTTACAACATAGCATATATCTGTGTTTCTGCGTCACATACTGTTACAACATATCATATCTCTGTGCCTGTTACAACATAGCATATATCTGTGTTTCTGCGTTACATAGTGACATACTGTTACAACATAGCATATATCTGTGTTTCTGCGTTACATAGTGACATACTGTTACAACATAGCATATATCTGTGTTTCTGCGTTTAGTGACATACTGTTACAACATAGCATATATCTGCGTTACATAGTGACATACTGTTACAACATAGCATATATCTGTGTTTCTGCGTTACATAGTGACATACTGTTACAACATAGCATATATCTGCGTTACATAGTGACATACTGTTACAACACAGCATATATCTGTGTTTCTGCATTACATAGTGACATACTGTTACAACATAGCATATATCTGCATTACATAGTGACATACTGTTACAACATAGCATATATCTGTGTTTCTGCGTCACATACTGTTACAACATATCATATCTCTGTGCCTGTTACAACATAGCATATATCTGTGTTTCTGTGTTACATAGTGACATACTGTTACAACATAGCATATATCTGTGTTTCTGCGTTACATAGTGACATACTGTTACAACATAGCATATATCTGTGCCTGAGCATATATCTGTGTTTCTGCATTACATAGTGACATACTGTTACAACATATCATATCTGTGTTTCTGCGTTACATAGTGACATACTGTTACAACATAGCATATATCTGTGTCTGTTACAACATATGCTAGGCACAGATATATGCTATCTGTGTTTCTGCGTTACATAGTGACATACTGTTACAACATAGCATATATCTGTGTTTCTGCATTACATAGTGACATACTGTTACAACATAGCATGTTTCTGCGTTACATAGTGACATACTGTTACAACATAGCATGTTTCTGCATTACATAGTGACATACTGTTACAACATATCATATATCTGTGTTTCTGCGTTACATAGTGACATACTGTTACAACATATCATATATCTGCATTACATAGTGACATACTGTTACAACATAGCATATATCTGTGTTTCTGCGTTACATAGTGACATACTGTTACAACATCATATCATATATCTGTGTTTCTGCGTTACATAGTGACATACTGTTACAACATATCATATATCTGCATTACATAGTGACATACTGTTACAACATATCATATATCTGTGTTTCTGCGTTACAACATAACATATCTCTGTGCCTGTTACAACATAGCATATATGCTGTGTTTCTGCGTTACATAGTGACATACTGTTACAACATAGCATATATCTGCGTTACATAGTGACATACTGTTACAACATAGCATATATCTGTGCCTGTTACAACATAGCATATATCTGTGTTTCTGCGTTACATAGTGACATACTGTTACAACATAGCATATATCTGTGTTTCTGCATTACATAGTGACATACTGTTACAACATAGCATATATCTGCGTTACATAGTGACATACTGTTACAACATAGCATATATCTGTGCCTGTTACAACATAGCATATATCTGTGTTTCTGCGTTACATAGTGACATACTGTTACAACATAGCTTATATCTGTGTTTCTGCGTTACATAGTGACATACTGTTACAACATAGCGTGTTTCTGCGTTACATAGTGACATACTGTTACAACATATCATATATCTGCATTACATAGTGACATACTGTTACAACATAGCATATATCTGTGTTTCTGCATTACATAGTGACATACTGTTACAACATAACATATCTCTGTGCCTGTTACAACATAGCATATATGCTGTGTTTCTGCATTACATAGTGACATACTGTTATAGCATAGCATATATCTGCGTTACATAGTGACATACTGTTACAACATAGCATATATCTGTGTTTCTGCGTTTAGTGACATACTGTTACAACATAGCATATATCTGCGTTACATAGTGACATACTGTTACAACATAGCATATATCTGTGTTTCTGCATTACATAGTGACATACTGTTACAACATAGCATGCATATATCTGTGTTTCTGCGTTACATAGTGACATACTGTTACAACATAGCATATATCTGTGTTTCTGTGTGACATAGTGACATACTGTTACAACATAGCATATATCTTTGTTTCTGCGTTACATAGTGACATACTGTTACAACATAGCATATATCTGTGTTTCTGCGTCACATACTGTTACAACATATCATATCTATGTGCCTGTTACAACATAGCATATATCTGTGTTTCTGCGTTACATAGTGACATACTGTTACAACATAGCATATATCTGTGTTTCTGCGTTACATAGTGACATACTGTTACAACATAGCATATATCTGTGCCTGAGCATATATCTGTGTTTCTGCATTACATAGTGACATACTGTTACAACATATCATATCTGTGTTTCTGCATTACATAGTGACATACTGTTACAACATAGCATATATCTGTGTCTGTTACAACATATGCTAGGCACAGATATATGCTATCTGTGTTTCTGCATTACATAGTGACATACTGTTACAACATAGCATATATCTGTGTTTCTGCATTACATAGTGACATACTGTTACAACATAGCATGTTTCTGCATTACATAGTGACATACTGTTACAACATAGCGTGTTTCTGCATTACATAGTGACATACTGTTACAACATATCATATATCTGTGTTTCTGCGTTACATAGTGACATACTGTTACAACATATCATATATCTGCATTACATAGTGACATACTGTTACAACATAGCATATATCTGTGTTTCTGCGTTACATAGTGACATACTGTTACAATATCATATCATATATCTGTGTTTCTGCGTTACATAGTGACATACTGTTACAACATATCATATATCTGCATTACATAGTGACATACTGTTACAACATATCATATATCTGTGTTTCTGCGTTACAACATAACATATCTCTGTGCCTGTTACAACATAGCATATATGCTGTGTTTCTGCGTTACATAGTGACATACTGTTACAACATAGCATATATCTGTGTTTCTGCGTTACATAGTGACATACTGTTACAACATAGCATATATCTGTGTTTCTGCATTACATAGTGACATACTGTTACAACATAGCATATATCTGCGTTACATAGTGACATACTGTTACAACATAGCATATATCTGTGTTTCTGCGTTACATAGTGACATACTGTTACAACATATCATATATCTGCATTACATAGTGACATACTGTTACAACATAGCATATATCTGTGTTTCTGCGTTACATAGTGACATACTGTTACAACATAACATATCTCTGTGCCTGTTACAACATAGCATATATGCTGTGTTTCTGCGTTATATAGTGACATACTGTTATAGCATAGCATATATCTGCGTTACATAGTGACATACTGTTACAACATAGCATATATCTGTGTTTCTGCGTTTAGTGACATACTGTTACAACATAGCATATATCTGTGTTTCTGCGTTACATAGTGACATACTGTTACAACATAGCATATATCTGCGTTACATAGTGACATACTGTTACAACACAGCATATATCTGTGTTTCTGCATTACATAGTGACATACTGTTACAACATAGCATATATCTGTGTTACATAGTGACATACTGTTACAACATAGCATATATCTGTGTTTCTGCGTCACATACTGTTACAACATATCATATCTCTGTGCCTGTTACAACATAGCATATATCTGTGTTTCTGCGTTACATAGTGACATACTGTTACAACATAGCATATTCTGTGTTTCTGCGTTACATAGTGACATACTGTTACAACATAGCATATATCTGTGCCTGTTTAGCATATATCTGTGTTTCTGCATTACATAGTGACATACTGTTACAACATAGCATATATCTGTGCCTGTTACAACATAGCATATATCTGTGTTTCTGCGTTACATAGTGACATACTGTTACAACATAGCATATATCTGTGTTTCTGCATTACATAGTGACATACTGTTACAACATATCATATCTGTGTTTCTGCGTTACATAGTGACATACTGTTACAACATAGCATATATCTGTGTTTCTGCGTTACATAGTGACATACTGTTACAACATAGCGTGTTTCTGCGTTACATAGTGACATACTGTTACAACATATCATATCTCTGTGCCTGTTACAACATAGCGTGTAGCGTGTTTCTGCGTTACATAGTGACATACTGTTACAACATAGCATATATCTGTGTTTCTGCATTACATAGTGACATACTGTTACAACATATCATATATCTGTGTTTCTGCGTGACATAGTGACATACTGTTACAATATAGCATATATCTGTGCCTGAGCATATATCTGTGTTTCTGCGTTACATAGTGACATACTGTTACAACATAGCATATATCTGTTTCTGCGTGACATAGTGACATACTGTTACAACATATCATATATCTGTTTCTGCGTGACATAGTGACATACTGTTACAACATAGCATATATCTGCATTATATAGTGACATACTGTTACAACATATCATATATCTGTGTTTCTGCATTACATAGTGACATACTGTTACAACATAGCATGCATATATCTGTGTTTCTGCGTGACATAGTGACATACTGTTACAACATAGCATATATCTGTGTTTCTGCGTGACATAGTGACATACTGTTACAACATATCATATATCTGCGTTACATAGTGACATACTGTTACAACATAGCATATATCTGTGTTTCTGCGTTACATAGTGACATACTGTTACAACATAGCATATATCTGTGTTTCTGCGTTACATAGTGACATACTGTTACAACATATCATATATCTGCGTTACATAGTGACATACTGTTACAACATAGCATATATCTGTGTTTCTGCGTGACATAGTGACATACTGTTACAACATAGCATATATCTGTGTTTCTGCGTGACATAGTGACATACTGTTACAACATATCATATATCTGCGTTACATAGTGACATACTGTTACAACATAGCATATATCTGTGTTTCTGCGTGACATAGTGACATACTGTTACAACATAGCATATATCTGTGTTTCTGCGTGACATAGTGACATACTGTTACAACATATCATATATCTGCGTTACATAGTGACATACTGTTACAACATAGCTTATATCTGTGTTTCTGCATTACATAGTGACATACTGTTACAATATAGCATATATCTGTTTTTCTGCATTACATAGTGACATACTGTTACAACATAGCATATATCTGTGTTTCTGCGTTACATAGTGACATACTGTTACAACATAGCATATATCTGTGTTTCTGCGTTACATAGTGACATACTGTTTTATCTGTTACTGCGTTACATAGTGACATACTGTTACAACATAGCATATATCTGTGTTTCTGCGTGACATAGTTACATACTGTTACAACATAGCATATATCTGTGTTTCTGCATTACATAGTGACATACTGTTACAACATAGCATATATCTGCATTACATAGTTACATACTGTTACAACATAGCATATATCTGTGTTTCTGCATTACATAGTGACATACTGTTACAACATAGCATATATCTGCATTACATAGTTACATACTGTTACAACACAGCATATATCTGTGTTTCTGCGTTACATAGTGACATACTGTTACAACATATCATATATCTGCATTACATAGTGACATACTGTTACAACATAACATATCTGTGTTTCTGCGTTACATAGTGACATACTGTTTACAACATATTACACATACTGTTGCAACATAGCATCACATGTTCGAGCCCCGGGCAGGCCGTGTTCTGTTTATATGAAAAAGTTTATTATAGTAAAAATTAAAAATGTAATGGTCGGTCACTGTAAACCGGTCACTGTAAACCGCAGCTTGCAAATAGAAAAATATTCAGTATAAAATCACTTGATGAAATAATATTTGTCTTTCAGTTATTTATTGGCCAATAAAATAAAACATGCTTTATTCGACTAAATACGCAAATACAAATATTATTTCAATTCTAACATGGACCAAAATATTTGGGTAAATGCTAGTAAAATTATTTAGGTTTTACTATTTGGGTAAATGCTAGTATTTAATATTATATGATTTAGGTTTTACGGCACGTGCTAAACAATGTTTTATTGCAGATTTAAGCACGGTAAATTCCTTTATACAGACATATAACATTTATTCTAACACGGCTTGGCAATATAACGTCTTACAAAAGCACTAGTCAGATATGAATATGGCACAACATATATATGTGTATTAACCATTACGCCTACACAATGTTATTTTTGAATAAAATATATTTGCTTAAAAAATGTATCAAAGCACTTGTTGGTTTGAGTTTGGTTCCATCACTTTCATACAGGGGAGGGGAACCATGGCCGAGTGGGCCAACTCTCTTGCCCCTTACCGCAGTAGGTAGAGTTCTTTCTAGTGAGCATACTATCCTGCTGGCTTGTGGAAGGTAGGTGGTTATATCCAGGCACACAACCATTAATATAATTAACCACTTAATGATTCTAACAGTACTGGTAGGCAAATGCTTGCTTTCGTCGACAACTCTCCGCCTTTGCTGGTGGTGACCAAACACACAAGAGCAGAGCAAAGAAGCACCCGGCTAAGACAATGATGCCTGAAATAAGAGACAAGGAGCCGTTACGATTGTGCCCTTAGGCAAGGCATTTAAATTCCACGTTGCCTCTTCTCTCTCCCTCGTGGCGATGGATTCCATCAGGAATGAGGTCTCGAGAGTGATTAATATAAGTTGAAATAACTTTGTTTCGCAATCGAGCTAAAATAAATTTGTATAAACTAAACAAGTATATAGAGGATATTTGAACTCCATTCGTGGAAATACATATTTCAGTGATCTCTCAATGTCTTACACTAATGAACACAAATCATTTTCTTTTCCAATGACTGGCTAATATAATATTTCTTGATGATTGAGCTTATTTACCCTCGCCTCCGGCGAACCATATGGGCGAGCGAATATTTCTTTTCAAATTTGATTCATTTTAACTGCCCTGTCTGGAGCCTCGTTGCACAACGTGACACAACTGCACAGCCACTTATGTTAGTGTGAAAAAGAAATAGTTCCTGTATAATTTTCAAGTTAGTTTCTGTTTGCTGTCAAAATTAAAAACTACAGACCAAAGAAATTCATTAGAATATATTACTTAATTATTTTAACTGTTCATGATAGTCAGAAAATAACTAAACTACAAAAGTACAACTAACTGCTCACGGATACGAGACGCAATCGGTGACAGAGAAAATGCTTTCATTCATTGGAAAGCACAGACGGATCTGTAGTTCAGTGGTTAACACGATGGACTGGTAATCCAGGGATCACAGGTTCGATCACCGTCTGACCCTAATAAAGTTAACAGTCTTTCAGCTGGGACTTTAAACCGAGGTCTCGTGTCGGTGCTTTACACCTTGCACGTTAAAGAACAAGAGGAGTCTCTGTCTGTATCATTGCACAATACTCCAAAAATCTAAAATGACTAATCTCTTCAGGAGGCGTCGCTCATATGGGCACAAAACATTGGAAAGAAAGCACAAAAGAAATCACGGTTTTTAGATACAAATGTAGGTCATTCTGTGTGGTTTGAATGCCCGTATGATGTTTTAACAGATGTACAAAAGTGAGAACACCGTCTGTTTCTCCTCCACAACGTGCACGTCATGATCTAGGCACAGCTCACAACAGGAATATGGTTCAACGACTTCGTTGACGGAAACCGCGCCATCGGAATCGCGTGACTATACATTTACATTACCTTACGACTAACTTACCTACTTGGCGAGACAGCAACACTTAGTGCTGGCGACGGCGGATATATCTGGTTTTCTTTTAGCCGGCTCCTTCAAGGGGACGGATCTCCTTCAAGGAAGACGGTGGGACGCAGATTTCTTGATGGCGTGAGGACCCCAGCGAAGAAACCGGAACCATTATTGCTGCTGTGACCTGACAAATCGTGAAGGATGTGGCCCTACAAGGAACCCCTTCGAAAGATGGTACAGGACATGTCACCCTGAGAAGAACGAAGATGCCTTTCCAGTTGTCTACATAAACAACTTAGATGACAACTTCTTAGAGAAACCAGTCGCCCAAATGCCTCGGCGTAGGCGACTATAAAAACAAATTTCAAGTTCCGCCTGCCTGCTATAAAGAAAACATTTCAAGATCTGCCTGCCTGCTATAAAGAAAACATTTCAAGTTCTGCCTGCCTGCTATAAAGAAAACATTTCATGTTCTGCCTGCCTGCTATAAAGAAAACATTTCAAGTTCTGCCTGTCTGCTATAAAGAAAACATTTCAAGTTCCGCCTGCCTGCTATAAAGAAAACATTTCAAGTTCTGCCTGTCTGCTATAAAGAAAACATTTCAAGTTCTGCCTGCCTGCTATAAAGAAAACATTTCAAGTTCTGCCTGTCTGCTATAAAGAAAACATTTCAAGTTCTGCCTGCCTGCTATAAAGAAAACATTTCAAGTTCTGCCTGTCTGCTATAAAGAAAACATTTCAAGTTCCGCCTGCCTGCTATAAAGAAAACATTTCAAGTTCTGCCTGTCTGCTATAAAGAAAACATTTCAAGTTCTGCCTGCCTGCTATAAAGAAAACATTTCAAGTTCTGCCTGTCTGCTATAAAGAAAACATTTCAAGTTCTGCCTGCCTGCTATAAAGAAAACATTTCAAATCCTGCCTGTCTGTCTTCTACCAGTTACTGGCCCTTTTTTCAACAGACAGAACATTAGGACACGTTATTTCGTTATTTACAAAGCATAGGAACAGTTGTTTTGTCTGTCAGGTTAACAGTTGTTTATATTCCTATATATGTCATTTATTAAATAACTTAAAATGTATGTTCACAATTAGGACGTAAAACAGTAATTATATACTATACTGACCCCTACACAATAAAGCTGCTTTCATATGAATCGGTGGCTACATATAAAATACCTGAAATTGAAATACATGTCATATTAGACCAGTCTATTGGCAGTAAATATTTGATCCTTATCTTTTGGAGAATAATGCCAGATACAGAAGACGCTCACAATTCCAAAAGCAACCCATATAATGCAATATATAGAATGTGCTCCAATTTCAAAAGCAACCCATATAATGCAATATATAGAATGCGCTCCAAATCCAAAAGCAACCCATATAATGCAATATATAGAATGCCCTCCAATTCCAAAAGCAACCCATATTAATTAATATAATGCAATATATAGAATGCGCTCCAATTCCAAAAGCAACCCATATAATGCAATATATACCGAGTCAAAAAAGAAACGATACCAAACTAAAAATGACGTAAAACGGATAAAACCATAGAAAGGTTTAATATATTATTACGTATCAGTACCGGGTATCTTATTGCAACGTCAGCCAACCATAAACACAGGTAAATAAACACCCGATAATCCTGGAACGCCGAATTTCCGATTTGCACATGCTCCTCAACAAAGACAACTTCCTGCACATGTACACATCGGAAAACCGGTTTATTGTACTGGCATTGCATTATCATCAAGGAAAAACACCTTACATACCCATTGTTACCTCTAACAAAATGCCTAGGCTAAACCGCAATCAGAGAATGCGTGCCATTGGCATGATTGACGGCGGTTTACGTCAGCGTGACGTCGCAAATCGACTCGGGGTTACGCGGATCACGATAACACGTCTACTTCGACGTTATCGAACACATGGATCGGTGGACGACCGTCCAAGATCTGGTCGACCACGTGTGACGACGCGTGAACAGGACCGTCACATTCGGACATCACATTTACGTGACCGGTTCCTACCTGCTACGCACACAGCTGCCGCTACTCCTGGGATGACCAACAATCGCATCAGTGCACAAACAGTCAGGAACCGGCTCAGTGAACGTGGCATTCATGCCTATCGGCCATTTGTTGGACCCATCCTGACACGACGTCACCGTGACGTACGGCGGGAATGGACGACGGAACGTGCTCGCTGGACTCGGTTACAGTGGAATTCGGTGATGTTTAGCGATGAATCGCGGTTCTGTTTGCGTCGAGCGGATGGCAGAGAGCGGGTATATCGCAGACGCGGTGAACGTTACGCCGACGCATGTGTACGTCAGATCGATCTGTTCGGGGGCGGAAGCGTTATGGCGTGGGGCGGTATCACCTTCGGCAGTTGCACTGAACTGTTAGTGGTGGACGGGAACCTAAACGCCCAGCGGTACTGTGATGAGATCCTTGCGCCAGTTGTTGTGCCGTTCTTTAACGCCAACAGAAACGTCACACTGTTCCAACAGGACAACGCCATGTGTCATACTGCTCGGATTTCCACCACATTATTGGAGCAGAACAATATTGAAACCCTGCCGTGGCCTGCTTTGTCACCAGACTTGTCACCCATAGAACATGTGTGGGATACGTTAGACCGCCGCGTCAGACGACGTCAGCCGGTAACGTTAAACCAACTGAGGGATGTTTTGCGTCAGGAGTGGACAAATATTGACCAGCAAGAGATTCAGACACCCGTTCGATGCGACGGCGGTTCATTGCAGTGAGACGCAAATGGTGCCCATACTCGGTATTGACGTCTGTGTGAAAACTCCATTAGACCACTGTCCGACGAATTACGTCATCACGCAGCAGACAGTTTCGGAGGCTCATTATGCTTTATGTGCTCCTCTTTCAAACATGTTGGACTATCATCTTATGAATTTTCAAAGATTGTTCTTAATAAATGTTGAAATTATAGACACATAAACACCAGATATCGTTTCTATTTTGACTCAGTATATAGAATGCGCTCCAATTCCAAACGCAACCCATATAATGCAATATATAGAATGCGCTCCAATTTTAAAAGCAACCCATATAATGCAATATATAGAATGCGCTCCAATTTTAAAAGCAACCCATATAATGCACTATATAGAATGCGCTCCAAATTTAAAAGCAACCCATATAATGCAATATATAGAATGCGCTCCAATTTAAAAAACAACCCATATAATGCAATATATAGAATGCGCTCCAATTCCAAAAGCAACCCATATAATGCAATATATAGAATGTGCTCCCAATTCCAAAAGCAACCCATATAATGCAATATATAGAATGTGCTCCCAATTCCAAAAGCAACTCATATAATGCAATATATAGAATGCGCTCCAATTCCAAAAACAACTCATATAATGCAATATATAGAATGCGCTCCAATTTCAAAAGCAACCATGGTTATTTTATTTGCCGGGTTTATAGGACCGATACATGGGATCTCTGTTTATGGTCATTTCATTTTAGTTAAGTTTGTCTAACGTCGCTACCGGTTGCCCATTTGAGCGACGGGCAATTGATCTAACAACACCTTTCCTGTGCAGGCTCCTTCGGTTAACCAATACTTGTTGCACCAACCTCCGTAAGAAAGAGCCAACTTCATATAAATGAAACACGGTCTGAGCAGGGCTCGAACTCGTGACCATCAGTGATGATAGATTATAGTGGTATACAAGTCAGCCACATTAGCCACTCGACCACGTCATTTCTTTTAGTTCATCCACAAAGCGCATGTATCACAACCACAACACACATGCATCACATCCACAAAACACATGCATCACATCCACAAAACACATGCATCACAAAACACATGCATCACATCCACACAACACATGCATCACATCCACACAACACATGCATCACATCCACAC
Source organism: Archivesica marissinica (assembly GCA_014843695.1). Classification (NCBI taxonomy): domain Eukaryota; kingdom Metazoa; phylum Mollusca; class Bivalvia; order Venerida; family Vesicomyidae; genus Archivesica; species Archivesica marissinica. The sequence continues at coordinate 24,992,463 of CM026389.1, forward strand.
AACACATGCATCACATCCACAAAACACATGTATCACAACCACACAACACATGCATCACATCCACAAAACGCATACATCACATCCACAAAACACATGCATCACATCCACAAAACGCATGCATCACATCCACAAAACACATGCATCACAAAACACATGCATCACATCCACAAAACACATGCATCACAAAACACATGCATCACATCCACATGCATCACATCCACAAAACACATGCATCACATCCACACAACACATGCATCACATCCACAAAACACATGCATCACATCCACACAACACATGCATCACATCCACAACACACATGCATCACATCCACACAACACACATGCATCACATCTACACAATACATGCATCACATCCACACAACACATGCATCACATCCACACAACACATGCATCACATCCACAAAACACATGCATCACAAAACACATGCATCACATCCACACAACACATGCATCACATCCACACAACACATGCATCACATCCACACAACACATGCATCACATCCACAAAACACATGCATCACAAAACACATGCATCACATCCACACAACACATGCATCACATCCACAAAACACATGCATCACAAAACACATGCATCACATCCACACAACACATGCATCACATCCACACAACACATGCATCACATCCACAAAACACATGCATCACAAAACACATGCATCACATCCACACAACACATGCATCACATCCACACAACACATGCATCACATCCACACAACACATGCATCACATCCACAAAACACATGCATCACATCCACAAAACACATGCATCACAAAACACATGCATCACATCCACACAACACATGCATCACATCCACACAACGCATGCATCACATCCACACAACGCATGCATCACATCCACACAACACATGCATCACATCCACAAAAAACGCATGCATCACATCCACACAACGCATGCATCACATCCACACAACGCATGCATCACAACCACACAACACATGCATCACATCCACAAAACGCATGCATCACATCCACACAACGCATGCATCACAACCACAACACATGCATCACACCCACAAAACACATGCATCACATCCACACAACGCATGCATCACATCCACACAACACATGCATCACAAAACACATGCATCACATCCACACAACACATGCATCACATCCACACAACGCATGCATCACATCCACACAACGCATGCATCACAACCACACAACACATGCATCACATCCACAAAACACATGCATCACATCCACATGCATCACATCCACAAAACGCATGCATCACATCCACACAACGCATGCATCACAACCACAACGCATGCATCACATCCACAAAACACATGCATCACATCCACACAACGCATGCATCACATCCACAAAACACATGCATCACATCCACAAAACACATGCACCACATCCACAAAACACATGCATCACACCCACAAAACACATGCATCACATCCACAAAACACATGCACCACATCCACAAAACACATGCATCACACCCACAAAACACATGCATCACATCCACAAAACACATGCATCACATCCACAAAACACATGCATCACATCCACATGCATCACATCCACAAAACACATGCATCACATACACAAAACGCATGCATCACATCCACAAAACGCATGCATCACATCTACAAAACACATGCATCACATCCACAAATCACATCTGCAAAATGCATGCATCACATCCACACAACGCATGCATCACATCCACAAAACACATGCATCACATCTGCAAAACACATGCATCACATCCACACAACGCATGCATCACATCCACAAAACACATGCATCACATCCACAAAACACATGCATCACATCCACAAAACACATGCATCACATCCACAAAACACATGCATCACATCCACAAAACACATGCATCACATCCACATGCATCACATCCACAAAACACATGCATCACATCCACACAACGCATGCATCACATCCACAAAACACATGCATCACATCCACAAAACATATGCATCACATCCACAAAACACATGCATCACATCCACAACACACATGCATCACATCCACAACACATGCATCACATCCACAAAACACATGCATCACATCCACAACACATGCGTCACATCCACAAAACGCATGCATCACATCTGCAAAACGCATGCATCACATCCACAAAACACATGCATCACATCCACAAAACACATGCATCACATCCACAAAACACATGCATCACATCTACACAACACATGCATCACATCCACACAACACATGCATCACATCCACAAAACACATGCATCACATCCACAAAACACATGCATCACATCCACACAACACATGCATCACATCCACAAAACACATGCATCACATCCACAAATCACATGCATCACATCCACAAAACACATGCATCACATCCACACAACGCATGCATCACATCCACAAAACGCATGCATCACATCCACAAAACGCATGTATCACATCCACAAAACGCATGCATCACATCCACAAAACGCATGCATCACATCCACAAAACGCATGCATCACATCCACACAACGCATGCATCACATCCACAAAACACATGCATCACATCCACAAAACACATGCATCACATCTGCAAAACGCATGCATCACATCCACATGCATCGCATCCACAAAACGTATGCATCACATCCACACAACGCATGCATCACATCCACAAAACGCAGGAATCACAACCACAAAACGCATGTATCACATCCACACAACACAAAGATTTAGACAGCATCAGGTGACATAACCGTTCAGATATAGCTATTTGCGTGATCAGCGGACATCTTGGATGCCATCTTGACTATTTTAATTCCCCCCAAGTGTGCAGGGCGTGTACTCGTACGCCGATTCAGTATAACCCGAGGGTTCAGAAACAATTAAAAAATATTTGTGGTGTCATATCGTTCATTTGTCAGTCCTACAACCAGACCAGACATACTGTTGGGGTTTTCAGTCCTACCACCAGACCAGACATACTGTTGGGGTTTTCAGTCCTACCACCAAACCAGACATACTGTTGGGGTTTTCAGTCCTACCACCAAACCAGACATACTGTTGGGGTTTTCAGTCCTACCACCAAACCAGACATACTGTTGGGGTGTTCAGTCCTACCACCAAACCAGACATACTGTTGGGGTTTTCAGTCCTACCACCAAACCAGACATACTGTTGGGGTTTTCAGTCCTACCACCAAACCAGACATACTGTTGGGGTTTTCAGTCCTACCACCAAACCAGACATACTGTTGGGGTTTTCAGTCCTACCACCAAACCAGACATACTGTTGGGGTTTTCAGTCCTACCACCAAACCAGACATACTGTTAGGGTTTTCAGTCCTACCACCAAACCAGACTTACTGTTGGGGTTTTCAGTCCAACCACCAAACCAGATATACTGTTGGGGTTTTCAGTCCTACCACCAAACCAGACATACTGTTGGGGTTTTCAGTCCTACCACCAAACCAGACATACTGTTGGGGTTTTCAGTCCAACCACCAAACCAGATATACTGTTGGGGTTTTCAGTCCTACCACCAAACCAGACATACTAAATACCTAAAAGACTTTAGGCTCAGCACCAATTAAAACTAATCTTTAAAAGTGCAGCTAACGGTTCAGGTGGTACATTATGTAAGGACTGTTGGTTCTGTTTCAAACTACGGTTGTCGCGTGAATCGCCCGGCGGCAACAAAATAGTCTTTCACTCGTGGTGTGCGTTTTGGTGTTCTTGTCTAAGCCTACGCATGATGGCATACACATACCATTGGAAGACTCATCTATATTCGATGGGAATTCGAATGAAACAATCACAATTTACACGAATGAATAGTCAATACATAGAATTGCACGTGGGTGTACATACCTGCAATAGGCGGACCTGCCACAACGCCAATCCCACGAAAGAGGATCTCTAGACCGAGTGCCGATGACATCTGTTTGACAATATGAGCGACGCCTCCTGAAGAGATTACTCATTTTAGATTTTTGCAGGATAGTGCGATGATACAGACAGCGACCAATTCCAGAGTATCTTCTGGTTCTTGAACGTGCACGGTGTAAAGCACCGACACCAGACCTCGGTTTAACGTCCCATCTGAAAGACTGTTAATTTTATTATGGTCAGACGGGGGATCGAACATGGATTACCAGTCCAGCGTGATACCACTGGGCTACATATTCGTCTGTATAATATATATATATATATATATATATATGTTTGTATATCGATTGCGAGTGTGTGTTTTACTTTTATGTATCGTCGCTACCGGTTGCCCATATGAGCGACGCCTCTTGAAGAGGTTAGTAATTTTAGATTTTTGGAGGATCGTGCAATGATACAATACAGACAGAGACCCATTCCAGAGTCTCCTCTGGTTCTTGTTCTTGTAAAGCACCGACACGAGACATCGGTTTAATGTCCCATCTGAAAGACATTAATTTTATTAGGGTCAGACGGGGGATCGAACCTGCGATCACTGGAGTACCACTGGACTACAGATCCGTCCGTAGCCCATCGATTGGTTAGCAAGTTTTAACAACTTATACAGATGGACAGCCAATCAGATTCAATATTAGAACAAGCATCTCCAGCCAGGTGCCCGTAACACTCGATAGCTATGGGACTTGCATTCGTATGTGACATGAATCGCCACCATGTCAGAACACTGTAGAGCCTTCTAAGTTCTAACTGTAAGGACAGGGGCTGGACATGGGAGGGGCTGGACATGGGCGGTGTAAGACAGGGGCTGGATATGGGAGGGGCTGGACATGGGCGGGGTAGGACAGGGGCTGGCCATGGGAGGGGGCTGGACATGGGCGGGGTAGGACAGGGGCTGGACATGGGAGAGGCTGGACATGGGCGGGTAGGACAGGGGCTGGATATGGGCGGGGTAGAACAGGGACTGGAAATGGGAGGGGGCTGGACATGGGCGGAGTAGGACAGTGGCTGGAGATGAGGTAGATCAGGGGCTGGACATGGGCGGGGTAGGACAGGGGCGGGGTAAGACATTGGCGGTGTAGGACAGGGGCTGGAGATGAGGTAGATCAGGTGCTGGACATGGGCGGGATAGGACAGGGGCGGGGTAGGACATTAGCGGTGTAGGACAGGCGCTGGAGATGAGGTAGATCAGGGGCTGGACATGGGCGGGGTAGGACAGAGGCTGGGTAGGACAGGGCGGACATGGCATGGGAGGGCAGTGTATTTGTAGGGCATGGTATAAGCAGTGCAGGGTATGGGAGGGTATAAGCAGTGCAGGGTATGGGAGGGTATAAGCAGTGCAGGGTATGGGAGGGTATAAGCAGTGCAGGGTATGGGAGGGTATAAGCAGTGCAGGGTATGGGAGGGTATAAGCAGTGCAGGGTATGGGAGGGTATAAGCAGTACAGGGTATGACATGGAAAGGCATGGGCAGGGTATGGGCATTGTAGGGCAGTGTATTTGGCAGGGCATGGCATGGGTATGGGTAGGGCAGTGTATTGGCAGGGCATGACACATGGGTAGGGCAGTGTATTGGCAGGGCATGACATGGGCATGGGTAGGGCAGTGTATTGGCAGGGCATGGCATGGGTAGGGCAGTGTATTGGCAGGGCATGACATGGGCATGGGTAGGGCAGTGTATTGGCAGGGCATGACATGGACATGGGTAGGGTATTGTATTGGCAGGGCATGACATGGCCATGGTAGGGCAGGGTATGGACGGATATGGACGGGTATATTTACAGTATTTAATCATTCTCAAACAACGGGACGGTCTTTATTCGTTGCTTTACTATAATCTGATAATAGCTAGTACGTATCTTAGATCTATGATGTTCCTGCATGCGTTTGAAGATTGTAGATCCGAATTTCCGAAATCGAGTCGCGATTGTTGTAACTCACTGCATGATTTCTTTACAGTCTCTTCAAATTGCTAACGTTCACTTTTTAATTCTTCATAATTCACAACTAACCACTTATCCGGTGACCATAGTTTTAAAATACTATTTGGGGGAAAACAAATTAATACCGCACGGCTTAACTGTCCAGTAAATAGGAATACTAATTCTACAATAGCAGGTGCAGTTAGTTCACTCACCCGTGAGGTGTTCATCACGTGTTTATTAAATCCATCTCTTTGTATAGTGTGCGTGTAACATTGCTCGGTTGTAATGGGATTTTATGTGTGAAAGGCCCGGGATACGTACCCAGATGAGGCCCGGGATACGTACCCAGATGAGGCCCGGGATACGTACCATGATGAGGCCCGGGATACGTACCATGATGAGGCCCGGGATACGTACCATGATGAGGCCCGGGATACGTACCATGATGAGGTCCGGGATACGTCCCCAGATGAGGCCCAGGATACGTCCCCAGATGAGGCCCGAGATCCGTACCCAGATGAGGTCCGGGATACGTACCCATATCAGGCCCGGGATACGTACCCAGATGATACCCGGAATACGTACCCAGATGAGACCCGGGATACGTACCCAGATGAGGCCCGGGATACGTACCCATATGAAGCCCGGGATACGTACCCATATGAAGCCCGGGATACGTACCCAGATGAAGCTCGGGATACGTACCCAGATGAAGCTCGGGATATGTACCCAG
>CM026389.1:25000084-25217794 GCA_014843695.1 Archivesica marissinica
CTGGTGATTTTTCTCGCATTCCCGGATAAGGTTATTTAGGGTCAACATATAACCTCATACATCGCATTCATTATTGGAGCCATTCCGTTGTATCGAACAGACGAGATAGTATGCGTCATACTAACCGATATGATTTATTCGGAGATATACGCGTTATTTATATGACTAACCTCTATTGACACCAGACATGCGTTCGCGCGGACGGGTTTTATAATTACCTGCGTCAGTGTTTGGTTCAGTGCTTAAGTATTTCTATGGCATTCCAGGCAACTAATGACGTATTTTGTAGTAAATACTGATGCAAACGGATTTAGCCTTCATTTTGTGTACTGCTGGTGTTGGGGGAGTTGCTTAAACTGAGATGTATCGTACTGTTGTAGCTGGGCTCCGTGTATTTCTCTCGCATTTGTAGATAAGGTTATTTAGGGTCACCTGACAAACATATAACCTCATACCGCTTGGATTCAGTTAATTATGTTACAGGGCATGGAACACCACGTATTAGACATAAATTTATATTAATCGTTGTATCACTCTATACGATAAAATACAAAATTGCTAGATCGCGAAACAAGTTGTTACGACTTATCGCTATGTATATCTCATTCCTGATGGAATCCATCGCCCTGTAAAACGTACATTACGGATTATTAATAATTTCTCGCGTTTTTATGGAAGTATACGTAAGGATATATATTATTCATTTTCGTACATAGGTTAAGTTTGTAATTAGGATTTCTTACTCGATAAAAACGTACGCCTAGCTCGAATAATATAATGAACTTACCCGTATATTCGTTGAAGTTCGTGAAGCTGCTTGAGTACTAAGACCGTTCTAATCGGACTATATTTATATAGAAGCGTTCGTAATAGTTATTTATGGATAGGTTCGTAGTCGATATTTATAGAATGGTACGCGATCGCTATTTATAGAGCGGTTCGTAGTCGTTATTTATAGAAACGTACGCACTGGCTATTTATAGAGCGGTTCGTTTCCATTGGTCGCTGTAATAGGGTATGTAGTGTAGTGTAGTCGCTTCGTTTTCTTATACACCACTTTCACTCTGTTACTGTACCGATCGGTATATCGATGTCGTAAAAGAACGTCGTTTTTTTTTGTACAAATTTATTTTAGCTCGATCGCGAAACGAGTTATTCCGACTTATCGTTCCTGACGGAGAGAGAATTCAAATGGCGACGCTCGTAACGGCTCCAACGGGGCTCGAACTCCGGACCTGAAGCTGCGCTATCGCGACTTCCTGTCGTACGGAGGTGGCGACCCATGATTGCGAGCTGGATTTGGTCACCATCGGGTAACCGGATATCCGTGACATCCATTCGTTGTCCCGCGACAACCACTCGCTACACGACCTCGGTACACGGTCTCACATAGCGCGTACCGTAAATGAGGGCCGATGCAGCGATAACTCTACCCCAGGGTCAGCGGTAAGCCCGGATCTGAATCCGTGTGTGGGCGGAGAATGGAGGTACCCCCCGGTACGGACCAGTTGGAAGCGGCTCTGTTCGGATGTTATTGACTCGAGAACGGATCCGACTGGAAGCGTGAGGGTGTCATCCGGGTACGTGGCGGGGCCACCGATTATTCTGACTAGTGTCTTCGAAGAAATGCGACGACGCTCCGGATATATAATAGCGGACATATGTCGCATTATTCGCGAATTATAAGATTATCCGATAAGCCGAGGTCATCCAAAATGGACGCCGCGTAGAGACTCGTTACTAGATCGGCCGATACGCCTTCGTACACGGTAGTTGCGCGATACGTCATCAATAAACGCGCACGCGCGTGACCTACTTATATTAACTTATATGCAAAGAGCCGGGTTTACTAAAAAACAAAGAGCTCGGTAGTTGCGCGATACGTCATCAATAGGCTATGTAGTGACGCGCACGCGCGTGACCTACTTTATATTCCCTTATATGCAAATGAGTTACTATAAATCGTATTCAAAATGGCGCCCGTTTGTTTACATACAAAGAGACGCCCTTATGCAATGGAATCCCAATAGATGATCCTGAAAATGCAAATGTATTACGAAATAATTCACAGTTTGGTCTTGGTGTGTATAACTGATAATTTGAGGTTGATTGAATTGAATTCTAGGATGTATGTCAGAAGTAAAAGTGAAGGAAGATTTTAAGTATTCTGGAGCAGCTCCGTGCAATGTGTTATACATTTATATAGCCTTCTGATATACGACTCGTTCTGGAAAGGTCATCCATTTTAGTTGGGAGAATAATAATTGTGATGGCGTGTCGAAATCCTGATCTAGAATTATTCTAGCTGCTCTCTGTCGGAACCCCAACTAGTTTAGTTTATACAAATTTATTTTAGCTCGATTGCGAAACAAGTTATTTCAACGTATATAAATCACTCTCGAGACCTCATTCCTGATGGAATCCATCGCCACGAGGGAGAGAAGAGGCAACGTGGAATTTAAATGCCTTGCCTAAGGGCACATTCGTAACGGCTCCAGTGGGGCTCGAACTCCGGACCTTTCGCACCTGAAGCGAACGCGCATCCACTGCGCTATCACGACTTCCAACTAGTTTATCTTCTAAAGATGAGATGCAGTTACCCAGACTCCTCTGGTTCTTTTACGTGCACGATGTAAGACAAGGACACGAGGTCTTGGTTTAAAATCCCACCTGAAATACTGTTAATATTAATAGGGTCAGACGGGGGGGGGGGGGTCGAATCTGCGATTCCCGAATTTGCAGTCCAGCATGTTAACCATTGGAGTCTTGTACTGTACCGTTACACATATTATGTGTGTACCAACATCGGGGGTGGCTGTGATATTCGTGGCTGAGTGGTTAAGGCCATTGATTTCAATTCACTCGCCCCTCACCGCTGATGGTTCGAATCTCACTTCGGGCATCGAATTCCTTCATGCGAGGAAGATATACAGTTTGGCTTGCGGACGGTCGGTGGTTCTATCTGTACTGCTAGGAGAGACATTTGGGAGCTTCCTCCACCAGTAAGAGCTGTTAACAGTGTTAGTGTAATCCTATAGAGCGGTATATTCTAGTAGTGGATTTGTTTTAAAATTAAGCATATTTAACGTCGCTACCAATTTCCCATTTGAGCCACGGATAGTTTATCGAACAACACCTTTCCCGAGCAGGTTCCAGCGATTAACCAATACTTCACCAGCGGTCACCAACTTCCGTAAGAAGCTGCCATTTTGTTCATATAAATGAGACACGGTGTGTGTGTTTTACGTTTATTTATCGTCGCTACCGGTTGCTCATATGAGCGACGCCTCCTGAATAGATTAGTCATTTTAGATTTTTGATAGATAGTGCAATGATACAGACAGAGACCCATTCCAGAGTCTCCTCTGTTTCTTTTACGTGCACGATATACAGCACCGACACGAGGCCTCGGTTTCAAGTTCCATCTGAAATACTTAATGTGTGGGTCAGACGGGGGATCGAACTTGCGATCCCCGGATTACCAGTCCAGCGTGTTATCACTGCACTACAGATCCGTATGTGTGTGTGTCTTACGTTTATTTATCGTCGCTACCGGTTGCCCATATGAGCCACGCCTCCTGACGAGATTAGTCAATTTAGATTTTTGGAGGATAGTGCAATGATACAGACAGAGACCCATTCCTCTGGTCGTTTACGTGCTCGGTGTAAAACACCGACACGAGACCTCGGTTTAAAGTCCCATCTGAAAGACTCTTTTCGGCTGTTCGATTAGCGCAGTGCTTAGCGCGCTCGCTTCTCACCAATGCAACCCGGGCTCGATCCTCTGACCGGGAAGTATGTGATATGGTCGCCAGGTCAGACAGATCGTTCAAATGGGCAACAGGTATGACGTTAAATAAACCTTAAAACAAGTATTTCATTTGACCATAAACCGAGGTCTCATGTATCGTTTCTATATATCGTGCATGTAAAATAAACCAGAGATGCTCCTGGAATTGGTGTGTTCTATGTATCCCCTCCAAATACTAAAACGACTAGTATACTTCTAACAAGGGCGTGTCGATGAAGGAACTTAGAGATATCCAAAAATAAAAAGAGAAATCAATATAACACTGCAATAAAATTTTGACACCTGCCTTAACGGTAACAGTATCAATCTGTCTGATGTATTATCATTCACAAGTGGTTGTCGAACTATACACTGAACCGAATTTCTAAACGTCCACCTGATGTTGTATAACAGTTGAAGACAATCAACAAGTACAGACCACAGTAGAATGCAGTCTGTTGAAAAGTCGTGCAACCTGGAAACACGATGGAAATGATTTAGAATGATATTAAAATATGACATTGTATGATTCATTACAAAATGTACTTGAAATATCGAATTTAATTATAACGCTGAACATACCTGTCTGATAGAAGTGCCTGTATCAAGCATACCGACGGCTCTCCCTTTTTGTTATTTTTGTTATTTTTGTTATTTTTGTTATTTTTTTTATTAGGTAAAACTAAGAAACAATAGGTGATGAATAACTAACTAATCTTTCAAAACTTTGAAATCTGATTTTCGCTCACTGCATTGTGGCATTGTATCTACGAGTGGACTGTATATCGCCTACGGGCAGGTGGTCCTCGATTGATCGACAATACGGATTACAAGTACATGCATCAACCGTATTCAATATGGAGAGTTGTGACATATTCTTATCAACGAAGCATCACGAACTCGAACCAATGCTGATGAGTGACAATACAGAGGTGAAAATACCATGCATACCCAACGAGTCTGAATCTTCGGACAATAGTGCAAGCGACATAATGGGTGCAGTAAACGGTGACTTTACTGAATACAACAGACTTATTGAACTTTTCAGGGGACTTCCTGGAAGTTTGTTTATTAATAAGATACTAAGTGAATATAGCTCGTGCGAACAATCACTAGATAACATGCGTGGCTTACTGTTTGAATCGTTAAAATCGAACTAAGACTTTCCGTTTGATTTAGACACATATCTGAAGAGGAGAGTATTCACTAGAAAAGGAGATCCGGTATCCGTGAAACTTTCGAATGATATCCATGCATTGATATCCGTTATTGAGGGGGAGGAATATTCGACCATCAAAGACATAATTAGTAACTCCCGCAGGAAATCGTCAGCTTCACAGCGTGTATATACAGATCGCAAGGACGTATCACGGCATCACGCCGGTAGTCTGTCTATACCGCAACACTGTTCATGTTCCCATGATATTGCTCTACTGAAAGATACCATAGCTAGTCTACAGAGTGACTTGCTCTTATTCAAACAATCACAAGCTGTGATCGATAAACTTCGTTCGGATGAGTACACAACAGTAACGTCAACTGTCCGTGGGATTACAGAAGATGTTTCCAAATGTGTGTCTCAAACTCGTAATGATTTCAAATCAATAAGTAAACACTTAGCAGTACTCACCGAGCCAAATACAGAATCGCGCGTCGATTCTAATTGTAGCAGACTTCGGGAGATGAACGAACGACTAACTTCAGTAGAAACCTTTCTTGATACAAATGTCGTAATCACGATCGAAAAGGCATTGGCCAATGGAAACCCGCCTAGTCCCATCTATGCATCAGACAAAAGTGAGGATCTAGACACTCTCCTTTCGTCGACGCTGTCTGGTGAGTGCGAAAATCATGATATGTACGGAAACTGCATTATCCCACATAAACATGTCAATTGGTGTAACGACGGTGAAATTACAGAGTTATTTCCCTTAGTGTGCAGCGTTGCTACTCAGACAGATTACATTGTAACATGCAATTCCTCCGTCCAGTGTTCTCCCATAAGAGAAAAGAAACGTGTGCGATTTCATTCAGACACACTAACGGGACTAGCTGCCAAGGATAATTGGAGCGTACCTGTGAAAAGATCAGTGACTTTTGCTGACATAATTAAAACTATTGGAACGCCGTCCAAGTCCCGTTGTAACGGTATTCCGGTTAGGATAACACAACGAGGATGTGGTGATGAGGGGTTCACTGAATTCCAGAAAAAACGGACAAAACACTATTTTGTTGGAGGATACAAAATGGGCGTAACAGAGGCGAACAGTGTGAAGTATGTCACTAGACGTGGTCCCAAAGTGACAATGGTCCAAATTTTTCCATCCCGACGAAATCCCAATTATATCATTATCCGTTTAAACGTGGAGGCTGATGACAATTCATCCCTTGTGGAGACCAATGGGTTCTGGCCCCCGGAGGTTTACTGTAAACCATGGAACACAAATGGTGAGCGCCTACGTATGCGCAATAACGCTAACATGGGTCCTCGTCAACATAAATGAAATGCGCATTATCAACAAAGACCATACAGTGATAGGCAGTTTAACAGATATCGTGATCTTGGTCCATATAGTGACTACTGTGTAGATTACAACAGGTATTCTAATCTCGAGGTCGACGTGGATGGCCCGAATATTGACTAACAATGGCACTGTGATGATTACAATGGATCACTTAAATATACTTACCTGGAATGTCACGGGACTAATGTCCAGTAGCTCATATCTCTGTGATATATTACATAGCCAAAATATTGACGTGTGTGGTATTTCTGAACACTGGTTACTAGAGAAAAACTTAAATTTTATTAACACAATAGATACTCATTATATATGTGTAGCATCTGTAGACAATGACTGTTCGCTAACTACCAACAGAACATTTGGGAAAGGTGGAGTTGCCCTTCTCTGGCATATAAAACTTGACAAGATCATCACGCCCTTGTCTCTTAATGATGACCGCATTGTAGGCATACAGGTGCAAATATCGCCTGATAACTTCATGTTTATTTTTCAGGTGTATCTACCATGCAGTAATCACTCGATTGCATATTTTAGGGAATATATAGACACGTTAAATAGTATGTATTATATGTATTCAGAGCATGGTACAGTTATCTTTTAGGCGATTTCAACTCGAAAGTTGTTCAACAGTCGATGCACTCGTACAGAGACATTTATTTCTCTAATTTTTTAAACGATACTAATTTGGTGGCAATAGATACTTTACCTTTATGTAAGGGAGCTAACTCAACTTTTGTGTCATATGATGGTCAATCAGAAAGTTTGATCGACCATACTTGCGTACCAATTGAAAAATTGGATTGCATTAAATATTGCGAGATCATCGACGATCACTGTCTAAATGTTTCTAACCATCGACCAGTTATGTGCAGTCTGTGTTGTCCTATTATTATGTATGCTAATGGTTACTGTGGTACAAACCGTATTAACTGGAATACGGTCTCTGAGACTGAGTATAATTGCTATGAAAATACATTGAGCCAGTCAGAGTGCCTGCTGAGGGCTAGATTTCAACCAATCTCATCGCCGAATGATATCGACAGCATATACACCAATATCGTTACTGCTGTTCATGAAGCGTCGGCAGCATCTATGCGTAAACGAACATTTAAGCATTTCTTAAAGCCTTACTGGACTAAAAACTTAACGCTTCTGCAGAACAATATAAGTCGTTTACGTCATATATGGTTGTCTGAAGGAAAACCGCGTGGCTTTAGCCAATCTTACTGCAACTATAAAGACGCAAAGCGCGAATTTAGACGCATGCATAGATGTATCGTCGAAACGTTCATGCGGGATCAAGACGATGAGCTAGATAAACTTGGTGAAGTTGACCAGAAGCAATTTTGGCGCGTAATTAATAGGAAACGCAAAGGTTGCAATAAAGCTGGCTGTGAAATTAAGTTTGGCAATGTTATGTACCGCGATGCGTTATCCATCACAGACCAGGGGAAACAATATTTCGCAGACTTATATACTCCTGACGAAAATGCAAATTACAATTCAGCATGGAAAAATACTGTTGATGACACGGTTCATAGCTTACAGTCCCCTATAAATAGTGCCACAAGCAATGTATATCTTAATACGTCAATTTCGCCAGATCTTTTAGCCGACTTATTGCGTAAATGCAAAAAAGGTAAAATGCCCGGTTATGATAATGTTTTCTATGAGCATTTGATTCATGGTGGTAACACCTTAATATTAGTTCTAGCACGTCTGTACTCGGCAATGCTAACATTTAGTTATGTACCCCCAGACATGAACCGGGGCGTAATTGTGACGCTACACAAGGGCGGTCGTAAAAGTAAACATGATCCACATAATTACCGCGCTATTACACTAACCTCTACAATATTAAAGTTGTATGAAAGTGTTCTTTTAACCCGTGCAGGGGATGATATCCTGAAAGATCTAAGTCCTCAGCAAGGTGGCTTCCAACAACAACTAGGCTGTATAATGACATCGTTTTCCTTAAGGGAGTCAATATCATTTGCGAAAGAGCACCACAGCAAGGCCTTCATTTGTTACTTAGATTGTCGCCAGGCATTTGACCGTGTCTGGCATAATGGTCTAATTTATAAACTAGAGGCGTGTGGGCTAGACCATCTCACATTCAAATCTTTTGTATCCCTCTATAGTAACATGAATAGTTGTGTCCGCAATCAGTCATTCACATCGGAGTGGTTCCCCGTTATGCAGGGTACCAGACAGGGAGGGAAGAGTTCCCCTATCCTTTTTTTACTTTACATAAATGGCCTAATACAGGAGTTAGAAAACTCTAAGCTAGGCTTTTGTATATATAATTTTAACAGTTGTAGTCCAACAGTTGCTGATGACATGATTCTATTCTCCATGTCCAAGTACGGACTAGATCAGATGTTACAAATATGTTATGAATATTCATTAAAATGGAGGTTTGAATACAATGCCAAGAAATGCTCTGTCGTTGTGTACAATGAAACAAAGCATGAGTTTGATCAATCAGATAGGTCATGGAAACTTGGTGATCAAACTATCACTGAAGACATCCAATATACTCACCTGGGGATTATATGTAACAAGTACTGCTCATTAAATGACAATATTCACAAGTATCAAACTCCGTGGTACCCTACTTAACATTTCCAATAGTGGTGTTGGATCTGGGAACCTAAACATATTCAGTCTCACAAAACTGTATAGGACAGTAGTATTGCCGACATCCCTATACGGGTGTGAACTGTGGAGCTATCTTACATCCGCCAATATCCTTGAAATCGAACGAGCCCATATATTTTGCATAAAATATATTCAACGCCTACCATTGTTCACTAATAATCAGGCATCACTCAGCTGTCTGGGCCTTGTTCCGATTGAAACAGAAATTAATTACAAGAAACTCCAGTTTGTGGGTCAACTCGTCCGACTACCCTGCCAATATCTCTCGAAACGTATATTTATAAAAAGGTTGGTACGCTATAAATCTTGCATTGAAAGACAAAGCCTTGGGTTTATTCCTGATGTGCTTGGATTACTTAGGAAGTATGATCTCATGCATTATGTAGATATCTTTCTTGAAACTGCATACTTTCCATCGAAATATCAATGGAAATATATTCTTAAACGGAATGTATATGGAATAGATTCCGAAGAAGGTACTATATCAGCATGTAGCTCCTTGCCTACAGGTATTGGTAAAACTATATTCCAAAAACAGGAACCTTGTACTATCTGGCAATTAAGCCGTACATTCCCAAGCGTAAAAATGTACTGTTTCACAGCTATATATGTACTGTGTAGATTACTTTCTTTCTCACGTCCTGAGTTATGCACACAATGCGATAAATGTGTTGTGAACTTAGTTGTTCATAAGCTGTTATTATGTACATCTCAGGATAAATTAAGAAAGTGCTTATGGCAGAACATAAGTTGTGTGACTGGTATTAAGACATACATTGATTTTATCAAACAACCACCCGAGACACAGATATATGATATGCTTGCAGGATTGGAGACACATGAACTTCCAGACACCGCAAGCGAAACACTTATGATAATATGTTTTAGGGCATTCTGGCAAATGCTCCAAACTTAAGGTTGTGGTAAATCAGTAATCTAAACATGTTTGCTTCTATTTAAATACCATTGTATTGCTTTTAGGTACCTGAACCGTTTTCTTTACTGACGAATGGTGTTCCGGTTATAAACACTGTAACATCTTTTGTGTGCGCTACCATCATCTCTTTCCCTTGCATTTCGTTTCGGCAAGTAATGATGATCGGTATACACTAATTAATAGCTGCATGGTTATGTCAGTTCTTATGACCATTATTGTACACTTGTACTACTTTGTATATATGTATGTTTATATGTGTCCATGTAAAACGTGTAATTGTATATTATGTATGTTCACTTGTGCTCTTCATGTATATGGAGGTAATATTAAAAAAAAGAGGATACTGATTATACTTGCATGGGGGCGGGGGCTCCGGCCTCCGTTGACGCGTGATTGCAAATCACTTTACAATAAAGAAGTATTTATCATTTCATAATACACATACGTTCTTTAATCAGATACTTATGCTTTATGTTACCATGGAAATGAATTTATATAAGCTATGCATTAAGCTTGTTTTCCGATCATATTTGTCTTACAATTATTTTAGGATAGTTGTATATATACATATATATAGATATATTTTTTATTTATAGAGGGTGACCTAATTAGTTCTGAACTAATCTTCCTTAGGACCCTCTTAAATTTCTTAACACCATAGCATTAATGCACACACACAATAATTATAACCACAGTACACAGTTACGCCATGCAATATACACGTATAATGTTGTACAATGTAACTTAAACAAATCAGGTTATGTTATCGAAATACAAAACGACATAAGCATATTGAATGACAATCATTATATATATAACGTTCTAGTGTCTACCAATTAAAAAGTTGTTGTATCCATAATTTACATTTTGTCTTGAATATATTAGAGATCTGGACGTCTTAATTTCCAATGGTACACACTTCCATATCTTTGGACCAGAGTATTCTAATGATTTCTTGTACATTTCACATCTAGGTCTTGGAATATAGAGATCACTATTTGAAGCATATCTCAATGTCATATCTGAAGTAACTGTATTGCGATGTCTTAATTGAAAATGTTCATTTAAATAATTCGGTACACGATTCTCTTTAAACTAAATCACGTGCCCTTCACCGCTGTATGTTCGAATCCCACTGGGATGTCGAGTTATTAAGCGAGTACACTATCCAGTTGGTTTGCGGAACGTCGGTGGTTCTACCAGTGTGCCAGTACGTGCACGAAATCGTGACCAGAGAGGCACCCGGGGTCTTAATTCACCAATAATATCTGGAGAATCACCACATGCTCTAAAACTCTCGAGACCTCATTCCTGGTGGAATCCATCGCCATGAGGGAGAGAGAAGAGGCAACGTGGAATTTAAATGCCTTGCCTAAGGGCACAATCGTAACGGCTCCATCGGGGCTCGAACTCCGGATTTTTCGCACCTGAAGCGAACGCGTATCTACTGCGATATCACGACTTCCATTGTCACGACTTCCACACGTGTCTGTTGTATGTAGTAATACTATGCAATACTTATAGGAACAATCTCCGTCTTATATAATTATTGTATATGTGTATACATGTATTGTATATGTGTATGCATGTACTGTATATGTGTATACATGTATTGTATATGTGTATGCATGTATTGTATATATGTATGCATGTATTGTATATATGTATGCATGTATTGTATATGTGTATGCATGTATTGTATATGTGTATGCATGTACTGTATATGTGTATACATGTATTGTATATGTGTATGCATGTACTGTATATGTGTATGCATGAATTGTATATGTGTATGCATGTATTGTATATATGTATGCATGTATTGTATATATGTATGCATGTATTGTATATGTTTATGCATGTATTGTATATGTGTATGAATGTATTGTATATATATATGCATGTATTGTATATGTGTATGCATGTATTGTATATATGTATGCATGTATTGCACTTGTCTTGCCATTTTCATGTTCTATGTAACATCATGGGCCTTATTGGCTTGACGGAATATTGAAGGCTATTGTTGCTGTTATACCCGTGAATGACAGACCTGATTAATACAATAACAGATCAGTTCAGTTATGTAATGTCACAGCTGAAAGTGTGTACGGTGTGTGTTTTACGTTTATTTATCGTCGCTACCGGTTGCCCATATGAGCGACGCCTCCTGAAGATACAGAAGTAGGAAATAGCTTCACCTTCTTGGAAGTGTACACAGTTATTAAAAGTCGCTAAACATGAACCTCACCCTAAATACACCTATATGGAGATTCAGGATGGATACCAAGTAGCTACAGAAGATGGGGCAATGCCTTACGTTACTGGAATCGTTTAATAAACATGGACAGTGATATACTTACGAAACGTGTATTCGAGTTTGATTACCGAGTGAATAGGAATAACTGGTGTAGTGACCTAAATCAAAAAATGAATACCTTAGGAATAGCAAATAATTTCTACACAAAGACTTGCGTCAATCTCCCACATGCCAAGACATTAATAGGCGATTATTATGCTGATAAGTGGTCGCATGATATCCAAACGGTCCCCACATTACGAACTTATAAGCTATTCAAACAGGCTTTCCGATGTGAAGAATATGTATAAATGAACCTTAATAAACACGAACGCTCAGTGTTGTGTCAGTTTAGGTGTGGAATTTTACCATTAAGACTAGAGACAGGAAGATATATAGGTGAACGTGTAGAGGAGCGCTTGTGTCGGTTTTGTACACTACATTCTGTGGAGGATGAAACCCACTTTATCATTCACTGTCATTTGTACGATGATATAAGAGTAAGTGTACTTGGAGATACAATAACAAGTGAACAGTTTAACAATCTAACAGATACCCAAATACTAAAACTTCTGTTAAACTCATACCCAAGAAAAGTGGCCAAGTTTGTTGTGAGAGCATATCTGAGGAGAAAATGTTTAATTTATAATATGTAATTACTGAACGTTCATTATGTCCTTTATTTTATTGTATTACAATACACAATGATGATGGTGATGATGATGATGATGATGGTGGTGGCGATGATGAGGGTGATGATGATGGTGGTGATGATGGTGATGATTAAGATGATGAGGGTGGTGATGATGGTGCTGATGCTGATATTGATGATGATGAGGGTGATGATGATGAGGGTGATGATGATGATGATGATGATGATGATGATGATGATGATGATGATGATGATGATGACTTGAATTTAATTATTTGTTACAGATCTCACAGTATATGGATTTTATTTTCAGTGTGTACAGTTATATATTAACAATGATTACCTGTCCATTTACAGTTACTCTCGAGTAGTCGAACTTTATTATAAAGGTGTAAATAGTCATAAATACCATGCCATACTTAAAATGACTGAATATCATATTGTTGATGTAATCATTGTGACTTCTATATGATGTTTATATGTATAACAATTTAATATGTAGGTGACTTATAGATCCAGTGGGTCGGGTGCTATATTCATGTATTTATGTATGTATTGAAATATGTTAATGCACATGTCACTATAATAAACTATTTACTTACTTACTTACTTACTTACACCATGGTCCGATGTTATACCTTTCACATATCTCCAGCTCAATTAATTTTATTGGTTGATTCTGCGTTTTACTGTCGGCTGAACCAATCAGAAGCTTGAGACCGCGTTTGAGATTGGAGAAAGGTTTTATAACCTCTGAGCCAGGTCTTGCTTAGAATCGTACGTTCCACTGTTCGTGTTGTTCATTTAATCTGAATGTTGTCACCACAGGGAGGTCAGACATGCGAATTCCTCTCTCTATTTGTTTTTAATTTTTTAAATTTTATTTATCTTACCCTACCGGTTTCCCATATGAGCGACGGACAGTCTACTTAACAGCATCATTCTGAGGTATATGGGACTTGCTCTGCCTTTGCTTCTGTCTACCTGTTGAAATATATGGAGAAGATTACTTTTCATAGCATATTAAGTATGTCGGGAAAACCTCCGTTCCACGAGTACTGCAAATAACCCGACGAAATCGGTGTGAAAATGAGTGTGTGTTTTACGTTTATTTATCGTCGCTACTGATTGCCCATATGAGCGACGCCTCCTGGAGAGATTAGTCATTTTCGATTTTTGTGGAGGATAGTGTAATGATACAGACAGAGAACCATTCCAGAGTCTCCTCCGGTTCTTTTACAGCACCGACACGAGACCTCGGTTTAAAGTCCCATCTGAAAGACTGTTAATTTTATCAGGGTCAGACGGGGGATCGAAGCTGCGATCCCTGGATTACCAGTACAGCGTGTTACCACTGGACTACAGATCCGCCTGTTGTGAAAATGACTGCACTCTAATGATTGCCACGAACAACAACCTGTTGTGAACTTTATTGTATGGTTGTCATTGGGTTGCGGCCCTCTTTCCAGGTATCCTATATACTGCACTAGCACACTCAATCGGAAGTAATGGTACATCGTATGCTAGATTTAGAGGGGATCCTCTTCTTGTCGTTCGCGAATCACATGGACAAGCCGGCAGCAAACACGAAATGGGCCGTCCTCCTCAGATCCTCCCGGCAGCCATGTAACTTCGTCTGGAGAGAAGTATCTGTTGGCCAGGTTGTTTTCCTCAGCCCATGAATATTGGGACACTCCTGGAGGATGTGTTCTGCAGTCTGGTCCCCTACGTTGCAGCTGCAGGCAGTTGATGGAGCTAGTCCAAGCTTCCGACACATATGGAAGTTCAGGCGGTTATGCCCTGTTCTAAGCCGGAATATCGTGACTTGCTCCTGTCTGGTGAGAAGGTGGTAGTCATCCTTCTCGACTGTTGGCTTTGATGCAGATTTGATTATGATGCATCTCTCCTTGTAAGTCAAATCTTTGTCAAGATTTGACTTACAAGGAGAAATGCACCATAATCAAATCTGCATCAAAGCAAAGAGGGGATAGCATTGACAAATAAAAATCCAAAAATATTATTCATAATTTGGCTTGGCAAATTTCACTCAAATTATAAAATATGCCGAATAATAGCTATCCAGCTGACTTGCGGAAGATCGGTGGTTCAACCCACATACAAACAAACCAACAAGCAAAGCAAAGCATAGGTGTGAAATACCATGAGTTCGCTCCCAGCTGTAGCCGTTAGGATTGTATCCTTAGGCAAGACATTAAATTTCACATTGCCTCTTCTCTCTCCCTCACAACATGGTGATGGATTCCATCAGGAATGAGGTCTCGAGAGCAATTAATCTAATGTTTGTATGAACTTGTTTCGCAATCGCATTAAAATAAATCGGCATGGCTAGACACTCGCATATATTCTTTCAGTAGGCGGAGTATGTTGTCAGTTATATCAAGACTAGATGTACTAGACTGGAAGTCGTGATAGCGCAGTAGATGCGCGTTCGCTTCAGGTGCGAAAGGTCCGGAGTTCGAGCCCCACTGGAGCCGTTACGAATGTGCCCTTAGGCAAGGCATTTAAATACCACATTGCCTCTTCTCTCTCCCTCCTGGCGATGGATTCCATCAGGAATAAGGTCTCGAGAGTGATTTATATAAGTTGAAATTCGCAATCGAGCTAAAATAAATTTGTATATACTAGACTGGGTTCGATTTTTGACCAATTTACTTCAATTTGGCAAAATGACATTATCAGAAACTCAATACAACCCAATTAATGATCTCGGTCAGCCTGCGAACAGGCGTTGATATAGTTTGCCTGGTCAGTCAAATAAATATATTTCAACACCGATACCATTAAATGGGCCGTATTGAGTTTCTGATACTATCAACGTCATTTTGCCAGATGTTAAAAAGTGAGAAATCGACAGACTGAAACCCAGGCTAGATCTTGTGTGTTTTACGTTTATTTATCGTCGCTACCGGTTGCCCATATGAGCGACGCCTTTTTTGGATGATAGTGCGATGATACAGACAGAGACCCATTCCAGAGTATCCTCTGGTTCTTTTGCGTGCACGGTGTACAGCACCGACACGAGAACTCGGTTTAAAGTCCCATCCGAAAGACTGTTAATTTTATTAGGGTCAGACGGGTGATCGAACCTGCGATCCCTGGATTACCAGTCCAGCGTGCTACCACTGGACTACAGATCCGTCTGTCCAGGCTAGATCTCGATATTAAAATATATTTATATGACTGACTAGGCAAAATATATCAACGCCTGTTCCCAGGCTACATGTACAGACATTATGATGGATATTCTCAACGTTGTTGGAGCTATGTTTGTTGATCATATACCAGTGTTTGATGCTAGTTTGTCATCATTATTTAATGATTTAAAAGTCGTTTCCTTACAGCTAAGTGTTATTACAGGTGTAGTTATTTTAGTGTTTTAGTGGGCGGTGTAGTTGTCTGGTGGTGATCGGACCACAGTCTATTGTACCTCACCTCTTCCGTCACACACACAGTCCGTCTCAGGCTCCTCACGCAATGTGTGCAATGTGTATTAGAGTCCTGTGTGTACACAGTGCATCAGTGTGTGCATGTAGCCTTACAGCAGCATCAGCAGAAACTACAATGATAATAACTGCGACGACGACGACAACAACAACAACAACAACAACAACAACGACAACAGCGACGACGACGACGACGACAACAACAACAACAACAACAACAACAACAACAACAACAACAACAACAACAACGACAACGGATACGGCGGCGGCAGCAGCAGCAACAGCAGCAGCAGCAGCAGCAGCAGCAGCAGCAGCAGCAGCAGCAGCAGCAGCAGCAGCAGCAGCAGCAGCAGCAACAACAACAACAACAATATACATGTACATTGATTTTAATAAAAAAACAAATACATGTTAATATTTTGTTATTATTTATGTAATTAATACAGCAAGCACTGAGCTATTGACATGAGTATTTAGCCTACGCCCGTAATTACAATAGACATGTAGCCCGTATGTAGGCCACTGTAACGAATCATTCAAGGAAACACCTGCTTTACTATCAGTATTTACTGTCTATTGGGCAAATGATATCTGCTTGTTGTACGTTCGTTTTATAGTACTTTATATGTGTGTGTTTTTACGTTTATTTATCGTCGCTACCGGTTGCCCATATGAGCGATTTATTTTAGATTTTGGAGGATAGTGCATGATACGGACAGAGACCCATTCCAGAATCTCCTCTGGTTCTTTTACGTGCATGGTGTAAAGCACCGACACGAGACCTCGGTTTAACGTCCCATCTGAAAGACTGTTAATTTTATTAGGGTCAGACGGGGGATCGGACCTTTATATGTATAATACCAATGCCGTATATATAGGATCGTATATGAGTGGTGATTTCATAACATATTATATGAAACTAGTTTTGTATATAGGATCGTATATGAGTGGTGAGTTTTGTAATTTTGTTATTGAGCGAGTCTTTTGGCTTCAGATGCGAAAGGCCCGGCGATCGAGCCCGGCTGGAGACGTTACGATTGTGCCCTTAAGCTAGGCCTTTAAATTCCACGTTGCCTCTTCTCTCTCCCTCGTGGCGATGGATTCCACCAGGAATGAGGTTTCGAGAGTTTTAGATCATGTGGTGATTCTCCAGATATTATTGGTGAATTAAGACCCCGGGTGCCTCTCTGGTCACGATTTCTTGCACGTACTGGCAAACTGGTAGAACCACCGACGTTCCGCAAACCAACTGGATAGTGTACTCGCTTAATAACTCGACATCCCAGTGGGATTCGAACATACAGCGGTGAAGGGCACGTGATTTAGTTTAAAGAGAATCGTGTACCGAATTATTTAAATGAACATTTTCAATTAAGACATCGCAACACAGTTACTTCAGATATGACATTGAGATATGCTTCAAATATTGATCTCTATATTCCAAGAACTAGATGTGAAATGTACAAGAAATCATTAGAATACTCTGGTCCAAAGATATGGTATTGTCTACCATTGGAAATTAAGACGTCCAGATCTCTAATATGTTCAAGACAAAATGTAAATTATGAATACAACAACTTTTTAATTGGTAGACACTAGCATGTTATATATATATAATGATTGTCATTCAATATGCTTATGTCGTATTGTATTTCGATAACATAACCTGATTTGTTTAAGTTACATTGTACAACATTATACATGTATATTGCATGGCGTAACCGTGTACTTTGGTTATAATTATTGTGTATGTGCATTAATGCTATAGTGTTAAGAAATTTAAGAGGGTCCTAAGGAAGATTAGTTAAGAATTAATTAGGTCACCCTCTATAAGTAAAAAATATATCTATATATATACATATACAACTATCCTAAAATAATTGTAAGACAAATATGATCGGAAAACAAGCTTAATGCATAGCTTATATAAATTCATTTCCATGGTAACATAAAGTATAAGTATCTGATTAAAGAACGTATGTGTATTATGAAATGATAAATACTTCTTTATTGTAAAGTGATTTGCAATCACGCTTCAACGGAGGCCGGAGCCCCCCAATCACGCGTCAACGGAGGCCCCCGCCCCGCCCCCATGCAAGTATAATCAGTATAAGAACTGATACCGTTAGAAACAATAATTATTATATAATAAACTATATAAACATATTATTCTTATAAAACTATAAAATAAAAATACAACATTTCATAAATATTTTACATATATGACTAAAAAATATTTACACAAAGTGAACGTGGGTGTTTCGCCCCGGTCGCTGGTACTCCAATATACGGGGTAAATAATAGTATGCACACTCATATAAGAAATAATGTACCTGATTTAAAGGCGGGCCTCTAAAGATATTTAAAATAACCACAGACAGCAACTAACTTAAAAGTATGAACCCGGATGTTATGCTATGACTAACCGTATGTGGTTTAATTCTTTTCGTTGTGCACACGTGTACGATTGGACTATCTAAAGGTTTGTTAGAATTATTTATCACTAACTTGTAATACGAGATAGACGCATTTAAAGGCCTGCAGGTTGACCTATAATTGACCTTAAACACACGAGGAATAGCGGTACAAATCTGACGGTCGACGCACTAAACAAACGAGGAATAGCGGTACAAATCTGACGGTCGACGCACATCGTATTTGCCACATGCGAGGCCCTGCATGGTATACATCTAATACATGAGCACCACTTATATCTATTATGACCCACGTACATATCAGAGGTTATAAATTGCTGAAATTGAAGTTCTGTATTTTTATAGTACTTACAACTGGTATAAACAATTCAACTCCACTTATGGCCCAAATAAGGCTGGTTGCGCGGGTTAGGCAGCCAGTTCCTGCATTGCTGTACCACACATTCAGGCATCAGTTCCCTCTTATGTCAAGTACAGTCTCCTCTTCTAGCCGCTACTTTTCTCTCTATATATCTGACATCTTTCCATGCGCCACAATTATATAGCATTGCCCAAAACCTCCTGTATAGAAGCTTTCAGTCTCAGTGATTACGCTACGGCTGATGAGGCACCTACATAACATGTAATCTATGTCCCTGGGCTGATCTGGATTATGTAGTTTGAATACTCATAACTATCAATTTTCTTTACAATCAATAATATACGTTTACTTAAATTGTCAGGGCCTCATTTTGACTAATTCTCAGCTCACAGAGTGATCGTGCATATTAACCGTTAGAAAATACCTACATACGCCAAATTGTACTGAATGTACTGCTACATTGTTGATACAAGCCACTAATCACATGGAACAGGTAGTAAAGTATAAATCTTTACAATTGGACGGGGTCAAACTGCAGGCCTTTAAACAAGCAAAAAAGTTATCCCCGTACACAAAAAAGGTTCAAAAGAAGGTAATCGAACTATGGGCCAATTTCAATTCTTCCGGCTGTATTCCTTATGTTAGAACGACATGTAAGCATATATCTAAAGCAACATATAGAAGATAATGACCTGGTTTATTTGCGTCAGTCTGGCTTTAGATCATATCATTCATGTCAGACGGCTCTCATTAAAATGATTAACGCCTGGATTACTGCCATAGACAACAACGAAATAGTAGGCACTCGTTACCTTGATCTATCAAAAACATTTGATTTGGTCAATCATAGCATCTTACTTGACAAACTGAAAGCTTACACATTAGACAGTTCGATTATTTCTTGCTTTGCATCTTATATGAATAACAGGACCCAGTTAGCACACATTTCTGATATAAAGTCAAAGCCTAGTACAGTAGTATCCCGTGTTCCCCAATGATCTGTATTAGGTCCGTGCGTGCGTTTTTACGTTTATTTATCGTCGCTACCTGTTGCCCATATGAGCGACGCCTCCTGAAGAGATTAGTCATTTTAGATTTTGGAGGATAGTGCATCATACAGACAGAGACCAATTCTAGAGTCTCCCCTGGTTCTTTTACGTGCACGATGTAAAGCACCGACACGAGACCTCGGTTTAAAGTCCCATCTGAAAGACTGTTTATTTTATTATGGTCAGACGGGGGATCGAACCTGCGATCCCTGGATTACCAGTCCAGCTTGTTACCACTGGACTACAGATCCGTCTGTTATTTAGGTATATTAGGTCCGTTGTTGTTTCTACTCTTTATAAATGACCTGCCATTATCAACACACAACTCTGTGGCAGATATCTTTGCAGATGACACGACTCTGAAATCTGAAGTGTGCTGTTTGAAATGTGAAATGAAATGAGTGTAGTGTGCAGGGCGAAATCTGATGTGTGTCTGTTGAAATGTGAAATGAAATGAGTGTAGTGTGCAGGGCGAAATCTGAAGTGTGTCTGTTGAAATGTGAAATGAAATGAGTGTAGTGTGCAGGGCGAAATCTGAAGTGTGTCTGTTGAAATGTGAAATGAGATGGGTGTAGTGTGCAGGGCGAAATCTGAAGTGTGTCTGTTGAAATGTGAAATGAGATGAGTGTAGTGTGCAGGGCGAAATCTGAAGTGTGTCTGTTGAAATGTGAAATGAGATGAGTGTAGTGTGCAGGGCGAAATCTGAAGTGTGTCTGTTGAAATGTGAAATGAGATGAGTGTAGTGTGCAGGGCGAAATCTGAAGTGTGTCTGTTGAAATGTGAAATGAGATGAGTGTAGTGTGCAGGGCGAAATCTGAAGTGTTTCTGTTGGAATGTGAAATGAGATGAGTGTAGTGTGCGGGCGAAATCTGAAGTGTGTCTGTTGAAATGTGAAATGAGATGAGTGTAGTGTGCAGGGCGAAATCTGAAGTGTGTCTGTTGAAATGTGAAATGAGATGAGTGTAGTGTGCAGGGCGAAATCTGAAGTGTGTCTGTTGAAATGTGAAATGAGATGAGTGTAGTGTGCAGCGAACATTATGAAGTGTGCTGTTTGAAATGTGAAATGAAATGAGTGTAGTGTGCAGGGCGAAATCTGAAGTGTGTCTGTTGAAATGTGAAATGAGATGAGTGTAGTGTGCAGGGCGAAATCTGAAGGTGTGTCTGTTGAAAGTGAAATGAGATGAGTGTAGTGTGCAGGGCGAAATCTGAAGTGTTTCTGTTGGAATGTGAAATGAGATGAGTGTAGTGTGCAGGGCGAAATCTGAAGTGTGTCTGTTGAAATGTGAAATGAGATGAGTGTAGTGTGCAGGGCGAAATCTGAAGTGTGTCTGTTGAAATGTGAAATGAGATGAGTGTAGTGTGCAGGGCGAAATCTGAAGTGTTTCTGTTGGAATGTGAAATGAGATGAGTGTAGTGTGCAGGGCGAAATCTGAAGTGTGTCTGTTGAAATGTGAAATGAGATGAGTGTAGTGTGCAGGGCGAAATCTGAAGTGTTTCTGTTGAAATGTGAAATGAGATGAGTGTAGTGTGCAGGGCGAAATCTGAAGCGTGTCTGTTGAAATGTGAAATGAGATGAGTGTAGTGTGCAGGGCGAAATCTGAAGTGTGTCTGTTGAAATGTGAAATGAGATGAGTGTAGTGTGCAGGGCGAAATCTGAAGTGTGTCTGTTGAAATGTGAAATGAGATGAGTGTAGCGTGCAGCGCGAAATCTGAAGTGTGTCTGTTGAAATGTGAAATGTGTATTGTGCAATACTTTATGACGTGCAACATTTCTCAGTATAGATTTATTATGCATAGTTTGAATATATTGCTTTCAAGTAATAATTACAATACGAAGAGGAAATGTGCTGATAATGATGATTATTAATTAAAGGAAAACTAATAATTGTAATTAACACATGTCATTCAATAACGTGCTGCATATATTAGGACTGGAGGAAGAAGTAACGGCATTGATACAATTAGGCAAACTATTCCACATGAAAGCGCCGACTTAAACTGTTTTAAGAGCATATATACTAGAGGACATAGAAAACGCACACGTCGGATAAGTGTGTTTGTACATGAAAAACAATCTAACCTGGTGAGATATATGCACTTTCATATATACTAGAGGACATAGAAAACGCACACGTCGGATAAGTGTGTTTGTACATGAAAAACAATCTAACCTGGTGAGATATATGCACTTTCATATATACTAGAGGACATAGAAAACGCACACGTCGGATAAGTGTGTTTGTACATGAAAAACAATCTAACCTGGTGAGATATATGCACTTTCATATATACTAGAGGACATAGAAAACGCACACGTGCGTTTTTACATGAAAAACAATAACTATATAAATTATGAATGTCAACTAATATGTGAATATTTCTTTAACTCTTTCAGTGCCGAATAAAATTCAGAGCATGTGCAAACAACATAGATCCAGATCAAACGCGGCGTAACGCCGCGTCTGATCAGGATCTATGTTGTTTGCTATTCGGACATGTGCTTCAGCTCCACTCTCTGAAGAGCAATCAGCATATAGCCTGATCAGACGGCATGTTCTGTTCTGTCCGATCGGGTTCTCTACTTTTTTACAAAGTCGCTTTTATGCGACATTGGCAGTGAAAGAGTTAAGGACGTCCGAATATTCGAATACTATTCAAATATTCGAATATTCGGTAAAACAACTCATCCATGAATGTACAGTGGCCGATAACAATATCTGAATATCTGAGTCGTCATATTTGCATGGCCTTACATGAAGAAGATGACGTTTACGCAAGAGTTTTTGATAAAATTCTATCGAATACCTTCCCGACCGAATATTCAACTACTAAAATTGCTATTCGTTGCCATCCCTAATATAATTACATATATGCATTTTCTTAAAGTTCTTCAGTTTGTGTTTTGTAATAAAGATGTGATATCCTTCGTCTTTCGTTTTCATGTAATAATAATCATATAATGTAGGCGTGCGTTTTCTATGTCCTCTAGTATATAATGTAGGCGTGCGTTTTCTATGTCCTCTAGTATATAATGTAGGTGTGCGTTTTCTATATCCTCTAGTATATAATGTAGGTGTGCGTTTTCTATATCCTCTAGTATATAATGTAGGTGTGCGTTTTCTATATCCTCTAGTATATAATGTAGGTGTGCGTTTTCTATATCCTCTAGTATATTGTTAACAACAGTCATTGTTTTTGGGATATGTTTACGGATACAAAGAATGTGTTTCTGTGTAGTAAAATGACCGGAAAGATTAAATAGGCGTTAATTTATTGTAATCTAAATACTTGCCGGATGCCACTTGTGCGAGGTTGAACCTTTAACGTTATATATTTACATCGCTATTGCATTTCCTTCGATGAACATATGTGCCCTGTTTGTATAAACGTTCGTATGCGGGTTTCCAATTAATGATATGCAGCTGACATGCGCACTCGATGCTACGGGCATGCGCATTCGCAACATTAGGCAACGTTCGTCGCGTGAAAAGGCGTGTCTTACAGTTTACGCTGTTCCAAGGAGGTTCTAATTACAAGGTCCCCCCGCAACACGGTAACTCGCAGATTGGACTAAATACCTTTTAATTGGAAAGTGTGATATATTCACAATAATAATTAATGTAAATATAAATAATGGATCGCTGGTATAATAGTTTCCATCGGGGTATGAACTACATTGGGCGTGCTTAAAGTTAGCGTGGATTCCCCGATGGAAACTATTAACCCGCGATTCAATACTTAAACTAACGTCACATTATGACGTCTATGCATACATTTTATCCTACGGATAAAAATAACTTCCACTACAATTTAAAAACATATCACCTTACACCAATTTCGGGCAAAATTTGGATTTACATTTAATACATGTAATTCGTAATTCATTTATTCTTACAATATTTTATGAGTGTTTCTCAAAGGACAATCACTTTCTGTGGAGAGAAATTCAATAAGCCTTTAGCTTTCATTTCAATCCACTTTTATTTATTGTGTACATAATTATTTGTAATAAATTATGTTATATAATGTCGAATAAATATGGTTAAACCAAAGGACAAACACATTGATATACGGTGGAACATCTATCACTGGTTTTCAAATTCATTTGCAAACAGCTTCATAATAACAAACATATGCACTGGTATATTAGTGTGCACAGATCTGCTTTCAATCATTCTGTGTGAGTGCATGCATTAACTTTTAATGCACGACACGGGGCATAATTAATAAAATGTAACTCTGTCATAAACATGAATAACTATATATAGACTTAAGCCGGGTTTTGAACTTGCACGTTAGGGTTAACAACGACGACGACGACGACGACGACGACGACAACGACAACAACGACAACGACGACGACGACGACGACGACGACGACGACGACGACGACGACGACGACGACGACGACGACGACGACAACAACAACAACAATACCTTTCTTGCATTAAACATTCATACAATTCTATAGCAAGTACATGTATACATGTAGGCAACGACATGGATTTACAAAAGAGCAAGATGTTAATATACTCTCTCTCTCTCTGCTTATGCTAATTTTAGTGTCTAGATGTATACATTAATTTAAACTTTAAACGGAAAAGTAATATGTTGACAACTGTGTTTGGTATTGATTATAAGATTGTCGATGCAACATTTTGGGGGTTGCACGCGACTCTTCTTTATATCTGTAAGTAAATCACAATTGAACATGTTTATCATGATATATTTCCATTACCCATATACGTTATTTTGAAATTATGATTTGTTCGCATGTTATTACAAAATGTCATGCTTGTAATATGTGTTACTAAATAAAGATATTGTTCTGTTCTGTTCTGTTCTGTTCTGTAAGACTTGTATGTGTGGGGTTTCCTGATTCATGCCTCATAACCGATCAAGCAATATATCGTTTAAATGTGTTTATGTTTAATCATATTTTATTTGCTATTTTACATATATAGTACATATAGACTTAACATTCATTAATGCAAAATGGGTTGGGCAACAAGTTCTAGCAACATTAGTAAACTGCCCTCCCCAAAATGTTCACATGTGTTTCAAATCAAATAGCACAGCATATATACGAATTTTGTCACCCCACGTTGACTTATTTCATAAACAAGGTCCAGATGTGTGAATTACAATTTTGTTATGATAATTAGCTGAAATAAAAATGAACCTAGCTTTTCAATGATACTTCCGAATTAGTAAAGTAGGGCATTTTCATAAATTAATCCGCGATACTACCATTGATTTGGTGTAGACTGAAGCTAATCTACTTACAGACGGATCTGTAGTCCAGTGGTAACATGCTGGGCTGGTATTCCTGGGATCGCAGGTTCGATCCCCCGTCTGACCCTAATACAATTAACAGTCTTTCAGATGGGACGTTAAACCGAGGTCTCGTGTCGGTGCTTTACACCGTGCACGTAAAAGAACCAGAGGAGACTCTGGAATGGGCCTCTGTCTGTATCATTGCACTATCCTTCAAAAATGGAAGATGACTAATCTCTTCAGGAGGCGTCGCTCATATGGGTAACCGGTAGCGACGATAAATAAACGTAAAACACACACACATGCACACGCACGCACACACACACACACACACACACACGCACGCGCACGCACACACGCACGCACGCACGCACGCACACACACACACACACACACACACACACTAAATGGTTTCTCCTCCTGGTTCTACAGCAACTGCGGCTTGAAACAGGGATGTCCATTGTCACCGGTTCTTATTAATCGGTATATCAATTATTTTAAATGTGATAAGATGCATGGTTGAGAATGAAATTAACAATGAGTGGCACTAGGTTAGTAAGGTTGTCCAATTAGCGCAGTGATTAGCTCACTCGCTTCTCACCAATGCAACCCGGGTTCGATCCTCGGACTGGGAAGCATGTGAGATAGTACTGTGGTCGCCAGATCGAACAGGTTGGTTTTCTCCGGGTACTCCGGTTTCCTCCCACATGAATGACCACATATACGCTTTCATCCGCGCCAACGAGAGTGATTAATATAAGTTGTTAAATATTGCTTCGCAATCGTTGTTAAATAAATAAAATTAAAAAAAAAATATATTAACAGTTAATCTTCGCAATATAAATGGGGCTGAAATAAAATTTAAATCAACTAATCTCCTGCGCAGTTATATTAAATTGTTGCCCGTTAACTTCACCCAGTAAATACATTCACGAGACCACTAAATGGTGAATAAATGCATCTTGGAAAAAGACATATTTGGGAGGCCGTCAACAATCCATCTGGAGTGTAACTGCGCTGGACAGACATTTAGAATATGTCGGAATGACGTTAAACGCCTACTTAGTAGCAAGATGTGATATATTAACGGCATAGCACAAGGGCCGACAATTAAGAAAGTTACAAATGTAGATAGCAACGACCATTAAGAAAGTACAAAACTAGATAGCAACACAATGATGTATGTATGTATGTTCCTTTAATGTCAAACCCCTCGCGTGGACTTAGACATGTTTTCCTGGGCAGGCTTAGCCGACCTAAGCGATTAACCACTAAGCAATGTATGTGAGGTGCCTTGCTCAATGACACTACATACGTGGCCTGACCGAGTATCGAACCCGGGACCGTTCGATTCCAAATCCGACGCTCTACCACTGAACTACGGACGCCACACATGATGACTGAGGGCACGAATACATTTAATGTTACTTGGGCTACAGTTGCACTGTTTGTTATAATTGCGCTGCTGATTAACCCTTTCAACACCACATGCTTCCAAATAGGCACAACGTATATATCCAGATGAGCCGGCTGGTGACGAGTCGTCTCATCTAGATGTGCACTTTTTGCCAGTAATATTACTATTTGTTACACAAAATTTACCCATTTTGATAAATGAACTGGTCGAAATTTAATATTCTCACAAATTATTGGTCTAAAAATATCACGCACCACCAGTCCATGTCATTTACTTGGTGTTGAATGGGTTGGTATAAAGTAAAAGTAAAGTGTTTGTTTATTATAGTGTCACCACTATTTAAAGGGCCAGCCATTTCTGACTTATGAGACACCTCTTCTTATGAACATCCATTCAGTACTTCCAGAATCCTATGCTTGTATGCCTGGTGCCAGGCTGGTAGGCAATCGGTAACCATTGTTTAACTAGCCGGCGGCTCACCAACCGGAACATCAGTACTTCCCGAATCCTATGCTTGTATGCCTGGCGCCAGGCTGGTAGGCAATCGGTAACCATTGTTTAACTAGCCGGCGGCTCACCAACCGGAACATCAGTACCTCCCGAATCCTATGCTTGTATGCCTGGCGCCAGGCTGGTAGGCAATCGGTAACCATTGTTTAACTAGCCGGCGGCTCACCAACCGGGACATCAGTACTTCCCGAATCCTATGCTTGTATGCCTGGTGCCAGGCTGGTAGGCAATCGGTAACCATTGTTTAACTAGCCGGCGGCTCACCAACCGGAACATCAGTACCTCCCGAATCCTATGCTTGTATGCCTGGCGCCAGGCTGGTAGGCAATCGGTAACCATTGTTTAACTAGCCGGCGGCTCACCAACCGGAACATCAGTACTTCCCGAATCCTATGCTTGTATGCCTGGCGCCAGGCTGGTAGGCAATCGGTAACCATTGTTTAACTAGCCGGCGGCTCACCAACCGGAACATCAGTACCTCCCGAATCCTATGCTTGTATGCCTGGCGCCAGGCTGGTAGGCAATCGGTAACCATTGTTTAACTAGCCGGCGGCTCACCAACCGGAACATCAGTACTTCCCGAATCCTATGCTTGTATGCCTGGCGCCAGGCTGGTAGGCAATCGGTAACCATTGTTTAACTAGCCGGCGGCTCACCAACCGGAACATCAGTACTTCCCGAATCCTATGCTTGTATGCCTGGTGCCAGGCTGGTAGGCAATCGGTAACTATTGTTTAACTAGCCGGCGGCTCACCAACCGGAACATCAGTACCTCCCGAATCCTATGCTTGTATGCCTGGCGCCAGGCTGGTAGGCAATCGGTAACCATTGTTTAACTAGCCGGCGGCTCACCAACCGGAACATCAGTACTTCCCGAATCCTATGCTTGTATGCCTGGCGCCAGGCTGGTAGGCAATCGGTAACCATTGTTTAACTAGCCGGCGGCTCACCAACCGGAACATCAGTACTTCCCGAATCCTATGCTTGTATGCCTGGTGCCAGGCTGGTAGGCAATCGGTAACCATTGTTTAACTAGCCGGCGTCTCACCAACCGGAACATCAGTACCTCCCGAATCCTATGCTTGTATGCCTGGCGCCAGGCTGGTAGGCAATCGGTAACCATTGTTTAACTAGCCGGCGGCTCACCAACCGGAACATCAGTACTTCCCGAATCCTATGCTTGTATGCCTGTCGCCAGGCTGGTAGGCAATCGGTAACCATTGTTTAACTAGCCGGCGGCTCACCAACCGGAACATCAGTACCTCCCGAATCCTATGCTTGTATGCCTGGCGCCAGGCTGGTAGGCAATCGGTAACCATTGTTTAACTAGCTGGCGGCTCACCAACCGGAACATCAGTACTTCCCGAATCCTATGCTTGTATGCCTGTCGCCAGGCTGGTAGGCAATCGGTAACCATTGTTTAACTAGCCGGCGGCTCACCAACCGGTCATATCAGAATGAACCTCTGACTCTGACGAGGTTCGAACCTCATACTCATGAACACAATTGGGCTGATTAATGGATATGTTGTTATATATGTTTATGCAATTTTATGTTAGCTGGATTGCGAAACTAGTGTTTACAACATTATTTAAATCTCTCTCTAATCTCTATACATCATTCGTGATGAAATCCTCCGCCACCAGGGGAGAACTAGAGAGAGAAGAGGGAGAAGAGAGAGATATAGATAGAGGGAGAGAGAAGAGGGGAAGAGAGAGATAGAGATAGAGGGAGAGAGAAGAGGGGGAAGAGAGAGATAGAGATAGAGGGATAGAGAAGAGGGGGAAGCGATAGATAGAGATAGAGATAGAGGGGGGAGGGAGAGAGAGAGAGAAGTGTGTGTGAGAGAGAGAATAGACACTGTGGATATAAGGGTCTTGCTTAAGGACACCACCACACCATTGGTGTTCTGACGGTGTTCGAACTCACAACGTCTCTATTTACAAGACTGACACCGTCGTATCCATTACACAGTGTGTGTACTTTCTGCATACATCGCTCATATGTGCCTCTGACCGTAGTTGTATTGTAAATATAATCTGATGGAGAGGTGCTGCGAATCGTAGCGATCCAATCCTCGTCTCGTCAACCAAGCATCTGCATGCACAGATAGCTACACTAGCAATGTGTGTGTGTGTCTGCGAAGAACACGATGTCATGTAAAAGTAGACCCGAGGGTATATGTTATGGGAAGCCTGGTCCCATGTTCTCCGCAGTGGTCACTCAGGTGTCGAACGCGGCTCGGATGGTCTGAGTAGGACATGTCTGTATGAATTGAATAGCTATTAAAACACGGTCGTCACGTCATACGGTTGTACTTGCAGTCCATTATTATTGATATTGGACTTCTTTCAAAAGGCCAGATAATTTCATCAAATCCTATGCGTAAATGTACGAAATTAACAATTTTAATTAGTAAAATATGTTCTATAAGTGTGTGCGTTTTAAGTAAGATATAAGCCTCAAACTGATCCAATATGTAAACTATTGACATTGTTCAGCGCTAAACGCATAGCGCCGAAGACAGGTGTCGATATTTTACATATTGGATCGTTTTCGGCTTATATCCTATACTTATATATGAAGGTATCGCACACACCATGCATGCCATAATAACCAGATGGTTATGGTAAAAATGAACGTCTTTATTACTAACTAGGTAATAAACCCTAAGGCGTTTTTAGCCTGACAGTTTTGTCCGAAACACTGTACTTTGTCCCAATCTTATCTATTGTATAGTGTCGTCTGCTGTTTGGTACAACGAGCAGAGAGTAGTGTGAACAATACTTGTAATGGAGTTTTTACTTAAAGCTTAATATATTGTATGTGTAACAGCATAAAAGAAACATGGATTATGTGATATCTGATGACCTGAACACATGCTGCGCGGACTGATTTGATGGACTAAATGCAGGTTGTCATTTCCATCCATTTTGATTGTGAGAATTCTGATGTTGTGATTGATACGCTGCACAACACAATGGACGATCTTTTTGATAAAATGAACCGCAACGTTTTGAAAGTCGAATATATCCTATTTGGTGACATCAACAAAGGCAAAGGTATGTCATTTACCGTAGAGACGTTAACGCCTTTGTTAAATGATTATGTCGATCTGTGTACGTTATTGATACGGACTTTTAATGCGTTTTCTAATATTAATGTGGTTTTTGACCTACACGTTTTAAACAGTTAGTGGGTGCGCTGAGGCCGTCATGCATCTGATCACGAATATATTAACAAATGGTGTTGTGATAAAGGTCAACAGTCTAATAAACTTTGAAAATGTAACTATCGTGTTTCCAACAAAATAGTTGAATAGTGATTTGTATGCATTTACTTAGACGTTTATAGAATCTTATCGACTATTAGATTGTTTGTTTTCGTTATTGTGATGCACAACTGCATATGTACACTCAGTTGTATGGAAATTATATAATATCTATATTTAGTACCGGGATATAATAAACCGTGACCGTAGTACATTATAAAAGATGGCTACCCCCTCTTGGATAAAGCGTCTTAGTGAAACAGGAAGTGAAAACGGTGCTTCGGCATTCGGGATACCTTCGGCGTCATTATACACTTCCGGGTCTAGCATTGGATCCAGATCTAGTCCATCAAGGTACCTGGCTCAATCTAATGAGAATTTATCAGATCCTCGCCGGTGTTTGAACCAAGACAAGTACGTAGGTAACAGCAATACCTCGGACAAATACCGCTCGAAAACACTCGGTCGTCAAAGCAACGAGAACGACCAATCTACTGCTTCGAATGCAAGTGTTATCTCGGATAATGAGCCATCAACATTAAGGTCAAATCCTTATAGTGGTGACGATCTTGAATCGCAGGCTTCTTCGAGGTACGTATCTTCAAGGCACGCACGAGACAATCCGAGACCTCGAGTATATGCACCTCAGAAAAATAAGATTCCGGAAACAAGACGGTACAAATCACCTAAAACTGGGAGAGACAGTACAAGAAAAGAGCCGAATAGGAACGACTCATGGTCCTATGTGGATTCGGAAGGATATGCACGACTTCCGGTATGTTACATAGCCTTGCGGTTTGTCAATGGTAGACATTAGTGGTTGTTTCTATTACCTCCCTTGGTGGATAAAGTCAGATTTATCCCGAAATGTATATTGGTCCTTTTAGTTGGAATCCTTTGTTTTTACTGCTGTCCTCTAAACATATGTTGCGTTAGGATAAATTTAATTTGATCAAAATCGTGTTAATTAATTGAACCAATTTTTACAGTAATGTATCCATTGGACATGCTAACGGATATCTGTCGAGATTTAATAATTTCATAATTATAAGACGCGAATACAGATAAGAATGGAAAACATTTGGTGCAAAGGAAACAGCGATAAAAACAGAGGACACCAATTAAGAGGACCAATATACTATTAGGAGTATTCAGGGGCAGTAACTGACTAATGTTTCTCATTAATGAAGCACTGATGTTGATGATGCTAGTATGTAGATTCCTAAGATGGTATGTCAATCGGGTTTGACAATAAACTATTCAGTCTGTATTACCCACTCAAATGTGGCGTCCGTTGTCCAGTGGTAGACAGTCGGATTAGCAATCGAATGGTTCGATACTCGGCCACGTATGTAGTGTCATTGAGCAAAGAACCTCACACATTGCTTAGTACTGGTTAACCACTTAGGTCGGCTAAGTCTGCCCAGGAAAACATGTCTAGGTCTCCGCAAGGGGTTTGACATTAATGGACCATACATATACACGGTACCGTATGTAGTGCCATTGAGCAAAGCACCTCACACACATTGCTTAGTACTGGTTAACCACTTAGGTCGGCTAAGTCTGCCTAGGAAAACATGTCTAGGTCTCCGCAAATGGGTTTGACATTAATGGACCATACATATACACGGTCATGTATGTAGTGCCATTGAGCAAAGCACCTCACACACATTGTTTAGTACTGGTTAATCGCTTAGGTCGGCTAAACCTGCCCAGGAAAACATGTCTAGGTCTCCGCAAGGGGTTTGACATTAATGGACCATACATATACTCGGCCATGTATGTAGTGCCATTGAGCAAAGCACCTCACACACATTGCTTAGTACTGGTTAATCGCTTAGGTCGGCTAAACCTGCCCAGGAAAACATGTCTTTGTCTCCGCAAGGGGTTTGACATTAATGGACCATACATATACTCGGCCACGTATGTAGTGCCATTGAGCAAAGCACCTCACACACATTGCTTAGTACTGGTTAATCGCTTAGGTCTGCTAAACCTGCCCAGGAAAACATGTCTAGGTCTCCGCAAGGGGTTTGGCATTAATGGACCATACATATACTCGGCCACGTATGTAGTGCAATTGAGCAAAGCACCTCACACACATTGCTTAGTACTGGTTAATCGCTTAGGTCGGCTAAACCTGCCCAGGAAAACATGTCTAGGTCTCCGCAAGGGGTTTGACATTAATGGACCATACATATACTCGGCCACGTATGTAGTGCCATTGAGCAAAGAACCTCACACACATTGCTTAGTACCGGTTAATCGCTTAGTTCGGCTAAACCTGCCCAGGAAATCATGTCTAGGTCCCCGCAAGGGGTTTGACATTAATGGATCATACATTATACTCGGCCACGTATGTAGTGCCATTGAGCAAAGAACCTCACACACACATTGCTTAGTACCGGTTAATCGCTTAGTTCGGCTAAACCTGCCCAGGAAAACATGTCTAGGTCCCCGCAAGTGGTTTGACATTAATGGAGCATACATTATACTCAATATATAACTTAGAATTCGCTACTATAAGTTGGATACTACTATCTTAGTTAATTTGTTATATAACTATCCTAGAGGACACTTCGGATAAGTGTGTTTATACACGAAAAACAATAACTATATAAGTACATAGTTTTAAACATTTTGGAATCGATTAGGTTGTTCAATTTGTGTTTTGTAATAAAGATGTGATATATCTTTGATGGAATCCTTCGTATTTCATTTTTATGTAATTTAATAATCATATAATGTAGGTGTGAGTTTTTCGGATAGACTGTTTTAGACATATCAAGATATTTATTAATTCGCGAGGTAGTCCATTCCCGTAAAAATGCGAACATAGAAATACCGCGAATAATACATGATTTACAGTACAATAATAACTAACCCAAAGTCGATATCAGGTTCGATCCCCCGTCTGACCCTAATAAAATTAACAGTCTTTCCATTGGGACTTTAAACCGATGTCTCGTGTCGGTGCTGTACACCGTGCACGTAAAAGACCCAGACGAGACTCTGGAATGGGATTATACATATTTATTTTAGCTCGATTGCTAAACAAATTCTTACAACTTATATTAATCACTCTCGAGACCTCATTACTGGTGGAATCCATCGCCATGAAGGAGAGAGAAGAGACAACGTGGAATTTAAATGCCTTGCCGAAGGGCACAATCGTAACGGCTCCAGTGGGGCTCGATCTCCATGCCTTTCTCACCTGAAGTAGGATTTCATATACCGGTCATCCACGCTCTTAAATCTGTACCATGTATCGTGTTATTCAGGATACACGCGTTGTATTACGCATGGATGGCGACCCCTATTTACATAATATTGCTATGTAAACACACCGTGTATACTTCGTTTGTTTATTGGTTGAAATACTCAGTTTCTGAGGCAAATATTTGGAAAAAATTATACCATATAATAGGAAATTACATTCTGCAGAAATTTGCATTTTCATTGATATAGTGTCGCGTTAAGCAATTACGACATTGAAACAGTTGAGAGCGAATTTGTATCTTAGCATTTTATTACGTATATCTTGTCCACCTCTGTGGTCTAGTGGTTTATAAGGTCGCTGACTTGTATACCACTGTAACCTATCATCACTGATGGTCACGGATTCTAGCCCCGCGCAGGCCGTGTCTCATTTATATTACGGAGGTTGGTGCACTAAGTACCGGTTACACGCTGGGGCCGGCCAATGATAGGTGTTCTAATGTAAACTGCCCGTCAGCGATATAGCCCAAACTGGTGCTGATGCAGGCGTAAGCCCCGAATAAACAAACAAACAAACAAACAAACAAACAAACAAACAAACAAACCAACAAACGTATATCTTGGAATGAACGAAGTTCAACAAACTACAATACATATATTTAATTCGTTTCAACAACAACAACAACAACAACAACAACAACAACAATAATTTATTGCATAAAACATAGTCATACGTTTATAGCAAATACACAATAATTATATATGAGTAGACAGTCATGGATTTTCAGAGTTTCGTCCATGATTGACTTCTTCAGGAATAATTAAAAACGACAAACATTGATGACGTCATCATTGTATTACGCACATATTATATTCACCCGCTTCTGCTGCCGACTGCCGACGACAGACAGTGCCTTTCAACGTAGATTGGTATTCCTTTAAGGACGTCAACTAGACGATTAGCTTGTAACGCCTGAGCACACAAAGTGATCCCTTAGCATTATATTTCATCATTACTGCTACACGATATATCATACACGTTAGCAAACTAACGACTGGAGTAATTAACAACACTAAATCTATTTGAGGGAGAACATGTTTGAAGTATTGAGGAAAAGAGGGTAATAGGTCGGTACCTGTGATAAATTGCTCGGCGTGCTACATTCCACTTTGTACACTAACGTGCAGACGAAACGCACTGCTATATCACGATTGTGTGTGTGTGTTTTACGTTTATTTATCATCGCTATCAGTTGCCCATATGAGCGAAGCCCCCTGAAGAGATTAGTCTGAGCTGTCCGATTAGCGCAGTGGTTAGCGCGTTCGCTTCTCACCAATGCAACCCGGGTTCGATCCTCGGTCAGGGATGTATGTAAGATGGTACGGTGGTCGCCAGATCGGACATGTGGGTTTTCTCCGGGTTCACCGGTTTCCCCCCACACGAATGACCACATTTACGCTTTTAAATAAACGTAAAACACACACCCAAATTTGGGATAATATTCTTCTAAAACGAATGATTTTATTATGTTCGAATACAATTAAAATATCTTTGATTTCATTTATTTACTTGGATAATAATGGTTTATAATGAGCATAATTACATGATAACAGCTGTCTTAGAAATCCTAACAGTGATTCTTTTTGCACAGTATTGAGGGAGGTCGAAGGTTCCAAAATGGCTAGTATGAGTTGCTGCCTTTAGTATAATTTTAGACATTTGCAAGAAAAAAAAACAGGTGGATATTAAAAGGAAATACGCACGATCATGCTCGTTGGATAAGTTTATTCAAACTATATGTCGTAGACTTCTCACTGAATGAGGATGCCACTTGCTTTTCCGACTATCCCTTATGACCATTATGTGTGAATCTCGGGCTACAACACCTAAACGTATCGTGCAATTAGCAGACGATTATAAGCGTGTGCGAAATGTTTTTGATCCCATCTCGACCCTTATGTCGATGAATACTTAAACGGAATATCGTGGACGTCGTGATTACATTTGGTAGCGCGTTCGTTTCAGGTGCGAACGGCCCGGAGGTCGTGCCCAGCTGGAGCCGTTACGATTGTGTCCTTAGGTAAAGCATTTAAATTCAACGTTGCTTCTCTCTCCCTCGTGGCGATGGATTCCATCAGGAATAAGGTGTCGAGTGATTACAGAGTTGTAAGAACTTGTTTCGCAATTGAGCTAACATAAATTTGTATAAACTAAACGGAATATTTGAACGGAATACGCAGTCACCAGTTGCCAATATAAATTAAGCTGTTACTTTACACAGCACAAATCGTGAAAACGGAAACCTTCATGCTAATTACGTTTAAAGTAGAACGTATAGTTAATATGACTGAAGACTGAAGCTTGCACGCGCGTGCATGTATACAACTCTAAGTCATATACATAGCGCTTATGGTTATAGCAATCTACCTTGACCTGACCAAATATGTATATAAATCATGGGTTTGCTACTAAATGGCTTGGTTATTGTTAAGCTGTGTGCAATTAGTTGAGTTGACAGATTGATGAACATTCAAATTTACATGTTAACGATGCATGTCACTGTGTTTGTGTGTTCCGGTTGCTGTTGTCGTGTACTTGTTTGCTTGATCTTGATTGATGAAGGAATGGTACGATTACAGAATGACCCGGGTGCGATGCGCTTGCCGTGTCCATTTTGCCCTTCTTATAACTGAATCCGTCTGGTATGTGTACTTGTACATGTTTCTTATCACTGGCCCCCTCGAGTTTGTCGTGTACTTGTACATGTTTCTTATCACTGGCTCCCTCGAGTTTGTCGTGTACTTGTACATGTTTCTTATCACTGGCTCCCTCGAGTTTGTCTTGTACTTGTACATGTTTCTTATCACTGGCTCCCTCTGGTTTCTTGTATCACTGGCTCCCTCTAGTTTGTCGTGTACTTGTACATGTTTCTTATCACTGGCTCCCTCGAGTTTGTCGTGTACTTGTACATGTTTCTTATCACTGGCTCCCTCGAGTTTGTCTTGTACTTGTACATGTTTCTTATCACTGGCTCCCTCTGGTTTCTTGTATCACTGGCTCCCTCTAGTTTGTCTTGTACTTGTACATGTTTCTTGTCATTGACATCCTGTAGTTTGTCGTGTACTTGTACATGTTTCTTATCACTGGCTCCCTCGAGTTTGTCTTGTACTTGTACATGTTTCTTATCACTGGCTCCCTCTGGTTTCTTGTATCACTGGCTCCCTCGAGTTTGTCTTGTACTTGTACATGTTTCTTATCACTGGCTCCCTCTGGTTTCTTGTATCACTGGTTCCCTCGAGTGTGTCTTGTACTTGTACATGTTTCTGATCACTGGCTACCTCTGGTTTCTTGTATCATTGACTCCCTCTAGTTTGTCTTGTACTTATACATGTTTCTTATCACTGGCTACCTCTGGTTTCTTGTATCACTGGCTCCCTCTAGTTTGTCGTGTACTTGTACATGTTTCTTATCACTGGCTACCTCTGGTTTCTTGTATCACTGGCTCCCTCGAGTTTGACGTGTACTTGTACATGTTTCTTATCACTGGCTCCCTCGAGTTTGTCATGTACTTGTACATGTTTCTTATCACTGGCTCCCTCGAGTTTGTCGTGTACTTGTACATGTTTCTTATCACTGGCTCCCTCGAGTTTGTCATGTACTTGTACATGTTTCTTATCACTGGCTACCTCTGGTGTCTTGTATCACTGGCCTCCTCGAGTTTTTCGTGTACTTGTACATGTTTCTTATCACTGGCTCCCTCTGGTTTCTTGTATCACTGGCTCCCTCTAGTTTGTCTTGTACTTGTACATGTTTCTTATCACTGGCTCCCTCTGGTTTCTTGTATCACTGGCTCCCTCTAGTTTGTCTTGTACTTGTACATGTTTCTTATCATTGGCTACCTCTGGTTTCTTGTATCACTGGCTCCCTCGAGTTTGTCTTGTACTTGTACATGTTTCTTATCACTGGCTACC
This sequence comes from Archivesica marissinica, assembly GCA_014843695.1. Lineage (NCBI taxonomy): Eukaryota > Metazoa > Mollusca > Bivalvia > Venerida > Vesicomyidae > Archivesica > Archivesica marissinica. The sequence goes on from CM026389.1 coordinate 25,037,924, forward strand.
TCTGGTTTCTTGTATCACTGGCTCCCTCGAGTTTGTCTTGTACTTATACATGTTTCTTATCACTGGCTGCCTCTGGTTTCTTGTATCACTGGTTTCCTCGAGTGTGTCGTGTACTTGTACATGTTTCTTAGCACTGGCTACCTCTGGTTTCTTGTATCACTGGTTCCCTCGAGTGTGTCGTGTACTTATACATGTTTCTTATCACTGGCTACCTCTGGTTTCTTGTATCACTGGCTCCCTCTAGTTTGTCGTGTACTTGTACATGTTTCTTATCATTGACATCCTGTAGTTTGTCGTGTACTTGTACATGTTTCTTATCAATGACATTCTGTAGATTGTCGTGTACTTGTACATGTTTCTTATCACTGGCTACCTCTGGTTTCTTGTATCACTGGCTCCCTCTAGTTTGTCGTGTACTTGTACATGTTTCTTATCACTGGCTACCTCTGGTTTCTTGTATCACTGGCTCCCTCTAGTTTGTCGTGTACTTGTACATGTTTCTTGTCATTGACATCCTGTAGTTTGTCGTGTACTTGTACATGTTTCTTATCATTGACATCATGTAGTTTGTCGTGTACCTGTACATGTTTCTTATCATTGACATCCTGTAGTTTGTCGTGTAGCTGTACATGTTTCTTATCATTGACATCCTGTAGTTTGTCGTGCACTTGTTTCTTATCACTGACTGCCTCTGGTGTCTTGTATCACTGACACTCGCCCTGCTTTGGTGTGTACTGGTAGTTGCTTATTATCAATGGATCCTCTTGTTTTTTGTATCACTGGCTACCTCTAGTTTGGGTGTACTTGTACATGTTTCGTATCACTGTCTGCCTCTAGATTGTTGTGCACTTTTACATGTTTCCTATCACTGACACTCTCTAGTTTGGGGTGTACTTGTACATGTTTCGTATCACTGACTGCCTCTAGATTGTTGTGCAGGTTTACATGTTTCCTATCACTGACACTCTCTAGTTTGGGGTGTACTTGTACATGTTTCGTATCACTGACTGCCTCTAGATTGGTGTGTACTTTTACATGTTTCCTATCACTGACACTCTCTAGTTTGGGGTGTACTTGTACATGTTTCGTATCACTGACACTCTCTAGTTTGGGGTGTACTTGTACATGTTTCGTATCACTGACACTCTCTAGTTTGGGGTGTACTTGTACATGTTTTCTATCACTGACACTCTCTAGTTTGGGGTGTACCTGTGCATGTTTATTACCAATGCCTCCCTATGTTGTGTTTGTATATATACATAATGTATAGTAGTCTCAATGATTGTAGTCTCATCAGAAATACTAGTAAGTGTGAGAATTACGATATTGCCGAGCCGAGATCCTTCGAATGGAGATTGAATTGATAGAATAGAACGTTTTAAAACCACTCGGTCACGCGTCGCCGCGCATGCCATGTTCGACCTATCGAGGAACCGGAAACATGGGTTAGTTGTTAGTCGTCCAACCCCATTCCGAAACGTGTGCTAGATTAAGTTAATGAAGCTTATCTTGAATACGTTATGTGTATGTGTAATCAGTGACTGATTTGAAAAGAAAATGTATCTCCAGAAAATATTAGTTGACTGGCCCATATCTATGCCACTCTGTATCTAACTTCACTCAACGATCTGTGTACATTAATTGATTCTTCATAGCCACCTGAAAGCCTGTCACGTGACGGTGATGCAACCACTTTGCATTGTTCAAAGGAATTGTATATAGAAATAAATGACGGCAATATTCTAAATACTTCTTCGCCTGAATCATCGCCATGCATCATGCAAAAAGCCACGAGTTAGCCTTTCGTCGTTCTAAAGTGTTCCTTTTTATCAACGTAATTGAGATTTCTTGTTGTCTTTCTAATTTCGTGTTGGTTTTTATTAGCGTCAAATACTATATTGAATACATCCTGATATTATTGTTTATTCGTTCCAAATTCTTCTTTATGATTAATAGTGAATCATACACATCATCATACACTTACTGTTTGTCCTCTTCGGCTATGTCGTCGTCGTATATTGTATAAATTAAAACATGAGCATACATTGTGATGTTCTAAATTCTTCTACGTCAGTATAATCGCCATATATCATACAAAAAACAGTATGCGTTGTCGTTCTAAATTCTTCTTCGGTTTTTATTAAATTCGTGTACCACACACAGCGATAGTATTTGTTGTCTCTCTATAGTTCTTCTTTTTTCCTTTGTAGCAGCGTCATTTACTACAATCATAAAATAAAATCAGAAATTGTTTCTTCACTTTCTAAATCCTTTAACGTCTTTATTATCAGACTGTCCGATTAGCGCAGTGGTTAGCGCGCTCGCTTCTCACCAATGCAATCCGAGAACCGAGAAGAATGTGAGATGGTACGGTGGTCGCCAGATTGGACAGGTGGGTTTTCTACGGGTACTCCGGTTTCCTCCCATGCGAAAAACCACATATATGCTTTCACCTGCGCCAACGTGAGTGATTAATATAAGTTGCTAAAACTTGCTTCGCAATCGTTGTAAAATAAATAAAGTTTTTATATTCATCATAAATTATAGTGTACAAAACGCCCAGGTATTATGTATTGTCGTTCTAATTCCTTCTTTGTTGTATCATTGTCATACATTATAATCATAAAATAAACCAGAGATGTACTTCTCGACGTTGTAAATCCGTCTATGTCTTTATAATCTTCATATATTGTACAAAACACCCTGAACTTATTTGTTATCGTTCTAATATCTACTTCATCTCTATAAGTGTCATGTATCATACAAAAAAGCCTCGATATTAGGCTTCGTAATAAAGTTTTCTTTATAATGCCATATGCATGATATATCATTCAAAAGTCCTACTTTTTGTGGGTCTATCTTCTTCTACTACTTTCTCATCGTGCTCATCTGCTTTCGTCGATGACTTTGTCATCGTGATCATCTGCATTCGTCGATGACTTTGTCATCGTGATCATCTGCATTCGTCGATGACTTTGTCATCGTGATCATCTGCATTCGTCGATGACTTTGTCATCGTGATCATCTGCATTCGTCGATGACTTTGTCATCGTGCTCATCTGCATTCGTCGATGACTTTCTCATCGTGATCATCTGCATTCGTCGATGACTTTGTCATCGTGCTCATCTGCATTCGTCGATGACTTTGTCATCGTGATCATCTGCATTTGTCGATGACTTTGTCATCGTGATCATCTGCATTCGTCGATATCTGCTATATTCCAAATTCTAATTCTAATTCATCATACTGTCATCTTCAATATCACTATTTGTATCACTCTCATACGTGTTGGATGTATTAAAATTGACGTTTTTGACATAGACGACCCATCCTTTCAGCAACTGTTGAGTGTTTCTAGGATACATAAATGGCAATTCCTTTCTTCAAATAATAAACTTTATTTAAAAATCAAATTGAGAGTAGTGACTTAGTGCCATAACGTAAGTCTTACAGTTGAAGAAGTCTAAGTGCCTGTGGTGAATGTTATTCACCAGGTACCACCACATTAATCAACACCATTCCATTATCAACATTGTTGTCATCGCTACGAACATGTCAACCATCACGTGTCCTAGTTCTTAGCGTTGTTTCGATATAAAATGCATAAGTAAATGTCCCGATCAGTGTACAAACGGATCTATAGCCCAGTGGTAACACGCTGGACTGGTAATCCATGGATCGCAGGTTCGGTCCCCCGTCTGACCCTAATAAAATTAACAGTCTTTCAGATGGGACGTTAAACCGAGGTCTCGTGTCGGTGCTTTACACCGTGCACGTAAAAGAACCAGAGGAGACTCTGGAATGGGTCTCTGACTGTATCATTGCACTATCCTCCAACAATCTAAAATGACTAATCTCTTCAGGAGGCATCGCTCATAATATGGGCAACCGGTAGCGACGATAAATAAAGTAAAAAAACCCAAACCGATCAGTATCTAAGATGACTAATCTCTTCAGGAGGCGTCGCTTATACGGGCAACCGGTAGCGACGATAAATACACGTAAAACACACACCCGATCAGTGTGTACTAATTGTTTGTTGTTGTGTGTTCGGTTACGTTGTCTGGGGTGAGCGTTAAATCTTGGAGTCAATCGTTAAATAAAGTAAAATGAATAAAGTTTAGAAAAAGGTAAATATGTTTTAAGTCGTGATCACGCAGTGGTAGCGCCTTCGCTTCAGATGAACCAGCTGTAGCCTCTAGGATTGTGCCCGTAGATCGAGCCCCGCTGTAGCGGTTACGATTGGGCCCTTCGGCAAGGCACTTATCTTCCACATTGCCCCTTCTCTCTCCCTCGTGGCGAAGGATTCCACCAGGAATGAGGTATCGAGGGTGATTAATATAAGTTGTAGAACTTGTTTCGCAAACGAGCTCAACTAAATTTGTATAAACTAAACATGCATACAACATTTTACTTTGCGAACAATTTAATTCTTCTGCCAGCAATCCTATAATGAGCTAATATCGACTACATTTTCCTCAAACTTTTGAAAAACCAGACGTTTCTTATCACATACGCCTGCTATTTGGCGATACATCATTTCAGTTAATACGTCTTAAATTGGAATTTAATTTATTACTATAGTACATGTAATTAACGAAAGTGAGAATTTTTGCATTGTGAAATGTATGTTAAACGTTTAAGTCAGTCAACAGTCAGTATGTCAAATAGCCAACGTAATTAGCAAACATAAAGTGTAAAGTGTTTGTTTATTATAGTATCACCCCTATTTAAAGAGCCAGCCATTTCTGACTTATGAGACACCTCCTTTTATAAACAACAGTACATCCCGAATCCTATGCTTGTATGCCTGGCGCCAGGCTGGTAGGCAATCGGTAACCATTGTTTAACTAGCCGGCGGCTCACCAACCGGAACATCAGTACTTCCCGAATCCTATGCGTGTATGCCTGGTGCCAGGCTGGTAGGCAATCGGTAACCATTGTTTAACTAGCCGGCGGCTCACCAACCGGAACATCAGTACCTCCCGAATCCTATGCTTGTATGCCTGGCGCCAGGCTGGTAGGCAATCGGTAACCATTGTTTAACTAGCCGGCGGCTCACCAACCGGAACATCAGTACTTCCCGAATCCTATGCTTGTATGCCTGGCGCCAGGTTGGTAGGCAATCGGTAACCATTATTTAACTAGCTGGCGGCTCACAAACCGGCCATATCAGAACAAACCCCCTGACGAGGTTCGAACCTTCGACCTCCCGCTCCGTTGGCGGACGCCTTAACCACTAGGCATATTAACACACCTTATCTAGGAAGGAATGAATTATTTAGAAATCCTAAATAGTGTATCGAATAGTTTGACGTCTTTTCTTACATGTACTAACAATTTAAAAGTTTCTATTTTTATTTACATAGGATGTACCTATAATAAATTGGTCATATTTAGAATGAATTTCCACGTTATATCAATTACATGTCTCTTTTAAGTAGCAAATCTGTCACTCAAGCTCGGAATTTGATTTATGATAATATTCAATCTATTTTTATAACATTAATTTTATTATTGTTATGTAATGTCACAAGTAATGGTTTTCACGTGGCTATTGTGTTAGTGGATATAATTATCAGATATTTGAAAGACGTGCACAACCACAGTAAACGGTGTTGTTTAGTTAAACGTTAATGAAAAAAGTTTCCGAATAGACGAACGACGTGGTTGCACGAACATGCCCATCATAACGGCAATTAATGCATATCAACACAAATGGTAGCAGATGACACACATGTACACCCAAACAATTGCAGAGTCTGTTGTGTTTTACGTTTATTTATCGTCGCTACCGTTTGCCCATACCAGCGACGCTTCCTGAAGAGATTAGTCATTTTAGAATTTTGGAGGATATTGCAATGATAGAGACAGAGACCCATTCCAGTGTCCTCTGGCTCATTTACGTGCACGGTGTACAGCACCGACACGAGACATCGGTTTAACGTCCCATCTGACAGGCTGTTCATTTTATTAGTGTCAGACGGGGGATTGAACCTGCGATCCCTGGATTACCAGTCCAGCGTGTTACCACTGGACTACAGATCCGTAAATAATTAAAAAATATAATCATTGTTATAAGCATTTGCAACTAAATCAGGCCTAATTTGACAGAGTATGTATGTACAACTGACTGAGATCGAACCTGCGATCCATGGATTACCAGTCCAGCGTGTTACCACTGGACTACATATCCGTCTATAGAGTATGTTGTTAAACGTGAACTGGATAGTCATTACTAACGGCATACGATGAATGTAATTCTAACCATCTTAATGTCTCTTTGGGCTTAATTATATCAGATGTTGGTGACAATATTGTGACGTTGAACGACAATAGCATATGACACATCTAGCATGTTCATTATTATGCTGTTTAAGAGAGAAATAGACATTTTGTTGATGCTATTTAAGCTTCTATATTTGATTAACATATTAACATGACGTATTTGTGAATAATAGCTGATCTATGCTAGCAAAGCATAGTTGTATTTCTACATACGCCAACATCATTTATTAATAGTTTGTAAGTGGAAGTGGAAGTCGTGATAGCGCAGTAGATGCGCGTTTGCTTCAGGTGCGAAAGGTCCGGAGTTTGAGCCCCGCTGGAGCCGTTACGATTGTGCCCTTAGGCAATGCATTTAAATTCCACGTTGCCACTTCTCTCTCCCTTGTGACGATGGATTCCACCAGGAATGAGCTCTGGAGAGTGATTAATATAAGTTGTAGTAACTTGATTCGCAATCGATCTAAAATAAAATTTGTATTAACTAAACTAATAGTTTGTAAGAATAAAATATGAGATATAAATTCGCCCTGACTTACCACAACGTATTGATGAAACAAATTACGCATACGTAATATGCACACTTAAATATAAATTAAAATCTATAAAATACTTTTCCAAGTAGTATCTATAGATTATTGTAAAATAACTGTACTTTATATTATATGTTTGCATATGTAATTGTTAATTATATCATGAAAAAATAAACGGGCTACTCCTCCAAAATACTTTTCCAATATTTAGATGTAATTAAAAATTACATACTTTGATCTCTCAAGTAACACGCACACGTGCTCTTCGTGAATTTCATATTGAGACCCACGATGACCCATATTATTTTAAAGGAAGGTAATATAATATTTTACACAGATATGTATGTAAGATGAGAAATCGGCGTACATCCTACAGTAAAATGGGAAAAGGACATGCTTTGAAAGAGTTTGTTCGTAAGTTCACAGTCAAACATGTGTCAGAGACTAAACACGTGTTCATAGAGAACGACCACCTTGCTATCATGATTTAATAGAATCATTGATCCCGTGGATAAATATCATTTGTCTACGTTGATTACTGTCTCCTCTCTTGAGGGTGGTCCTTGTTGACAGGTGTTACTGTAAATCATATCAGCACAATATGCGAGTTATTCCCTGTCGTGATGTGATTCATCGCTGGATCCGATTCTTTTGCCACTCAACTATGTTTTTGCAGATACATTTGACATGAAATACAATTTCCGTGAGGTATTAAATGTTAAGGTCAATGTGTGTTTTTTTGCAAGTGTTGTCAAATCTGATGAACAATTCGTGGTTAATATTACTAAATTTAGTCTCCAGATTTAGCCGCACAGTTAACCGCTCTGTCACTCGTGAAACCCCAGACTCCATTAACATCTCATCGACTATATAAATGCCCATCATTTTATCAACAAAACTACAGACGGATCTGTAGTCCCGTGGTAACACGCTGGACTGGTAATCCAGGTATCGCAGGTTCGATCCCCCGTCTGACCCTAATATGTCTCGTTTCGGTGCACGTAAACGAACCAGAGGAGATTCTTGAATTGGTCTCATGTCTGTATCATGCACTATCCTCCAAAATCTAAAATAACTAATATCTTCAGGAGGTGTCGCTCATATGGACAACCGGTAGCGACGATGAATAAACGTAAAACACACTCAACAAAACTAGGATACGAAAAAGGCCGAGCGAAGAAACTCCTCTCTAAAATGTCAGGAATTTGTATTCTGAATTTTATCTTTTTGTGTGTGAGGTACGTTGTATGATTTGATCATATGAGTACACATGTTAAACAAGCGCGTAATGATATGCTAGTGTACTTGTTTCATGTGACAATTTTGTCACCTTCGGTGTCACAATGTGTCAAACGTATAACCTTAATGTTGTCCGAAGGAGTACGTTGTAATTTCACCCAATAATTAACAGTGACAGGTGGCTTACGAAAATTATATAATATATCAGTTTTAAATCGTTACAGCTTAAGTAATAGGTTCATTGCAATCAGCACTTCATGGTGCAGTTATTCATGTTCTGTTCCATATTCTCAACCGTAGTGCTGAACTCCTAGTTTAAATTGCAAACATTTCTGTCTGTCTGGACCAAATTCCTGTTCTAAAATGGAACCATGTCTGCCTGTCTAGACTAAACTCCTGTTTTAAAATGCAAACATGTCTGCCTATCTGGACTAAGCATCTATTTAAAAATGCAAACATTTCTGCATGTCTGGGCCAAACGCCTGTTTTAGAATGCAAACATTTCTGCATGTCTGGGCTAAACGCCTGTTTTAGAATGCAAACAATTATGCCTGTCTGGACTAAACTCCTGTTTAAAAATGCAAACATTTCTGCATGTCTGGGCTAAACGCCTGTTTTAGAATGCAAACATGTCTGCCTGTCTGGGCGAAACGCCTGTTTTAGAATGCAAACAGTTTTGCCTGTCTGGGCTAAACGCCTGTTTTAGAATGCAAACATTTCTGCCTGTCTGGACTAAACACCTGTTTAAAAATGCAAACATTTCTGCATGTCTGGACTAAACACCTGTTTAAAAATGCAAACAGTTCTGCCTGTCTGGACTAAATACCTGTTTAAAAATGCAAACATTTCTGCCTGTCTGGACTAAACACCTGTTTAAAAATGCAAACATTTCTGCATGTCTGGACTAAACACCTGTTTAAAAATGCAAACATTTCTGCATGTCTGGGCTAAACGCCTGTTTTAGAATGCAAACATTTCTGCCTGTCTGGGCTAAACGCCTGTTTTAGAATGCAAACATTTCTGCCTGTCTGGGCTAAACGCCTGTTTTAGAATGCAAACATGTCTGCCTGTCTGGACTAAACACCTGTTTAAAAATGCAAACAGTTCTGCCTGTCTGGACTAAACACCTGTTTTAGGCTGCAAACATATTTACCTGTGCGTTCCGACACGTACATGTGGTCATACTTATTGTATTAGTGATGTAAAATCGTTTTTCCGATAACAGCTTTGCTTGTCGTGTCTTCTAGCAGTTCACCATATGTATGATGTGATAAGTTAGGGTGACCGATTAGGGTTTTAGTTTGAATTTAGACTCGAGAAAGCCAACACTTGAAATATGGCTTTGTCTTTAATTTTATACATGTACTTACCATAGTGATTAAACCCAACAGTAAGTGGTCAACCACCTTCCCCATACCATAAATACATCCTTCATTTGATTGAAAATCCCAAGTTAACGTGTTTACCATGATATATTTCCATACCCTGTACTTATTTTGAATTTATTATTTGTTCATATGTTCTTATGAAATGGCTGTCCGATTAGCGCAGTGGTTAGCGCGCTCGCTTCTCACCACTGCAAACCGGGTTCGATCCTCGAACCGGGAAGTATGTGAGATGGTACGGTGGTCGCCAGATCGGACAGGCGGGTTTTCTCCGGGTACTCCGGTTTCCTCCCACACGAATGACCACATTTACGCTTTCATCCGAGCCAACGAGAGTGATTAATACAAGTTGTTAGAACTTGCTTCGCAATCGTTGTAAAATAAATAAAGTTTAAACTTATTACGAAATGTAATGCTTGTAATCTGTATTCATAAATAAAAATATTGTTATGTTCTTTTCTGTACAATATCGCACTAGCTCATAGACATGCTAGCCCAAATGTAAAGCACACAAACAGTTTGTTATAATAGTCTGGGTGTGAATGTATCAAAGGATAGAGGGAATGATCAAGTGTTAATTTTGATTTATTTCGTAATATTGATGGGCGTAATGGGTTTTGTTTCGGGGTCGTACGTCATTTTAATGACTATACAAAAACGTATTATTATCAGAGAGGCATGTTGACGTGACATTAAATGTTTGATTTTGATAACCCAATTTCAGTGTTCGCTGTATGTATGTATTCCGATTGATATAGACGAAGTGAAGACCAGTAGTCCAGTGGTCAACACGTTAAACTTGCAAAGCCACGATCATGAGTTTAACCCCACATCCCACAATAATAATCTTGTATCTATCTCGCTATTGCATTTCCTTCGATAAAAGTGCGTGCCCTGTTTGTATCAAGTTTTGTATGAATTTCTTCACTAATGATATGCAGCTGACATGCGCATGCGTATTCCCAGTGTGGGCAGCGTTCCTCGCAAGAAAAGACGTGTCTTACAGTTTGCGCTTTTTCAACTAGGTCCGGCACAGGATACATCTAGACTAAATATAATCTAAATTAGGGATGGCAACGAATAACAATTTTGTTATTCGAATATTCGGTCGAGAAAGTATTCGAATATTTGGTTGAATTCAATCAAACATAAAATATCACTCAACACTGTCATAAAAGGTGCCAATTTAGCCTAATTTCATCCTGTATGGCCATGCAAATAAGACTTCGACTCATTCAGTTATTGTTATCGGCCACTGTACATTCAGGCGTTTTCACAAATGAAGCTATTGTCACTTTATGAAACTGCTTTCCGTTGAAGGGTGTTTCTTTTTCAAATGCTTATTCAGATTTATATTGTACCCGCATGTTAAATCCAATTTGCATAGACTGCACCTAGAAGTTTTCTAATTAAATGCAAACTGTGTTTTCCGCCGCATTTTTCGTTGTGTCATTGAACATTTAATGTAAATATAAGTAATGCATCGCGTGTTAATAGTTTCCATCGGGGTATGAACTACACTGGGCTTGTTTAACGTTAGCGTGGATGACGGAGGGTGGGTGTGTTCAAACCAGGTTTTAACAAGATGCTAACAATGTCGTACATAATATACCACTGTAACCTATCATCATTGATGGTCACGGGTTCGAGCCCCGCTCAGACCGTAACTCATTTATATGAAAAAGTTGGCAGTTTCTTACGGAGGTTGGTGCACCCAAGTACTGGTTAACCGCTGGAGCATGCCCATGAAAGGTGTTGCTAGGTAAACTGCCCGCCGGCGATATAGCCCAAAATGGTGCTGATGCAGGCGTAAAACCCGAAATATAACATAACATAACACCTGTAGCGTACAACAGCAACGTGTGTGTGTTGCCAATAATAAACATGTCATGTACTGTACGACGGTCTCCGCTTGAAATGAAAATATGTAACATGAAGTCATTAAAAAGCCAAGATGTTGAGCAGGAGGCCAAGGTCCTGAGATGTACCATACAACTATATGCAGAGTTGCAATCGTATACAGTGAGTTGATGTATTAAAATGTCACAAGAGGACAGGCATATTTCAGTTTTATATTTGTAGGAAACAGTGTTATATATTGCTATATGTAACGTGTTAGCCATGTTATTCCATTCATGCTGGGGTTGTCAAATTCGTTTATATGAGAAAGCTATCCAGCTGGCTTGCGGAAGGTCGATGGTTCTACCCGGGTGTCGATCCGTCGCAGAAATAATGGTCGATGGGTCATCCAGGGTCTAACTCCACCTATAATAGTTGGAGAGTTACCACATGACCGACCTAAGCTGTTGGTGCGACTTTAAACACCAAATAACAAACACATTACATTGCGCGGCCCTAAAGCGTCTTACATGTGGGTGAAGTTAGCAGTGAGCAGTGTTTATTATTCCCCCCCCGAAAATTTGCATTTACACTTCATTCACTACTACAATACACCACTCACTGCTGGATTACACGTATATTCCCACTGCTGACTGCCAGAAAAAGTACTAGGAAAAATAAATCTTTTTTTAATTATTATTTTTTTTCTTCGAAATTTGGCATATACACATTATTCACTACTAGAATACATAACTCACTGCTGGATTACACTACTCACTGCTCACTGCTAGCAGTACAGCAGTACACTGCCAGCAGTACACTGGCAGTAAAAAAATAAAAAACATTTTTTATTATATTTCTTTTCGAAATTTGGCATATACACATCATTCACTACTAGAATACATAACTCACTGCTGGATTACACATTACACTGCTCACTGCTAGCAGTACAGCAGTACACTGCTCACTGCCAGCAACACAGCAGTACACTGACAGTACACTGCTCACTGCCAGCAATACAGCAGTACACTGGCAGTACACTGCTCACTGCTAACTTCACCCATATGCGTCTTACCTATTTGTTACACTAAACATTATCTGTATCTGTATATACTGAATACAACCGGTTGTCATACTTTAGACTGTCTTGTTTGAGTTATGTCGTAAAAGATCGTTGAGCGGGGCACGTTACGATCTTCCTAATTCGGCGGTCTCGTCTCGTCTCGTCTCGTCTCCCTAATTCTCGTCCAGTGCTCTCGTAGTGATATTTCCCCGGCCAAATGCCGTACCGGACCGGAGTTATCACAACAACCCTAATGAAAATTAGTACAGAATTAAGTAGGCCACCCTCAATAAAGAAATGTATCTATCTGCCACCCGGTATTAGGCTCTGATTACAGACATTAACTTTGACAAGTCTTTCTTGTGAGTCCTAATCCCGATAGTGCACGAATTTGCACATCCCATGCACTATGCATGTGTTAATGCCATGGGCGGTCCATTCATTTGAGATAGCGAATTGGATGTGGGGGCAGGGGACACACAAACCTACCAAGTAATCTTCTGAAATGGGACTCTGTGTGGAGATACTGTACTGCTAGCAGATAACAGTCGCCTCTATAGTCTCGGCAATGTTATGTTGGCCTAGACGATTTTGCATCAGAGGCTGTGTTGCCAAAAGGAACAAAGCGTTTTAAAGCTAGACCTAGACACATACTCATAGCCATTGTGATATCACCGATAAACGGTCCGCTTCCGTGGTCATGTGGTTGAGATCGCTGACTTGCATACCACTGTAACCTATCATCACTGATGGTCACGGGTTCGAACCCCGCTCAGACCGTGTCTCATTTATTTGAACAAGTTGGCAGTTTCTTACGGAGGTTGGTGCACTATATTATTATATACTGGTTAACTACCGGAGCCTGCCAAGGAAAGATGGTGTTAGGTAAACTGCCCATTGTCAAATGGGCAACCGGTATCGACAATAAAAAAACCGATAAGCGATAAGCGAAAGGCTCTTCGAGAAGGACATCGCCAACATCATAGGAGTATGTGTTTTACGTTTATTTATCGTCGCTACCGGTTGCCCATATGAGCGACGCCTCCTGATGAGATTATTCATTTTAGTATTTTGGAGGATAGTGCAATGATACAGACAGACACCCATTCCAGAGTCTCCTCTGGTTCTTTTACGTGCACGGCGTACAGCACCGACACGGGACCTCGGTTTAAAGTCCCATCTGAAAGATTGTTAATTTTATTAGGGCCAGACGAGGGATCGAACCTGCGATCAATGGATTACCAGTCCAGCGTGTTACCACTGGACTACAGATCCGTCTAACATTATAACTAAAATACACTTAAAAATAATTGCAATGCAAGAACTATAACTGCTGTATGAAAATACTGACTGGTATATTTCGTGGTGTTTTACGTGTCTCTATAAACAAACACAAGTGCATGTACAGTCAAACCTGTGTTAGTGGTCACCTCTATTAAGCAGCCAACCTGTATTAAGCAGCCAGTTTCCAGATTCCCAATATGTTGTTTTATTATACAGTTGACCGCTATTAAGCAGTCACATGTGCTAAGCAGCCAGTTTCCCAATATGTTGTTTTATTATACATTTGACCGCTATTAAGCAGTCAAATGTGCTAAGCAGCCAGTTTCCCGATTCCCAATATGTTGCTTTATTATACATTTGGCCGCTATTAAGCAGTCAAATGTGCTAAGCAGCCAGTTTCCCGATTCCCAATATGTTGTTTTATTATACATTTGGCCGCTATTAAGCAACCAACCTGTAGTAAGCAGCCAGTTTCCAGATTCCCAATATGTTGTTTTATTATACATTTGACCGCTATTAAGCAGCCAACCTGTAGTAAGCAGCCAGTTTCCAGATTTACAATATGTTGTTTTATTATACATTTGAACTTTATTAAGCAGCCACCTGTGCTAAGCAGCCACTTTCTGTGAGTCCCTTGATGGGCTGCTTCAGGCATGGTTGACTGTATTTGCTCAATTTTCTGATTGTTGGTGCGTAACACACAATAAAGATTGACAGATGCCCGACATTAACGACTTTCCATGAAGATCAATCTTTCGTTCAATCACTTTACTGGAATGTATACTTCTATAATATTTGTCAAATATAGGCAAAGTATTTTGGTGGTTTCTGCTCACGTGGGATCAAACTAAATGTCAAACAGATAGGCCATGCCGTTAATTATGTCAGTCAGTTTTACATACATGCACTGTCAAATTATGCCTGATTTAGTTGCAAATGTTTATAACAATGATTATATTTTTAAAATTATTTACAGACGGATCTGTAGTTCAGTGGTAACACGCTGGGCTGGTAATCCAGGATCGCAGGTTCGATCCCCGTCTGACCCTAATACAATTAACAGTCTTTCAGATGGGACTTTTAAACCGAGGTCTCGTGTCGGTGCTATACACCGTGCACGTAAAAGAACCAGGGCAGGGGGACACTCTGGAATGGGTCTATGTCTGTATCATTGCACTATCCTCCAAACATCTCAAATTACTAATCTCTTCAGGAGGCGTAGCTCATATAGCCGTAGCGACGATAAATAAACGTAAAACACACATACAATTATTTTAGTTTAATATATTTTATTTTGCTTTATTATGATACAGAATCTATGTCAGTCAGTTTTACATACATGCACTGTCAAATTAGGCCTGACTTAGTGCTCAAATACTTATAACAATAATTATATTTTTTAATTATTTACGGATCTGTAGTCCAGTGGTAACACGCTGGACTGGTAATCCAGGGATCGCAGGTTCAATCCCCCGTCTGACACTAATAAAATGAACAGCCTGTCAGATGGGACGTTAAACCGATGTCTCGTGTCGGTGCTGTACACCGTGCACGTAAATGAGCCAGAGGACACTGGAATGGGTCTCTGTCTCTATCATTGCAATATCCTCCAAAATTCTAAAATGACTAATCTCTTCAGGAAGCGTCGCTGGTATGGGCAAACGGTAGCGACGATAAATAAACGTAAAACACAACAGACTCTGCAATTGTTTGGGTGTACATGTGTGTCATCTGCTACCATTTGTGTTGATATGCATTAATTGCCGTTATGATGGGCATGTTCGTGCAACCACGTCGTTCGTCTATTCGGAAACTTATACTCAAATACTTATAACAATAATTATATTGTTAGCTTAATCATATATTATTTTGCTCTAGTATCTACATACAATATATGAAACGAAAGCAACAATGGGTCGAGCCACAAGTTCTGACAACATCTTCCCAATATTTTGTTAAAATTTAATAATTATATATAACATGTGTTCAAGTCATCTGTAAATCAATGATTCGCCGTGGCTGATGGGTCTTCAAATCACCCCCACTGCTGTAAGTTCGAATCCCAAAGGGGAGTGTCGAAATAGTTCATGCGAGGAAACTACTCTACTACCCGGAATGGCACCCGTAGTATTCCTCTACCAATGATGGCTGTGGAGTCGCCGTATGACCTAAACCATTGGTGCGACATTAAACCGGAAGTCGTGCTAGCGTAGTGGTAGAGCGTTCGCTACAGACTATGCTACGATTGTGCCCTTAGGGAAGGCATTTAAATTCCACATTGCCTCTTCTCGCTCCCTCGTTGCGATTGATTTCATCAGGAATGAGGTCTCGAGAGTGATTAATATAAGTTTTAAGAACTTGTTTCGTAATCGAGCTAAAATAAATGTGTATAATCTAAAAGCCAACAAACAAACTGCTGTTGGATGTCTATGTTAATGATTTTGCATTGCGCATGCGTTCGACTGGTTCAATTCTTAATTTTTTTTTTATATTGAAGCCTCTCCCCCGGAATCAAATAGCTAGGCAGTATATTCGTTAAGATGTTATTTAATGCCTTTAATCGTGTCCTGGTAAAATTTAATACACTTCTCATAAACCGGAATCGTGTGCACGTAGGCGGTACGCATTTGCTGTTGTCGTTTTAATAGTATTCCGGAAATAACACGTTTCTTTCTTTATTTAAAAAATGTGTTTTTGAACTCGTAGATACTGACTTAATTTAGTTAATTTCTCATAAATCTCGAAATGATAGCGTACATGTAGGCGGTTGGCTTTTACTTTATGTTTGTCATTTTATTGTATTCCGGAAATGCCAGGGCGGTTCTTTCTTAAAAATAAATCGTTTTTATATACCCACGTTATTATTTACGTGTACGTTTGACATTTGTGTACATTAATCATAATAAATAATGCGTTTCCTTTAATATTATTATTATAATAATATAATAATAATAATAAAAAATAAATTAAAAAAATAAAATAATAATAATAATATTATTATTAAATAATAATAATAATAATAATAATAATAATAATAATAAGTTGATAGTTTCTTACGGAGGCTGGTTAACCGCTGGAGCTTGCCAGGGAAATGTGTTGTTAGGTAAACTGCCCGCCGGTGCTGATGCAGGCGTAAAATCGGAACAAACATCCGATAGCCAAACAATCATTTGGACTCGTTGGTTGTTAAATTCATAATCGTACACTGATTATATATATGTTGATAGAACTTGTGACCCAACCCTAGCCTGGGAACAGGCGTCCATATAGTTTACCTTGTCAGTCAAATACATATATTTTAACACCGAGACTATTAATTGGGGCTGTATTGAGTTTTTGATCATATTAACGTCATTTTGCCAGAAGTTAAAAAGTGAAAAATCGACAGACTGGAACCCAGGCTAGCCCAACCCATTTGGTTTCAAGTGTGTGTCAATCATTGTATTATTGTATATGTGTATATACTGCAATACAATACTATTAAGCTAAACTGTTTCTATATTGAATTCCATCTGCCCGGTATCCTCCATTTAACCAATTTACAGTCAAACTTGTATTAGAAGAACACCACAGGGGAGGGTAAAACGTGGTCACTAAGCAAGAACGTTCTCCTAATCCAAGCTAATGTTTTCTTTACCAACACAAACGGGAACTGAAAAAGTGGTCTCTTAATCCAAGTGGTCTCTTAATCCAAGTGATCTCTTAATCCAAGTGGTCTCTTAATCCAAATGCTCTCTTAATCCAAGTGGTCTCTTAATCCAAGTGGTCTCTTAATCCAAGTGCTCTCTTAATCCAAGTGGTATCTTAATCCAAGTGGTCTCTTAATCCAAGTGGTCTCTTAATCCAAGTGGTCTCTTAATCCAAGTGCTCTCTTAATCCAAGTGGTCTCTTAATAGACGTGTTCTTTCGAGCAAGTTTGGCTGTATTTGGTTTAAACATATTTATTTTCTATCATGTATATGGTGGTTATTTACAACAATTGAAATAAGGAATTGGACAGATTGTATGACTGTATTTAACTCTTCTTGGAGTAGTTTTTGATCTTTGGCTGACTTTATAGGTTGATAAACGAAACAGTCGTCAGCAACTAGTCTGATATAAGACCATATGCTATCGGTACTGTCAGTTATGTAATTTTAGAATAATGTCTGTTGTAATGCCATACCCTGAGGGACGGACGGCAGACATGACAGCGCAATATGCGGCACCGTTTATAAGTACTGGTTGGTGTCGACGTCTGGGGGAATACATTCACAAGTGACTGTTAGAGTGTCGTTTCGGATTCTATCGTAGGATAGAACTTGTGATCGGAGTGACATTTTATTTATTACATATTATTGAAATAATACTGTAGTCGGTTTAATTTGATTGATTCGTGTTAAGTGATTACATTCGTAAACGTGGGGCGGGAGTACACCAGTAACAGTGGAAGTCGTGATAGCGCAGCAGTGTCGTGTTCGCTTCGGGTATGAGAGGCCCGGAGTTCGCGCCCAGTTTGAGCCGTTATAATTGTGTCATTAGGCAAGGCACTTACATTCCACATTGCCTCTGCTCTCTAATTAATGAATATAATGTTGTAAAGAATTGTGTCGCAATCCAACTTAAATAAATGTGTATAAACTAACCAGGGGGCGGGCGGACGCGGACGAGAACATTTGTATAAACTAACCAGGGGGCGGGCGGACGCGGACGAGAACATTTGTATAAACTAACCAGGGTGCGGGCGGACGCGGACGAGAACATTTGTATAAACTAACGAGGGGACGGACGCTGTCTAGAATAGAGCACTGTGATTTACAACGACCATATTGCAGCCATTCATCATACTCGTTTCCTCCTAAGGACACTTGCACCTTGTATATTATGTTAAAGTCATATGTGGTAATTTGTGTCGGCTTCCGGTTATAATTTCAACTAATTATTTCGTGCATTACCTCTGCGTGACTATTATAAACGATCCATTTGTCTGATTAAGTAGCAACAGCATCGTAACTGACGTAATTCCGCACGTGAATTCTAATGACTAAATCCAATTAAAGCACATTTTAGGGAACACAGTTTTTTTGGCTGAATTGAAGGAAAAACACTTTTTATTAATATTAATTATAAAAATTCTTTTTTTGGCTAAGACAGTTTCAGAATAACGAATGTATTTGACAAAAAAAATAAAACAATTTTAATGCACTTCTTGCTTTCAAGCCATTAGCGTACTTCAAATAAAATTGTTTCTCAAATGTTTGATATTTTTATTTTTATTAAAGCCGACTCACTTAACAGATGATACATCCTGTAAGTAAGAGGGTAATTGCAAAATTAGCTTTTCATGCGGATTTATATAGCTATACTGCGTAACAATACTAGTTCTGCTGCAATTACGAGCATACTATGGCTGTCCGATTAGCGCAGTCGTTAGCGCGCTCGTTTCTCACCAATGCAACATGGGTTCGATCATCGGACTGGGAAGTATGTGAGATGGTACGGTGGTCGCCAGATCGGACAGGTGGGTTTTCTCCGTGTACTCCGGTTTCCTCCCACACAAATGACCACGTATCCGCTTTCATCCGCGCCAATGAGAGTGATTAATATAAGTTATATAGTAATAATTATAGAATTCTCCTACCAAATTCAGGAATTACAATGCCTGAACGCAAATATAATACAGATATAGAAAGCGATGACTGGTTATTGGAACTTAGCAGTGAACATTCACTTTTTGACACCGGGTAATATTAATAGTATTAACCACAGCTGTCGGAAACGTGGGGTTAATGTTTGTTGTTGCATCTGTCTGTGTGTGTCTGTTAGTCTGGGTTCCAGTCTGTCGATATTTTACTTTTTAACTTCTGGCAAAATGACATGATATGATCAGAAAGTCAATACGGCCCAATTAATAGTCTCGGTGTTAAAATATATTTATTTGACTGACCAGGCTATGTGTCTGTCTGTGGAAATGATAACTCAAACAGTTGTTGATGGATTTTGATGACACTTTGTGGATATATGAAGGGGAAATGAAGGCTAGATCTAGGAGGATGTGTGTGAACGGGTTATGGGAGACCTCGGTGTGACCATAGCTGTCAGCGAAGAGTCCATGTATCAAATACCAGTGCGGGGTTTGCATCTATCTCTCCGAACGGAACGATATAGTTTTCTTTATAGTCGCCTCCGCCGAGGCATTTGGGCGACTGGTTTCTCTAAGTATATTACGTTGCCATCTAAGTTGCTTATGTCGACAACTGGAAAGGCATCTTCGTTCTTCTCAGGGTGACAAGTCCTGGGTCATCTTTCGAAGGGTTCCCTTGTAGGGCCACATCCTCCACGATATGTCAGTTCACAGCAGCAATAATAGTTACGGTTTCTTCGCTGGGGTCCTCACGCCATCACGAAGTCTGCGTCGCACCGTCTACCTTGGAGGAGATCCGTCCCCTTGACAGAGCCGGGTGATGCTGTCTCGCCAGGTCGGGACGTTTGTAGTGAGCTTATACTCTATATGTATAGAGTCACGCGACTTCTACCCGATGGCTCGGCTTCCGTCAGCCAAAATCCTTGACCCATATTCCATCCCTGCTGTGAGCTGTGCCTAGGTCATGACGTGCACGTTGGGGAGGAAAGACCTGGCTATATCTCTCCGAGTTCCAGTCGCTGGTTCTCATTGTTTCACAACGTTACAATTTGCAATAGTCATCTTCAGTTCCAACTATTTCGGATTACTGATGATATCATCTCAGCGGGAACCTTTAGCGCCAATTGAAGACTAGTACCATTATAGTCTTGTCACAAAGGCGTTCCAGCATACAATGCAAATAACATTGTTACCACCATCGTTTTGCGTCGGTTTCAAATCCTTGTTACTGCATTTAGATCTTGTTTTACTCATCTTGTAAAACTGCAACTAACCACAAGGCGGAATATATAGTTTTCAACAACCCTTATATTTGTTAGTATAATAGCTACGGGATTATGCTGGATTGGTAATCCAGGGATCGCAGGTTCGATCCCCCGTCTGACCCTAATATAATTAACAGTCTTTCAGATGGGACTTTAAACCGAGGTCTCGTGTCGGTGCTGTACACCGTGCACGTAAAACAACGCGAGGAGACTCTGGAATGGGTCTATGTCTGTATCACTGCACTATCCTCCAAAAATTTAAAATGTCTAATCTCTTCAGGAGGCGTCGCTCATATGGGCAACCGGTAGAGACGATAAATACACGTAAAAACACACACACACACAAGTCACAAAGGCGTTCCAGCATACAATAAAAATAACATGGTATATACCGCCATCGTTTTGCGTCGTTTTCAAATCCTTGCTACTGCCGTTAGATCTGGCAACTCATCTTGTAAAACTGCAACTAACCACCAGGCGGACTAGCTATTTTTCAACAACCCTTATATGTGTTAGTATAATAGCTACGGGGAAGCTACGCTTCTTCATCGACATACTGCAAAGACAGCGCATTTATTCAGCTCGTTGAGACATGCAACATCCAATACAGTATTTATTGGTTTAGCGGTTACGTGATTTAAAGTGTAGTGGATCAATGCTCCTTTACATTTGCAAACTTAATTGTGTCGAGAAAATCGCAATGCATCATCTTACTTCATTTGTCATTGATAGAATTACAGATAATTGATGCCTGAATGTTAAAAAACTAATGGATATGACTTTGATTTGTAGAATCAACGTTGGGTTAGTGACACATACGGTGGTTTAAAATCTCACGGATTGTTATTTGATTGACATTGTGTCACAACTTGGATACAGGGCCTGTGTGTAATAATATCAACATTAGATATTCATTAGCATGTGTTTGATAAAAAAAAATGTTTTGATATGTGTGTATATAACCAAGTGCTTAATAGAATCATAATTGTTAATAACACGCTGGTCGAATAGGTAACTTGTAACATGTCGAATTGGAATAAACCAAGGTGATGTTCTGACTCGTGTAGAATACCAACTGTTCAATAGATTAAAACTTAGAAACACGCATGCCGAATATGTAACTGAAACAAATGTTAAATTGGAATAAGACAAGGTGATGTTCCGTATAATATAGAAAACTGTTCAATAAAATACTTCTTAGAAACACACCGGACGAATATGTAACTGCAAAATGTCAAACTGGGATAAGTCAAGGAGGTATTCTGACTCGTTATTTGTTCAAGGAAAGCAAACAGCTAAACAAGATGATAAAACAAAAGCATTCGAACAGACATTTGGGAGATCATTGTCAGTTGACATTAAAAATCAAATGAAGGATTCTATAAGTGAACATAAAGGCGGACATAAAACGTATGTAGAAAACAATCGGAAGAAAATTCATGAACGAAATTATGATAGATCTAGATCGTTTGAGCCGGTACAAGAACAAAACAGTGAAAAAACGGTAAGGTTACTCCAATTTATCATCATATGATGCTAATTAGTGCTCTAATATTTCCAAACATGTCTGTTTGCACTCGTGTAATTTATATGCATTCACCATGCCATATGATTAATGTCAGAACACAGCCGTGCAAATACATAAAACAGGATCCATTATAAAAATTGATTTTCCACCCAATTCCGTTTTCTAGGACACGTTATCGGCCTATTTATGCCACATAATACAGAGAACGTTTGCAGGCTGCCTAATAACGACTCTACAAAGTGATGGGTAGTATTTAAGACACAACAAATAGTTGAACTAAAGTAGTTAATTTATTTCGCTATTTTGCTAAAGTGTGAAAATAAATGCACTATTTTCCACACTACATATCACATAAAAACAGCTATCTATAGAAAGGGTGGAACGTTTCTCCCTTGGCCAAGAAGTTGCATATTGAACAATTAAGCAATTGGCATATCTCTGTATTACTTAAAAGGAGGAATGTTTATAGCTCGTATGTCCGCCGTTTGACTGAATGATTCGTTTGACTGAATGATTCCGCTCAGTTCTCGGGGCATGGTTGCAATCCATGGATGGTCCGTGCAGTCAAACTTGCCGTTTGGAAGCGATTTCTCAGAATATGATTGTACTGTCGATGTGACGAGGTCAATCCCCGACGTACGTGGCCAAACTGTTAATGTCGTCACCACAAATCCCGGATTGTGTTTCGACGGACATGAAAACGTGTAGCGATAAGGGCTTGATCCACACCAGCTCTATGCATACCAATAATCCGGAGACGTTCATTTTCATTTAGCCTCGACATAGCACTGATCACAGATTGAAAGGTTACAATCCTGTTTTACTATTCATTTGAACAGTTGAAACTAAAGAAAGGATTCGAATAAAATACTATGTAACTTCCCCCCCCCCCCAATCCTAACTGTGCTGTTGCAACTATTCCTATGCTATGTACCATTCTTGAATAAAATATTTAGACTAAACTTGAATTTTCATTTTTAGCGATTTAGTGTGGATCTGTGATACTCGTCATGTGTGTGCATTTCCATGTATAGAGCAATTCCCCGCATGCACAGTTACTTTTTTCCGCTAGTATATATTTGTAGACATATTTCGTGTTTCGACAAGTGGATTAATAATTGTTGGTGACAATCCGGCTGGTATACATATTATGTAATGGTACGCATGTACAACCTGAATGGTGTGCATAATATGCATAGCGGTTCCGTGTTGGGAAACTAAACGCATAACACGCACACACGCACGCACGCACGCACGCACGCACGCACGCACGCACGCACGCACGCACGCACGCACGCACGCACGCACGCACGCACGCACGCACGCATACAACGCCATACACTATATTTAAGAGAGAGAGAGAGAGAGAGAGAGAGATATACGTGACAGTGTTAAGAATATGACCACATAACGAAGAGGATGAATGAATAATAATAATAATAATAATAATAATAATAATAATAAAGACTTTATTTAACGAGAGTACTCATTTAACAAAAGTTAATCTACCATGAGGCCCTCAACATATATACAATCAAATGCAATCAAAATATAGCACTATAAGTGAGAATACATGTATAATAATAGTTATTCTAACACGACCCAGCTAATAACATACATACTTATAGAGTAAAATCTACCTCGGGTTATTCTGCGATATACCTACCTTGAACTATGCTGTGCGCGCACCGTGTTTTGGCCATTCCATTTATACAATGCGTGTAACGTTTTTTTATTAGAAGTAAGTCGTGTTAGAATCGAAATAATAAGTATCAACCGTGGTATATAGCAGATATTATTTCTTAATTAATCTTTGCATTTTGCAGTTGAAATATTGTTATATATTTGATTAACCTAGCCCATGTTTTGTTTTGAATTATTTTAGAATATCTATGTTGAACTTATATTTCATTGTATATGCGTGACACATAGTTCATTGTATATGCGTGACACATAGTTCATTGTATATGCGTGACATATAGTTCATTGTATATGCGTGACACATAGTTCATTGTATATGCGTGACATATAGTTCATTGTATATGCGTGACACATAGTTCATTGTATATGCGTGACATATAGTTCATTGTATATGCGTGACATATAGTTCATTGTATATGCGTTACACATAGTTCATTGAATTGCGGACAGTCCCAGCCTTAGTGATCCATACTTAGTAGTTTACACATATATACTTTACCTCGATTGCGATAATTGTTTTTATAATATTACTTTAATGGCCCTCAATACCTCATTCCGGATGTAACCCATTGTGACGCGGGAGTAAAAAGAGGTAGTATGTGCTATGTGTCTTGCCTAAGGACTAAACACCCCCGTGGTCCTGACGGGGCTCAAACTCGCAATCATTCGGGCACTTAGCGGACACGTTATCCACTACACCACTACGAATTCAGTAATATAATATATGAGCAAATAGCAATATATCATGTTTGTTTGAATTACAAATGAGCAATATATTTTATGAGAGATCCATAATAGGGACGTTGTGGCAATTACATGATCTATATGCCAGTAATAGCGTGTTAGATAAGATTATGGTAGCGCAATGTATTTCGTAATTTAAGGATCGCGGGTTCGATCCCTTATCCACCATATATACAAAAGCACCTTATAATGTTTCGGATGGTCATTTGTATGAGGTCATTTACTAACTCTATAACTGATATAACATGTATGTTCACCGTAGTAATACGAACAACCAGCCTAATTACTCACAAGTATGAGCATTAATATGACATTAATGATCGATAAATGAACGGTGTTTATAAATCTACTTTTATTGATCAGCATAATACACATTACTGTTTAAGCAACTTTATCTTGGACAGAATATGCACCTGCATGATATAACACATTCGATATATCATATTTGTTAAATTTTAACTATATTTGACTTTAAACAATTATAAGTATGTGGAAGTCGTGATAGCGCAGTGGTAGTGCGTTCGCTTCAGGTGCGAACTGTCCGGAGTTCGAAACCCCGCTGGAGCCGTTACGATTGTGCCCTTAAATTCCACGTTACCTCTTCTGTCTCCCTCGTGGCGATGGATTCAGTGAATGAGGTCTCGAGAGTGATTAATATAAGTTGTAAGAACTTGCTTCGCAATCGAG
The DNA here is from genome assembly GCA_014843695.1 of Archivesica marissinica. Classification (NCBI taxonomy): domain Eukaryota; kingdom Metazoa; phylum Mollusca; class Bivalvia; order Venerida; family Vesicomyidae; genus Archivesica; species Archivesica marissinica. The sequence continues at coordinate 25,063,101 of CM026389.1, forward strand.
CTAAAATTTGTATAAACTAACACCAGGTTAGGCTTGACACGGGCGTGTAACCTCACGTCTTAAAGCTATAGTTGTGAGTTTCAAATTGATACATACATTATTATATAAACACCATGTCTTGGGCTGTGTATTTAATTGCTAAATATAGTATACATTTGACCTCAAACTATAATGATTGCATTAATTGATTAGGTCGGCTTAATTAGGCAATGTTATGCTACGTACCATGGTAGTTTAGTTTAATAGTTTATAGCTCGATTCGTTTTACATACACATGTACACGTGAATACAAAACCTGACAAGTAAAGAAAAGCAAATTGATCGGGCCACACGTTGTAGCACACATTAGTGTGCTATGAATTTGACCTTAGCACCGTGATGTGAAGTATTAGGTCGCCTTACAAGCCATTGTTGATAAATACTAGTGTTCACTATAGTATAAGTATTTTCCGTGGCTGAATGTTCCATGTAATTTACTTGACTATTGTGCTTTCGAGATTAAGCTATATATCAAAACAAGCAAACGAAATACGGACTATGTTTGTTTAGGGATATGCATCGATTCTGTTTTATCATTTTTACACCGTCGATCGCCTTAATTGAGTAATTTCACGATGTGTGATTTTACATTGACACCGGTACGTCCATATTTGGAATTATATATCGTATTTCGCGGCTGTAGTCGTCCCGTGTGCTAAGATATTCAACATAGTTAAATGGTGACAAATACAGAAGAATTACCTCCATATTTATTTCGCCGACATGTACAGATGCATTGCGCATAGTTCAACCGTACGCGCAGCTTTCCTTCTATTATAAGATGTATTGTTAGTTTAATCATTGCAAATCAATAGTAAATAATTATGTCATACACAAAACGATACAATACAGTGTATGAAAATGCAAATGGTTTGGGCCATAAGTTTTATCAACATTAGACAACGGCCCGCACCAGGATATTTTAAGAATCGTGAGGCACCGAAGGGTATGTATTTCAATAGCCCGCATTATGTCGTATTATGTATTATGTTTACACAGTCTTGTTTAAGATGTTGTCTTTTGGTGAGACGTGTTGGTGTCACGTCGTATTGAAGAGTTTGCGAGTCCGAAGCCCCCCTCCCCATGACCACGATGTTGGTTATATTAATCCAGTTAATTCAGCTATTTAATACAAATTTTCTAAAATTGCCAAAACCAGGAAAGTTTCATTCGCACACAAATGACATTTGCTGTTATGTTTTTATTACGTTTAGACAACAACAGTTCTCTGCGGGGGTTTGTTGTCTATATTAAATTATTATAGCGGGAAATGTGACCGTTTTACGACAGTTATATTTGCTTCTACCTATCACTTCGATTTCTCTGCCGGAAAGGGTGTATGTGTGTGCTTTGCGTGTATTTATCGTCGCTACCGGTTGCTCATATGAGCGACGCATCCTGAAGAGATTAGTCATTTTAGATTTTTGGAAGATACATGTAGTGCAATGATAAAGACAGAGACCCATTCCAGAGTCTCCTCTTGTTCTTTTACGTGCACGGTGTAAAGCACCGACACGCGACCTCGGTTTAACGTCCCATCTGAAAGACTGTTAATTGTATTAGGGTCAGACGGGGGATCAAACCTGCGATCCCTGGATTACCAGTCCAGCGTGTTACCACTGGACTACAGATCCGTCTGTGGAAAGGGTGTATCTTCACATTGCATAATAAATTATATTGTTCTTCCACAATCAATAAAATGGTAGCACATTTACACTCGTGCACATCATAACACGAGCACCTGCTTGATCTTGCAATATAAATTAAATGGCAGTCATCCAATACAATCAAACAGACGGATCTGTAGTCCAGTGGTAACACGATGAACTGGTAATCCAGGGATCGCAGGTTCGATCCGAGGTCTCGTGTCGGTGTTTTACACCGTGCACGTAAAAGAACCAGAGGAGATTCTGGAATGGGTCTCTCTCTGTATCATTGCACTATCCTCCACAACTATAAAATGATTAATCTCTTCAGGAGGCGTCGCTCATATGGACAACCGGTAGCGACAATAAATAAACGTAAAACACACACATAATACAATCAACAAAGGAATATATGCACCTGTGCAAGATTCATGTTTCTCTTGATAATCATTTTTACTTTTACAAAGCGTTTCTATTTTTTAATTTGTTTTATGTGATTATTTATCGGCACCCCATAGTCTTCCATGTGGGACTTTAAACCGAGATCTCGTGCCGGTGCTTTACACCGTGCACGTAAAACCGTGGAAATTCCACGTTGCCTCTTCTCTATCTCTCGTGGCGATGGATTCCATCAGGAATGAGGTCTCGAGAGTGATTAATATAAGTTGTAAGAACTTGATTCGCAATCGAGCTAAGATACATTTGTATAAACTAAACTAAAACGATTAAAATAACGGGTTAGATTATTTTCAGTGTCGCATTAAACAGTAACATAATATTTGTTACATTCCGATAGCTGTTCAAATATGTATGATTGATAGTTTTTTAATATAATATTATGTTAATTGAACCATATAATAGATTTCCGAGCGCCAGAACTACGAGAAATCAGACAACTGGCACATCTATTGCTAATTGTATTAAAAATGTAAACATTGGTATAATATACAGATATTAACAACATTTTGTGTCCACGTAAGCCTTAGTGTTTGAAATCGGCTGTACCTTAAAGCGACAATACATAGTGAAAATGCAAATACAGGTGTTTCCAAATATTTGCCTCAAAAGCTGAGTATTTCAACTTATAAACAAACGTGGTATACATACGCAGTTTGTTGACATAACAAAATAATGTAAATAGGGTCGATATGTAATGCAACTCATGTATCCTGAGTAACACGATTTATGGTACAGATTTACCGTTATATCTCACATTTGTGCCAGTGCATATTTATTTGTAGACTAATCTTAGTGCATTATCTCTAAACGACATTATCTCGCGTTTAGTATTGACTCCGATGACAAACAAACGGCAATTCAGGAGCATGGATGACCGTTATTGGAAATCCAACTTTCAATTATTACAGTTTATAGACAACAAAAACACTGTTTATTGATTCAATGTTTAGTTTATAGACAACAAAACCACTGTTTATTGATTCAATGTTTAGTTTATAGACAACAAAACCACTGTTTATTGATTCAATGTTTAGTTTATAGACAACAAAACCACTGTTTATTGATTCAATGTTTACTTTATAGACAACAAAAACACTGTTTATTGATTCAATGTTTAGTTTATAGACAAAAAAACACTGTTTATTGATTCAATGTTTAGTTTATAGACAACAAAAACACTGTTTATTGATTCAATGTTAGTGTTCGAATGTTTTCGGAAGTATTTGTAGTAGCAATGCATTTATACGTGAAAAAATGCATTTTATTTGCTTTTTGCGATGTAATTCCACTTTAAATTTTAGCCTCATTTCTCACTAGTACAATTTCAAATACAACGCATTGATACGCTGCACGTTTATTAAGATTGTTGCATGAATACAAACTATGTTCCTTTCTGGTCAAACATATGTAATCACTATTTATTCAAGGCCTTTATTAGGAATTCACGACAAGTTACTGCAGTAAGTTTGAACATTGTAGGTATAACTGTCCTTGTAATAAGAGTGACCAGGTGCGAAAGGTCCAGAGTTCGAGCTTCGCTGGAGCCGTTACGATTGTGCCCTTAGGCAAGGCATTTAAATGCCACGTTGCCTCTTCTCTCTCCCTCGTGGCAATGTATTCCATCAGGAATGAGGTATCGAGAGTGATTAATATACGTTATAAGAACTTGTTTCGCAATCGAGCTAAATAAATTAGTATAAACTATATAAACTAATAAGATTGAATTCGTATAAATACCGATTTTATTAATTGTTTTAATATTTAATTATCGAGAGGTTGTAAGTTCGAGCTCCGCCATATACTACGGTGGTGATGTCCTTATGCAAGACTTATTCACATTGGCTCTTCTACCATCATGGCGATGTATTCCATCAGGAATGAGGTCTCGAGAGCGATTATGCTACTACTGTAAGAACACGTTTCGCTATCGAGCTAAGATAAGTTTAAACTTTATTTGTTTTACAACGATTGCGAAGCAAGTTTTAACAACTTATATTAAGCACTCTCGTTGGCGCGGATGAAAGCGTGAATGTGGTCATTCGTATGGGAGGAAACCGGAGCACCCGGAGAAAATCCCACCTGTCCGATATGTCGACGACCGTATACTTATACCATCTGACGTACTTCCCGGTCTGAGGATCGAACCCGGATTGCATCGGTGAGAAGCTAAGATAATGCTGTGTAAACAAAATGCTGAAACAAATTGGTAGTGTGCATTAATGTATTACATGACCAGTCACACTGTTTTGGGCGATCCTCATCAATTTATTTCCAGTGTTGCATAATTATATTATAACATTAATGTTTGTTCATTCATTTGACGTTCTAATATAGTGTTTGCTCTTGCAATATTAATGTTTGATATGTCATGAGTCATAGCATATTATTGTCTATCATATTGGCGTTATTTGATCATAACATTATATAAGGTAAAAATAGATGACAATTCAACAGCGAGATGCCAAACATGTCCCTATCTTTTGGCAGCTTACACCAATTAAAACAAGATATATGCATACAGGGATTGTATTTACAACTATTAAACTATTCTCATAACTGTCAGAAACAAATTTATTTTAGCTCGATTGCGAAACCGGTTCTTGCAACATTGGTTAACTCCCCTCGAAGAAACATTGACGAATATAGTTTAAAACTTTATTTATTTTTTAAAAGATTGCGAAACAAGTTTTAACAACTTATATTAATCACTCTCATTGGCGCGTATGAAAGCACGAATGTGGTCATTCGTGTGGGAGGAAACCGGAGTACCCAGAGAAAACCCACCTGTCCGATCTGGATACCATCTCGCATACTTCCCGGCCCAAGGATCGAACCCGTGTTGCATTACTAAGCGTGACCTAGACAATGCGACATTAGATATTGTTACTAAGCTTGACGTAGACAATGCGACATTAGATATTGTTACTAAGCTTGACGTAGACAATGCGACATTAGATATTGTTACTAAACTTGACGTAGACATTGTGACATTAGATAATTGTTACTAAGCTTGACGTAGAAAATGCGACATTAGCTATTGTTAATAAGCTTGAAGTAGAAAATGCGACATTAGATATTGTTACTAAACTTGACGTAGACAATGCGACATTAGATATTGTTACTAAGCTTGACGTAGAAAATGCAACATTAGATATTGTTACTAAGCTTGAAGTAGAAAATGCAACATTAGATATTGTTACTAAGCTTGAAGTAGAAAATGCGACATTAGATATTGTTACTAAGCTTGACGTAGAAAATGCGACATTAGATATTGTTACTAAGCTTGACGTAGACATTGTGACATTTGCTATTGTTACTAAGCCTGACGTAGACATTGTGACATTAGCTATTGTTACTAAGCTTGACGTAGACATTGTGACATTAGATATTGTTACTAAGCTTGACGTAGACATTGTGACATTAGACCTTGACTGCATTATTTAACCACTCAATTAAAAGAGCGGATATTACATGACATGAAACGTTGCGAGAGGACTGACTGAATGGTTACTGTACATACATGCAATACTATTAATGTTGGCTAATACGTTTCTGGATTAAGATTGATACAACTAGCGTTGTCAAGTAAAAAACCCCGTAAATTACAATTCTCAAATGTTTGTCAAAATTCTCAAATGTTTGTCACATTTTGTGTGTGTGTGTGGCATGTGATAAGCTACTGCGGATTTATTGACGTATAGAGAGACCCACAACTGGTATCGGATTATTTTGTTAACACTGTGAAAACAGCTCATTCACAGCAGGTTAATATATATAAAACAAGGCAGTCCGCAGTGAGTTTAATGAACTCAGCAAAGTATTTGAATACTTTAAACTGGGATGCACTTGACAAATCTAAATGCCACGTCAATCTTAGAAACTTTGCGGTTCTAAATAAGGTGACGTTTATCAACATTGCACGGTGAATGGTACAACCAATATGGCTTGCAATCCGTCACACTGTCGGCTTAGCAATATAGTGTTACGATTAGCTCACTCGTATTAATAAGCGTACAATGATTCACTAGTAACGTCTGTGTGTATATATAAACATTCAATACGTTGTTAGAAGTGTGTTACTACTATCCCATTCTTTGTTAATTTATTAACATCATTTGATTTCGCGTACGATTTAGCAGAGGTGTGTCTTGAACCATACTTGAAAAGATTGATCGCTGCACCAAATGCAAATTTAAGTAATCAAATTATTGCGGTTGTATTATTGTCACAGTGTATGAATTGTATTGCACTCCGTCAATGCATTGTACAAACAATGTGGTTATGGATTAATGCAATCTTTCTATTACCAGTGAACCTTGTGAACACAGTGATAGTGCTAAATCATAGCATAATGATATAACACGCGTTGAGAAGCTAAGGAAACCTAGTGCTAGTGTAATATGGATAAACGACACGATCCAAAGAAAAGAGCTAAGAAATATAAGGTATAGTTTAGTCTGCTCTTGTATGTCGTATAATTGCGTTACATGTGGGCGTAGATAAACTTGTCAACAGGGTAGCATTATAACACCAACAGTATTATGAAAATGAACTTAATTAGTCATGTTGTTACTAGTCATGTTGTTACTACAGACGTATCCTGACACTAATAAAAGTAATTGTTGTTGTGATGTTGTTACTTTTATATATGGACTTAGAGGAGAACAGTTTTATATATGGACTTAGAGGAGAACAGTTGCTAATCCTGAGATGGATATGTTATTAAAGTTTAAACTTTATTTATTTTACAACGTTTGTGATGCAAGTTCCAACAGCTTATATTAATCACTCTCGTTTGGCGCGGATGAAATCGTACATGTTATCATGCGTGTGGGAGGAAACCGGAGTATCCGGAGAAACCCCACTGAAAAGCGAGCGTGCTAGAACCACTGCGCTAATCCGACAGCATGGATATATTTTATATTGCAGCAGTAAATGTACAAGTAGCATATTATTAATTAGTAATACTTTAATTTTAGAAAAGGTCGGGTAATGCTAGCACATTCAACAGATTTATTATGGTATGTATATTATACTAGATGACATAGAAAACACACACCTACATTATATACTAGAGGATATAGAAAACGCACACCTACATTATATACTAGAGGATATAGAAAACGCACACCTACATTATATACTAGAGGACATAGAAAACGCACACCTGCATTATATACTAGAGGACATAGAAAACGCACACCTACATTATATACTAGAGGACATAGAAAACGCACACCTACATTATATACTAGAGGACATAGAAAACGCACACCTACATTATATGAGTATCATTACATGAAAACGATGATACGAAGGATTCCATCAAAGATATACAACATCTTTATTACAAAACACAAACTGAACAACTAAAAATATTCCAAAATGTTTATTATTATGCATTTATATAGTTATTGATTTTCATGTAAAACCACTTATCCGAAGTGTGCGTTTTCTATGTCCTCTAGTATATTATGTCGATGCAGATTAGATACATACAGTAATTCAAATGTCTCTCATTCAGGAGTTATACCTTAGAAATAGTTCATGTTGATATTTTTGGCAGTTTTTGATATAATGAGAGTCACAACCGCTTTTGTTTTAAAAAATATTATTTCAATTTATTTGTTACATAATTCCAGTGTAATCGGTTTCTTGTAGACTTCAACCAATATTAAGATTTAGCGTCGGTGGTTAATGTTTAAGAACCAGTACAAATGCTCATCAATTTATAAATTTTAATTCACCAGCAAATGAAACTTAACATTAACATTGACATTATCGACAGAACACTTCCTTCTTTTGAATTCAGCATTTTTGTGTGTGTTTTTAGTAAATATGTCCTTGTACATTTAAGTCACAAGTTATTTCTTACATTAATATGTATGTAAACTGGAGTCACCCAATGAACGGTTTTATCTCCTGTTTCATATGTGACTATAACTGCGTTCGATAAATGACGAATTATTGTGTATGGTAGTGAAGTAAACTAGACAGAGAGCTATATATAGAGATTTATTTATTTATTTATTGATAGAGGGTGACCTAATTAGTTTTTAACAAATCCTCCTTATGATCACCAAAACTAATTACATAACTTATATTAATGAAAAAAAATAGCAAGCCAAAATCATGTATAAATAAATGCATGTATTATTTAAATATTACACCAGACATAATTAAAATGCCAAAACAAACTTACAACCAAAACCAAGTTACAAACTGAAACTGAAAACGGGATGAAATGTTCACCTAATAATTACATTATTTTTGAAGTTATATAGGAACATTGGGCAGCAATTTGAAGAAGGCTATGTGAATATATAACAGTAGCATGTGTATACCATGGACGAATGTAATCTATTTCTTAGTTGCAAAGGTAGTGTTTTTGAAACACTTGTAATAACACTATGAAACATGAAACATATCTATAAAAGTAGTGTAAGGTGCTTGCAACAGTTCCCTGATTGCAATTATGTCCTGTACAGGACGTTAGATTGGCAGGTTAAAAGGTGATAATAAATTAGATGTGCGCTATATATGTGTTTAATTGTGACATTTAACTTTCAACAGACGGATCTGTAGTCCAGTGGTAACACGCTGGACTGATAATCCAGGGATCGCAGGTTCGATCCCCCCGTCTGACCCTAATAAAAGTAACAGTCTTTCAGATGTGACGTTAAACCGAGGTCTCGTGTCGGTGCTTTACACCGTGCACGTAAAAGAATCAGAGGAGACTCTGGAATGGGTCTCTTTCTGTATCACTGCACTATCCTCCAAAATCTAAAATGACTAATATCTTCAGGAGGCGTCGCTTGTATGGGCAACCGGTAGCGACGATAAATAAACGTAAAACACACTTTAGCTTTCAGAGATATTAGCTGATATTTCTAATTAGGCCTAAAACATCGTTACTTAGGGGTGAACTACTGTTATCATCGACGATAATCGAGAACATAAATGCATTTGTTATGGTTCAACTCCATCCGCCACACCCACTACACAAAAACCAAGTTAAACAACACACGAAGCAAACCATACAAAGCAATCTAGTTCAGGAATAATACATTAACTATATCACAAGAAACCGGGGACGTTTAAAAACGAATCATATTATTAGACAGTATTTTCCAAACTCGAAATGTTACGTTTTTTGGCTTACTGGCTTGTTCCCATGTAAAACTCGATATATGCGTTATCTAAATAGTTGATGCCGTTATACAAATCAGACACAACTTGTCTTGGTCTATCTAATTGGTATCGCTTGAAAAGAAATCTTTTAGCTTTATCTTTTAGATTTTTTCTTCAATCCACTTGTATTCTTTGTACATACGTATTTGTTGTACATTATGTTATATAATGTCGAATAAATATGATTAAGCCAACATGACCGTTTTATAAGTTTATTTAACGTCGCTACCGGTTGCCCATTTACGCGACTGGCAGCTTACCTAACAACACCTTTCCTTGGCAGGCTCCAGCGGTTAACCAGTACTTGGTGCAATAGCCCCCGTAAGATACTGCCATCTTTTTCATATTAACAGACACGCTCTAAACGGCGCTCGAACCCGTGACCATCAGTGATGATAGGTTACAGTGGTATACAAGTCAGCGACCTTAACCACTCGACTACGGAGGCGGAATAACATGACCGTCGTTTACTTAGAATGTCCTGCACAACGAGATATTTGTAAGGAGCGGGTGATTAGATATTGTGATTATTGTCTTATATTTTCATTTTTAAATAATCAATTATTACGATAAAGAGTAACATTTGGAATATATATATGGCCACAGACGAACCTGCTATTGTGAAATTACCATTTGTAAATTACATGTCTTTATGGAGATATTTTTTATAAAACCAAGAATAACTCTGTAAATGGTGGTTTCTAAAGTTAGCGCGAGGACAAATTTGGATATGAATTTTAGTATTATTTTTCCAACTGAAGAAATAAAATCGCAGATACTTTGGTTTAAACATATTTATTCCACTATATGCATTCACAAAACAATACATGCACACACAATCAAAGAATAGGAAATGATCAAAACGGAAGCAGAGCTTATATAGACTTTAATGCAACTTGTGATATTTCGATGAGATCATTGTTAGGTGATTTAGATGTATTAATGTGATCGTTTATATGTGTCTGACATAATTAACTGGGGGTGTATATTTTGAATTATAAACACCTAATCTATACAACAAGGCGTAATGATGCATGCACATAGTGTCGAATATATGCACCGGTACGATATAACTGTCAAAGAATTCCATATTATTTGCATGTACTTGTAACATGATTTATGTTTCTGTATTAGATTATGCACACCAGGGATTTGCATTTACTATATATAGCTCTGTTAACGTGACCTGTGTTACTCTGTTCATTAATCTTGCTACTAAATATTAACGGGTTGTTACAAGGATCGAGCCTCAGATTGCTGTACTGCTGAGGTTTGGCTGACATATATTCATATAGCATCCGGAGGGGTCCATATAATACGTACAGTGGCACTTATGTATATTCACAGTAATGTACAAGTTTCGTGGACGTCGTGATAGCGCAGTGGATGCGCGTTCGCTTCAGGTGCGAAAGGTCCGGAGTTCGAGCCCCGCTGGAGCCGTTACGATTGTGCCCTTAGGCAGGGCATTTAAATTCCACATTGCCTCTTCTATCTCTCCTTCATGGCGATGGATTTCATCAGGAATGAGGTCTCGAGAGTGATTAATATAAGTTGTAAGAACTTGTTTCGCAATCGAGCTAATATAAATTTGCATTAAAATTAAATGTATACATATACATATATATAATATATATATATATATATATATATATATATATATATATATATATATATATATATATATATATATATATATATATATATATATATATATATATATATATATGTATAATAAAGAACAAGCATAAAATTTGTATAAACTAATATACAAGTTTCGGTATGAAATGGGAACTAGTAAAGGTACTATGTACGTGGACTCATTGAAATGCATAGAGGCAAGACACGGCACGTTAGCAACTATATGTGCACGTTAGCAACTATATGTGCACGTTAGGAACTATATGTGCACGTTAGCAACTATATGTGCACGTTAGGAACTATATGTGCACGTTAGGAACTATATGTGCACGTTAGCAACTATATGTGCACGTTAGCAACTATATGTGCACGTTAGCAACTATATGTGCACGTTAGCAACTATATGTGCACGTTAGCAACTATATGTGCACGTTAGCAACTATATGTGCACGTTAGCAACTATATGTGCACGTTAGCAACTATATGTGCACGTTAGCAACTATATGTGCACGTTAGCAACTATATGTGCACGTTAGCAACTATATGTGCACGTTAGCAACTATATGTGCACGTTAGCAACTATATGTGCACGTTAGGAACTATATGTGCACGTTAGCAACTATATGTACACGTTAGCAACTATATGTGCACGTTAGCAACTATATGTGCACGTTAGCAACTATATGTGCACGTTAGCAACTATATGTGCACGTTAGCAACTATATGTGCACGTTAGCAACTATATGTGCACGTTAGCAACTATATGTGCACGTTAGGAACTATGTGTACTTGCGCAAATAGAAGTACATTTAGGAAATGCATGTGCACACTTCGAACTATATGTAATTGCGCAAATAGAAGTACATTTAGGAAATGCATGTGCACACTTCGAACTATATGTAATTGCGCAAATAGAAGTACATTTAGGAAATGCATGTGCACGTTTCGAACTATATGTAATTGCGCAAATAGAAGTATATTTAGGAAATGCATGTGCACACTTCGAACTATATGTAATTGCCCAAATAGAAGTACATTTAGGAATTGTATGTGCACTCTACGAACTATATGTAATTGCCCAACTAAAATACATTTAGGAAATGCATGTGCACATTTCGAACTATATGTAATTGCGCAAATAGAAGTACATTTAGGAAATGCATGTGCACACTTCGAACTATATGTAATTGCGCAAATAGAAGTACATTAGTAAATATATGTGCACGTTTCGAACTATATGTAATTGCGCAAATAGAAGTACATTAGTAAATATATGTGCACGTTTCGAACTATATGTAATTGCGCAAATAGAAGTACATTTAGGAAATGCATGTGCACGTTTCGAACTATATGTAATTGCGCAAATAGAAGTACATTTAGGAAATGCATGTGCACACTTCGACCTATATGTAATTGCCCAAATAGAAGTACATTTAGGAATTGTATGTGCACACTACGAACTATATGTAATTGCCCAACTAAAATACATTTAGGAAATGCATGTGCACATTTCGAACTATATGTAATTGCGCAAATAGAAGTACATTTAGGAAATGCATGTGCACACTTCGAACTATATGTAATTGCGCAAATAGAAGTACATTAGTAAATATATGTGCACGTTTCGAACTATATGTAATTGCGCAAATAGAAGTGCATTTAGGAAATGCATGTGCACATTTCGAAACATATTGAAGCAATTGTAAGTATCCAAATATAACAAATATAACTATAGACTTTTAAGTAAACTTAGAAATATATTGAAGCAGAAGTATTGTCCAACTCGAAATGCATTTAGGAAATAGATATGCAGATTTCGAACAATATTGAAGCAAAGGTAATTGTCCAACTCGAAATGCATTTAGGAAATAGATATGCACAGTTCGAACTATATTGAAGCAAAGGTAATTCTCCAACTCGAAATGCATTTAGGATATAGATATGCACATTTCGAACTATATTGAAGCAAAGGTAATTCTCCAACTCGAAATGCATTTAGGAAATATATATGCACATTTCGAACTATATTGAAGCACAGATACTTGTCCAACTCAAAATGCATTTAGGAAATATATATGCACATTTCGAACTGTATTGAAGCACAGATAATTGTCCATATCGAAATACATTTAGGAAATAGATATGCACTCTTCGAACTATATTGAAGCACAGCTAATTGTCCAACTCGAAATGCATTTAGGAAATAGACATGCACATTTCGAACTATATTGAAACAAAGGTAATTGTCCAACTCGAAATGCATTTAGGAAATAGACATGCACATTTCGAACTATATTGAAACAAAGGTAATTCTCCAACTCGAGATGCATTTAGGAAATAGATATGCACATTTCGAACTATATTGAAGCACAGATAATTGTCCAACTCGAAATGCATTTAGGAAATAGATATGCACATTTCGAACTATATTGAAGCAAAGGTAATTCTCCAACTCGAAATGCATTTAGGAAATAGATATGCACATTTCGAACTATATTGAAGCAAAGGTAATTCTCCAACTCGAAATGCATTTAGGAAATAGATATGCACATTTCGAACTATATTGAAGCACAGATAATTGTCCAACTCGAAATGCATTTAGGAAATAGATATGCACACTTCGAACTATTTTGAAGCAACGGTAATTCTCCAACTCGAAATGCATTTAGGAAATAGATATGCACATTTCGAACTATATTGAAGCACAGATAATTGTCCATATCGAAATGCATTTAGGAAATAGATATGCACACTTCGAACTATATTGAAGCACAGATAATTGTCCATATCGAAATGCATTTAGGAAATAGATATGCACACTTCGAACTATTTTGAAGCAACTGTAATTCTCCAACTCGAAATGCATTTAGGAAATAGATATGCACATTTCGAACTATATTGAAGCACAGCTAATTGTCCATATCGAAATGCATTTAGGAAATAGATATGCACACTTCGAACTATTTTGAAGCAACTGTAATTCTCCAACTCGAAATGCATTTAGGAAATAGATATGTACACTTCGAACTATTTTGAAGCAACTGTAATTCTCCAACTCGAAATGCATTTAGGAAATAGATATGCACATTTCGAACTATATTGAAGCGAAGGTAATTCTCCAACTCGAAATGCATTTAGGAAATAGATATGCACATTTCGAACTATTTTGAAGCACAGATAATTGTCCATATCGAAATTCATTTAGGAAATAGATATGCACACTTCGAACTATATTGAAGCAAAGGTAATTCTCCAACTCGAAATGCAGTTAGGAAATAGATATGTACACTTCGAACTATTTTGAAGCAACTATAATTCTCCAACTCGAAATGCATTTAGGAAATAGATATGTACACTTCGAACTATTTTGAAGCAAAGGTAATTCTCCAACTCGAAATGCATTTAGGAAATAGATATGCACATTTCGAACTATATTGAAGCAAAGGTAATTCTCCACATACAACCCTTGATAGATTAAGTTCGATTTATATTGGAATGTATATTGGTTATTTTAGTTGGTATTCTTTGTTGTTACTGTTATTCCCTAACAAAATGTTGCGGTAAGATAAATGTGATTTTTATCAAAATCGTGTTAATTAACTGATAACATTGTTTTACAAATAAATACCCATTGCATATACTGTAGGAGATATGTCGAGATATAGAAATTATATAATCATAAGAAGCGAAAGTGGAATAATATTGCTAGCATATTGTGCAACGGATACAACGATAAAAACAGAGGAAAACATTTAATAGGACCTATCTACTTTTACGGAGTATTCAGGGGAAGTAACTGACCGATGCCAGTTTATCAAAATTATATTGCATGAACATATTAAGCACATTTTAAAAGTAATGTATCCATTGTATATGCTATTGGATCTCTGTCGAGATTTAATAATTTTAAGATGGGAAAACGGATTAAAATGGATAGGATGTTGTGCAAAGGAAAGAACGATAAAAACTGAGGAAACTGATTAAAGAGGACACGTGTACTATTAAGAGTATTCTGGGGTAGTAACTGACTAATGTTTCCCATTGTTTGAATGTTGGGCTCAAAGACCTTATCTACACGTTCTCCCATTATACTCTTAAACTGCACAGAAGTGCTTCAGGTGCGAAAGGTCCGGAGTTCGAGCCCCGTTGGAGCCGTTACAATTGTGCCCTTAGGCAGGGCATTTAAATTCCACATTGCCTCTTCTATCTTTCCTTCATGGCGTTGGATTCCATCAGGAATGAGGTCTAGAGAGTGATTAATATAGGTTGAAAGAACTTGTTTCGCAATCGAGCTAAAATAAATGTGTATAGACTACCTGCACACACGCATAATCATGAATTAAAGACAGTTTGAGACATACCACCAAACCCACTCTTTGTCTTTCAGGAAATAGACAACTAACTATGACTGTTTCGTACATTGCACCGAATGAAGATTCACAGTCACAAATCAACACACACATCACACACAAACCACACAACGATGCAATAGCGATGACGATTGTTGGTCACTGTTATTTCGAGTGTATTCTGATTCGAACGTATTACTGTGGTTTACCTGTATCGAACCCATGTTAGGGGCGATGTGTATCGTGTGTCAATATAATCCGTGACGTATCTAGTATACTATAGCACAGAACTTGAAATTGTATCCATAAGCCATCAAAGTCTCGTACCTCTATCCTAGGACACCCCCTCTATTAAAAAAAGAATAGAAGGGGTGTCGTAGGATAGAGTTACGAGACCTTTGGTGGCTTATGGATAGCATTTCAAGTTCCTGTGACCATAGTTACAATATTATAATGACTCAAATCTAGAACGCCCTAAAATTAGAAAACATTAACTATTTATAGGGCAATAGTTGTGGGTGTTAGTAGAAAATACATACCATGTGAATCAGTATTTATTGTCATAACACGTGTTTCTGTCAAACAGGATGTTTCGCTGTACATCAGTGATTGATCCATGGCTTTTTTATATAAGTTTTTATACGCTTTTTATAGAATCATTTGGGCGGATTGTTTTACAATTGTTTTCTAGCCATGATGTGTATCTGTGTTTATTTGTGGTTAGTGTTTGTTACAACGGATAAGGTTTAACCGTTATTTATTTTACAACGACTGTGAAGCAAGTTCGAACAACTTATATTAATCACTCTCGTTGGCGGTGATGAAAGCGTAAATGTGGTCATTCGTGTGGGAGGAAACCGGAGTACCCGGAGAAAACCCACCTGTCCGATCTGGCGACTACCGTACCACCTCACATTCTCCCTGGTCCGAGAATCGAACCCAGGTTGCATTGGTGAGACGCGAGCGTGCTAACCACTGCGCTAATCGGACAGCAAAGGATACACTTAAAGGATATTGTTTTGCAATTATATGGACATTCTCATCTGTGTCTTACATTCGCAGCATTACGTCCAGTGAGAGTGCACGCCATTACTATGTATGTTATAACAAAAACATTTTTAGTCCGGCATGGGCGAAAAGGTGAATTAAATTTACTCATTTATTGGAGTTTGTTCAGTTATTCCAATATTGTGACCCTTCATTACAAAACCAGTCACATGGGTAATTTTTTTAAAAGCTGAGATTATGTGATTATCCGAAAGGGCATTAGTTTTCCAATTGATTTTTAAAGTTGCCATATCTACGGCTTTAGAGATATGAATAAAGTCCCATAAGTGAGGTTACGTTTACGTTTAAACATATTGTATGGCTCTTTGACATATTTTTTACACACATAAATTTATGACAATGAAAGATATGAATATCAAAAATCAAAAGGATTGGACACAAGTTCTTGCAACATTAGATATTGTCCTCCCCTAATGCTTTAAAGAAAACGATTTACGAATATTGACGAACAATTAAGAGCAATTGGTAATAATTAAAGTTATTGATTCTGAATGTTCCGTTGCCGTCGTGTCCGATCCAATTGCCCCGCCCCATGCCACAATCAAAGAAACAAACTCCTTAGCAACGCACATTACTATAAGTAAAATGAAAATGAAATTTGAAGCATATTATATATTTATTACATCGCGTATTGCAAGCAATATGAAAATACATGATTTAGGTTATAATTATTGCAGTATGAATTACATAGATTATATATCACAGACCGGCTACACCCGTGTATCTATTTGTGCATTGCAATGCATTGTTTAAAGGAGATTGGATGATTTCAAATTCAAAATATGTGTTTCCTATATCAAGATGATATGCAAGGTATAGAATGTCCAAACATGGACAATGGTACAATATTACTATACTGTCCTCCCCCTCCCTCACCCCTCTCTCTCTCTCTCTCTTCTATATTTCTATTGTCACGATGTAGTTAGTTTACTAGTTCCATCTGTATTACGATTGTCACGATGTAGTTAGTTTTCAAGTTCGATCTGTATTACGATTGTCACGATGTAGTCAGTTTACTAGTTCGATATGTATTTCGATTGTCACGATGTAGTTAGTTTTCAAGTTCGATCTGTATTACGATTGTCACGATGTAGTTAGTTTTCAAGTTCGATCTGTATTACGATTGTCACGATGTAGTTAGTTTTCAAGTTCGATATGTATTTCGAGTGTCACGATGTAGTTAGTTTACTAGTTCGATCTGTATTACGATTGTCACGATGTAGTTAGTTTACTAGGTCGATCTGTATTACGATTGTCACGATGTAGTCAGTTTACTAGTTCGATATGTATTTCGATTGTCACGATGTAGTTAGTTCGATCTGTATTACGATTGTCACGATGTAGTTAGTGTTCAAGTTCGATCTGTATTTTGATTGTCACGATGTAGTCAGTTTACTAGTTCGATCTGTATTTCGATTGTCACGATGTAGTTAGTTTACTAGGTCGATCTGTATTACGATTGTCACGATGTAGTTAGTTTTCAAGTTCGATATGTATTTCGAGTGTCACGATGTAGTTAGTTTACTAGTTCGATCTGTATTACGATTGTCACGATGTAGTTAGTTTACTAGGTCGATCTGTATTACGATTGTCACGATGTAGTCAGTTTACTAGTTCGATATGTATTTCGATTGTCACGATGTAGTTAGTTCGATCTGTATTACGATTGTCACGATGTAGTTAGTGTTCAAGTTCGATCTGTATTTTGATTGTCACGATGTAGTCAGTTTACTAGTTCGATCTGTATTTCGATTGTCACGATGTAGTTAGTTTACTAGGTCGATCTGTATTACGATTGTCACGATGTAGTCAGTTTACTAGTTCGATATGTATTTCGATTGTCACGATGTAGTTAGTTTTCAAGTTCGATCTGTATTACGATTGTCACGATGTAGTTAGTTTTCAAGTTCGATATGTATTTCGATTGTCACGATGTAGTTAGTTTACTAGTTCGATCTGTATTACGATTGTCACGATGTAGTTAGTGTTCAAGTTCGATCTGTATTTTGATTGTCACGATGTAGTCAGTTTACTAGTTCGATCTGTATTTCGATTGTCACGATGTAGTTAGTTTACTAGTTCGATCTGTATTACGATTGTCACGATGTAGTCAGTTTACTAGTTCGATATGTATTACGATTGTCACGATGTAGTTAGTTTACTAGTTCGATCTGTATTACGATTGTCACGATGTAGTTAGTTTACTTGTTCGATATGTATTTCGTTTGTCACGATGTAGTTAGTTTACTTGTTCGATATGTATTTCGTTTGTCACGATGTAGTTAGTTTACCTGTTCGATATGTATTTCGTTTGTCACGATGTAGTTAGTTTACTTGTTCGATATGTATTTCGTTTGTCACGATGTAGTTAGTTTACTTGTTCGATATGTATTTCGTTTGTCACGATGTAGTTAATTTTCTAGTTCGATATGTATTTCGATTGTCACGATGTAGTTAATTTTCTAGTTCGATATGTATTTCGTTTGTCACGATGTAGTTAATTTTCTAGTTCGATATGTATTTCGATTGTCACGATGCTAACTACAATTAAATCAACATCATTTACGATGACAACATTGTGTTTTGCTTCCGTCACTAACGGTGTCCACATGGGCGACATCTCCTGAGATTGCAATGCAGGCATTTTAGATATTTGAGGATAGGACAATGATACAATTCCCAAGCCCCTCTGGGTCTTCTACGTGCATACATGTACCCACACATTGCAAAAGACCTCGATTTAGCGTTTCATCTGAAATATTATGATATGTGTTTACGTTTATTTATCGTCGCTACCGGTTGCCCATGAGCGACGACTCCTGAAGAAATTAATCATTTTAGGTCTTTGGAGGATAGTGCAATGATACAAACAGAGACCCATTCCAGAGTCCCCTCTGGTTCTTTTACGTGAACGGATAAAGCAAGGATACGAGACCTCTGTTTAAAGTGTCATCCGAAAGACTATGATATGAGTCATTTTAGTATGGTATAGCGCGGTTCGAATCTGCGACCCCTGGGTTACAAGTCCTGCGTGCTTACCACTGGACAACTGACCCGCCTCTAGACTATATGATATTAATTATTTACTACGGCATAGCGGGAGATCGAATCTTCGGCTCGACACATGGATTATGACAGCATATTTTATACAAATTTATCTTAGCTCAATTGCGAAACAAGTTCCTGCAACTTATATTAATCACTCTCGAGACCTCATTCCTGATGGAATACATCGCCACGAAGGAGAGAGAAGAGGCAACGTGGAATTTAAATGCATTGTCTACGGGCACACTTGTAACTGCTACAGCTGGATGCGAACTCCGGACCTTTCGCACCTGAAGCGAACGCTCTATCACTGCGTTATCATTGCGCTATCACCGCGCTACCACTGCGTTATCACAGCGCTATCACCGCGCTACCAATGCGCTACTACTGCGCTATCACAGCGCTATCACCGCGCTATCACCGCGCTACCAATGCGCTATCACCGCGCTATAACTGCGTTATCACAGCGCTATCACCGCGCTACCAATGCGCTATCACCGCGCTACCAATGCGCTATCACCGCGCTACCAATGCGCTATCACAGCGCTACCACCGCGCTATCACAGCGCTATCACCGCGCTACCAATGCGCTACCAATGCGCTATCACAGCGCTACCAATGCGCTATCACAGCGCTATCACCGCGCTACCAATGCGCTATCACAGCGCTATCACCGTGCTACCAATGCGCTATCACAGCTCTATCACCGCGCTACCAATGCGCTATCACCGCGCTATCACTATGCTACCGCTGCACTATCACGCATATAATAACAGCATAGTAATTTGAAGACAATAAAAATTATAACTTTATATATTACATGTGTCATTGACTTTTTAATGAGTGTGTCTGCTAACATTTACAGCAATCCCTCCTATAAAATATAATAGATGATATATGTTCGAAAACAATCATATCACCCACCCAAATTCAAAGCGCTATGCGGACCGATACATCACAATTATTTAATAAATAGTGAACACTTTAGATTTAAATGTAATTATGTTCGACATCCCCAGCGGGGCTTGAAAGCGGAACGCTGACATAGCCGAGGTAACTGCAACGTATGTTGTCATTTTGAAAGATTCAACTGTTGTCTGGGAGACACTTCATGTCATGCCGTGTTTTTACCAACATGATGCATATCTGATAAATATACTAATATATGTTTAATTAGTTATCAAACATTCATGCAAAATAACAGGCAAAAACGGCCTACTTAATAAACTTTGTTAGGCAGTTCGTACCTAAGGCACGTTTATAACGTCATACCACTGTGACTTCGTATAAAAAACATGCAACGCGATATTGAGGACGATACCATTACACTAAGATATAGTGAAACACGCTTTTATTTTGACTAAGTGATTGTATCTCATTATACCTAGTCGTTGATACCCACTACCTGGATCACCTATATCGTGTTTATTTGATTGGTTTTCTGTTTATATACATATTTCACATATCGCGTTGGACCGGTTACTTTACAGATGCTATGATAAACTTCAGAAGATAATCTACACAGGCTAGTATGTTACTGTCTTATGCATACAGTCAAACCTGTGTTAGTGGTCACCTCCATTAAGCAGCCAACCTGTATTAAGCAGCCAGTTTCCTGATTCCCAATATGTTGTTTTATTATACATTTGACCTCTATTAAGCAGCCACCTGTGTTAAGCAACCACTTTCTGAGATTCCCTTGGCTGGCTGCTTAAGACAGGTTTGACTGTATACATGTATTAGTCTCGACCTCGAACGACGGCTCTGTAGTCCAGTGGTAACACACTGAACTGGTAATCCAGGGATCGCAGGTTCAATCCCCCGTCTGACCCTTTCAGATGGCACTTTAAACCGAGGTCTCGTGTCGGTGCTGTACACCGTGCACGTAAACGAACCAGAGGAGACTCTGGAATGGGTCTCTGTCTGTATCATTGCACTATCCTCCAAACATATAAAATGACTAATCTCTTCATGAGGCGCCGCTCATATGGGCAAGCAGTAGCGACGATAAATAAACGTAAAACACACTCGACCTCGAAGTAGACTTGACTAGCCATTGAATCTACAATAAAGCAAAACATATATTATGTTCCTTATATGAACTCTTATAGTAATGTTGTTCTAAAATAGACCTCATATCAACAGTGGATTATATGTGCTTTACCTTTCTCCTTCCTTCCAGTATGCAAGAGTGCTTCCAAAATACATATAATGTTTGTCTAAACTAAAAGCCATTTCAGTGGAGACCAGAGTCAAAATCAAGGGACATAATTTAGTTTAAACAGCTGACTTTAATAAAGAGTTTCCCCTCTCTTTGTTTTAATGATATAATAATAATATAATAATGAGTATAATATACTTTGATTATTTTAAATAATATGGCTCGGATTTTTTGTCTGCATACGCAAAGAAGGGATTAGTTTATACAAATTTATTTTAGCTCGATTGCGAAACAAGTTATTACAACTTATATTAATCACTCTCGAGACCTCATTCCTGATGGAATCCATCGCCACAAGGGAGGGAGAAAGAAGGAGGCAATGTGGAATTTAAATGCCTTGCCTAAGGGCACAATCGTAACGGCTCCAGCGGGGCTCGAACTCCGGACCTTTCGCACTTGGAGCGAACGCGTTACCACTGCGCTATCACGATTCCACGAAGGGGTTTACCGTACTTAAATCTGCAATAAAACACGGTGGTGTTACGATGCTTACGCACTCTAAACTATCTTTGCGGTACTTTCGATATTTTGGTAATAATAGAATCGAAATAATAATTGTATTTGCGTTGTTAGTCGAATAACATGGTTTGTCGTTTTTGAGCGCCGTTATTAACCACATCAAGATAAATACTAGTGTAAGCAAACAAGAACATTCTATTGAATACACCTTTCTCACATTACCCCCGCTTGGCCGAAATTCACCGAAATTACGGCTTACCGCTATCGCTTTGGTTGGTAAGAAGTGATTTCATCTGTCGACGCATATTGCGGGACTATTAAATCGGGAACAACTATACGTTATTGCTGCAATCAACTAAACACAAAGTCGTACATTGCTAGAAAGCTCAGGATATCTTCTAAGTTCTATCTATTTATGTAGTCATTTTAAATGTTTCGTTAAATTTTATTCAGTTAATTACAGATTTAAAATACTAATTTGGGGGCTCCTAAATATCGCGGTCGCGGTAGGTTCAATTCAAACCAATTCTATTCAAACTTTATTTATTGTCGGAGTTTCTAGTTCCTCTCTATGTCTGCCACACCATCAACAATAAATAACCGTATTTTCTATTTTCAGCCGTCTATTCATACGAGCGTATCTTATGGAGAATTTGAAGGAAGTTCCGTTTCCGGAAGTTCATATCCTCCACGGGGAAGAAACACTCATTCTGCACCGCCCAGTACATTGGACAAAAATGACAAAAAGAAACGACGTAGGAAACGCGATTCCTCTAGCGAGGAACTCCGCACGTCGTCTGGTTACAATTCATACAGCGAGTTATCGGAATTCACTACGAATTCACGGTCCAGTGAGCAGAGATATAGTAAATCTCTTCCATCAAGTGCAGATTCACAAACCGACATTGAAAAAGGCGAAAGGTATTCCAAATTTCCTAGGAAGTCTTCCCGTACTGTAGACGAAAAAAAGTCAAGAGTGTCACACAAACGATCAGATTCGAAACTAAGTGTTACTGAAAGTGATTTCTCGGGATCAAGTAAGGATAGGACAAAACGTAAACATGACAGAGGTAGTACTGCCAGTTTAGATTCAAAGATGTATGACTCAAAGACTACTAAAATACCAACCATAGGCAATGTAGCGGTTACTGTCACCAACAACATACAATACGATCCCAATGACCCATTTGCCTTCGTTCAACCAATTGATTTGCCGTTGCACGTGAAAGTGCGGAAGTGTCTAGGACCAGTCATGGCGGTTATGCTCTTGCTAATTTTAGCTGCTGCACTAGGGGCGGCAATATATTTTGCATCCGCGTTGAAAGGTAATATTTATTTCGTATTATTTTTAGTTAATAGAAATAATTCGACATATCAGGTAGGATTCGAATCTACAGTGGTGCGGTGCAAATGATTTGAAGTCAACAATCTAAACCCTAACTCTGCAATGTAGACAATATGGTAATGGAATGCAATTATCATACTTAAAATTAACACCAATACCTTGTTGAGTAGCAGGTCCTCCAAAATGTAAAGTTATGTCTACCACGTCACATTTTTTGCAAACTTTTCAAAAGACACGCCCAGTTTTAAGGATCAATAAATACCGAACAGACATATTTATCGTGTCAGTTATAATTGCTATTCCGTGACGTGAACTATCCGGTGTAGCCGATTCGTAATTATTAATGTCTGACTTGCAGGCTGATTGCATAACTATTAACACCGCTGTCACTTATAACAACTGTTTGAAAAGTGGCGAAGATAATAATGATGAGTTGATATTACAATATCAATAGGACAAAACCTCAATGCGAGCTCAAGCTGGACTGGTAATCCAGGGATCGCAGGTTCGAGCCCCCGTCTGACCCTAATAAAATTAACAGTCTTTCAGATGGGACTTTAAACCGAGGTCTCGTGTCGGTGCTGTACACCGTGTACGTAAAAGAACCAGAGGAGATTCTGGAATTGGTCTCTGTCTGTATCATGCACTATCCTCCAAAATCTAAAATAACTAATCTCTTCAGGAGGCGTCGCTCATATGGGTAACCGTTAGCGACGATAAATAAACGTAAAACACACACTGAGAGCTCAAGCTTCGATATAGTCACTTTTGGAGTAGTTGCAGCGTATCTAAATAATATGAAATAGGCACTATATATTAACTGGGAAAGCCAATAAACGGCTGAAGTCAAATCGGGGAGGAGGGCCAATCACCAATGTTGTCAGAACGTGTGGCCCAACCCATTTGCTAATTATGTATCAGTTATACGATTGTTATTGTTATATACATGTATATGGAGCAATACAATATTATCAAATCAGTCAAAATCAATTACTGCACTAGACATTATAGGAGGAATATGACTACATCAACTCGCGGGGGATTTGACATATAAGGACGATAGACTGACGACAGCGATAATGTTTTTTCCCTCGTAGACGTCATGTTTAAACGCGTGCGCGCGTGGCTACTAAGCGTTCTGTAAACAGAATACAAATGGCAGCCATTTTTCTTTCGATTCGATTTCAACAGGGCCTCTTTCAATAGCGATTACTGAAAATAAAATATTTATAAACCATAATTAAGCGTATAAATTAGAACTGGTAAACAACCCCAATGTGCCTCGTTTTCGTTTCTTTGCGTCAGTGCATCTCGTTTGACTCGAGATGATGCAGTTAATCTAGCTCCATAGAACGCTCATCCGGTACCTTCATGTAGATGTTAGCACTCTCCGGCAAATCAAACTTCCGGTAAACGAAAATTATTTTTTGGATCAATATCGACACTCTTTTCTCAACCAGCGTTACCATTCATACCGAGCCTAGGTACAAGTATTGCAACAGTAAACTGTTTGTGTTTTACGTTTATTTATGGTCGCTACCGGTTGTCCATATGAGTGATGCCTCCTGAAGAGATTAGTCATTTTAGATTTTTGGAGGAAAGTGCAATGATACAGACATACACATTACAGAGTCTCCTCTGGTTCTTTTACGTGCACCGTGTACAGCACCGACACGATACCTCGGTTTAAAGTCCCATCTGAAAGACTGTTAATTTTATTATGGTCAGACGGTGGATCGAATCTGCGATACATGGATTACCAGTCCAGCATGCTACCACTGGACTACAGATCCGTCTGTATGTAAACTGTTTACAGCAAACACTCACTGATATATTATAAACAGAAATATAGTCTATTTCACACATATTGTCATATTCTTTTATTATTAATGGCTCTCTTCTCTCTCAACTTTGGGGTGCCACTGACCACCCGGTCATGTAAAATAACAATTTGGAGTTCGAGTCCCACTGGAGCCGTTACGATTGTGCCCTTAGGCAAGGCATTTAAATTCCACGTTGCCTCTTCTCTCTCCCTCGTGGCGATGGATTCCATCAGGAATGAGGTCTGGAGAGTGATTACTATAAGTTGTAATAACTTGTTTCACAATTAAGCTAACATAAATTTGCATAAACTAAGTGTAAATTAACAAGGGGTGTGTCGGGGATTATGCCGGATTTTATATAAGCAAAGATGTATGCTCTTCATTTACTACTGTTAAGAAGGGGTGCTCACATCATGTATTTCTTATTTCGACTTGTTGGTTTACAATTCTCGTTTATATTTTTCAGAGACACAAGAGAATAAAATAGGTATGTATCCGCGTCAGCATTTTATTCGGAAGTGTGGGTTATATTATCCTTTTTAATTTTTATAAATTGTCATTTTAATTTTTTTTTTTAATTTTTAATTTAATATTTTTAATTTAATATTCCACATTCAACATAAATTACAATGTTTTTTTAACACATTAACAATAATAATACTGCTCATAGTGAATGTGCATCAATAATAAATTCATAATCGAATTTAATAATACACATGTGGTCTAGAATATAGCTCTATTCCATCAAACTATGAATATTTCGGACAAAAAAACATTTACTGTGAAATTTTTGGGTGGATATCTTTCTGAAAAAAAAAGGTATCACCGTACCATCTTACATACTTCCCGGTCTGAGGATCGAACACAAGTTGCATTTGTGAGAAGCGAGAGCGCTAACCACTGCGCTAATCGGACAGCCAATTGAGAGTATAATTAACAAAGACAAATTCTATACTGATAAACATTGAGGTATTCTGTAATTTCAGATATATTGATGGTATACCTCAGTACTGCACATTCTTTATGGAATTACCTGTTTTTACCTTTACTTTCAGATTTATTGAGGGCAAACTTAGTCATGAAAATTAGAAATATAGACCATGTTGAAAATATTGAAGATCTTTCAACACTTGACTTTAAAAATTTGTCTAAGGAATACTGTAAACACGTAAGTATTATTCTATGGTACTAAATAATGTCACTAAGATGGCTGCCCACCTCACCCAGATTCTCTGGACCGCCTTGTAAACCTTTGCTCCTCTGCATGTTCTGGTATTTATACCTGCTCACTGGTACACTCACTAGGATGTATATTTCTCTCTCTCTCTCACCATCATCCACTCAAATGAGGGACCTCGCTTGGTTTTCTATTACCTCCTTTGGTAGATAAAGTCCGATTTATCCCGAAGTGTATAGCGGTCGTTTCAGTTGGAATCCTTTGTTTTTACAGTTGTTCCCTAACCAGATGTTACGTTATGATAAATGTAATTTTTATCCAAATCATGTTAATTAATTGATAAAAAAATGTTATAGATGTTTTACGCATTGAATATACTGTAGGGTATCTGTCGTGATATAGTAACATAATAATAATAAAATGAGAAAGTGGAAGAAAATAGATAGCATATTGTGCAAAGGAAACAACGATAAAAGCAGAGGAAACAACTTAAGAGGACTTACATAGTTTTAGAGAGTATTCAGGGGCAGTAACTGACCGATGTCTCTCATTGATTCATCAAAGTTCTCAACCGACCTTCCTCTCTTAATACATATGCATTCTCCTTAACATATAGCATTCAATTAGCTGTTGCCTCTTGATCTCTTCAAGTAATTCCGCAAATATATTTATAGAATTATCTCAAAACATGGTCACATTACAAATGACAATGGATGAACGTTCCAACATCTGCGTCCCGAAATAGAGATGTTATCTTGTCGACGTATGCTACAGGTGTTGCCATAAGAAGAAATCTGTTGAAGTTAATGTACACACTGATGACTAGTAATGATGTGAAAATGAGAGCATTGGAAAAAAAAAAATCAAACCAATCTGTAATACGACAAAACAAATATATCTAGTCAAATTATTTAAATAATGTGTAAACAATAGATGGTTACGTTTTACGAAACATATTCTGTTTGCTCTCTGTAAATTAGAATTGCTATGTACCGCTGTTTAAAACCGTATTACTGTATATATACCTCATGTTTGTATCATGTATGATGCACTGAGTGAATAAATTTGATTTGATTTGATTTGAAAACCCATGTCAAAAATGGATGTCAAATAGATGTCAAACTGGATTATTTGATCAAATAACGTCAAAGTAAATCAAGATACAATGGATGGATATGTAAGAAATCTCGATCGAAATTGATTTATATTTACATTAATTATTCTTTTTAATGACACAACAGAAACATATAACTCGTTTTGCATTTAAAATGTGTTTAGTCCAGATTTGCAACGTACCGTATGTCGGACGTGGTAAATAGATCATTATTGGGACAGTGAAAACACGCATTTTCTCACGAGGTACACCGCCTATCAGGTCGAATGCGCATGCTGCCCGTAACTTCGAGTGCGCATGTCAGCTGAATATCATTAGTGAGGAAATTCATACGAAAACGGATACACATATGGCATATACGTTCATCGAAGGAAATGCAAGCGGTGTAAATGTTGAGAAATGAATGCTAGTATGTTGGTCCGGTTGAATTCACGGCCTGTCGATTTACACAGAGCAGGTCGTAATTGCACCGGAAACGAATAATCTGTTGCATTTCGTTTGCAGCAATATGTATCAAATTGTTTATCCAGCGTGGGCGTCTGACACCGGTTTCCTTCTACCTCTGGAAATACCAAGTGATGTTATATCACGTCCTTACATACCAATTGATCACATTGATTTGATTGGGACTCAGAATCGGTAGTTCTTGCCATCAACGATTCTCTGTTATGGAATTGCAGGTTACCTTATGTGTCTGGGAAGATATATACGATAGATTAATCTCTCAGATAGCAGAGAGCTGCACTAGAGACTAGGCTATAACAGTCAGAGCGTTACGAACTACGAATTACGAATTATATCATTCATGAACTTATTTAATATAATATTATAGTGTTTAAAATTGAGCTACTGTGTTTGTCACTATGCCCATGGCGTCGTTCAGTGCCCGAAACGGACATGGTACGTTGGTACACGTTCTCATTTAAACCGGAATAAAACTATGATACGAAACAAGATACAATGTAATGGTCTCGTGTCGGTGCTTTACACCATGCACGTAAAAGAACCAGAGGAGACTCTGGAATGGGTATATGTCTGTATCATTGCAATATCCTCCAACAATCTAACATGAGTAATCTCTTCAGGAGGCGTCGCTCATATGGGAAACCGTTAGCGACGCTAAATAAACGTAAACCACACACAATTTGCAAGTTGTCAATACAGTACTACTGTTGCCATGTGTTACACAGTTCAAAAAGTTCAATAAATCAAGTAATATATTATTTAACGTAACCTTTAGTGTATTTTTAATGTTTGTTATATAATTACTTACCAATTCCATTGATTTAAACATCATTTATTACTATGTATTATTAAAATATATCGCGGAAAACCCACGCATGCGCGTAAAGAATACATTTTCCCCATAAACTATAAAATATTCCGTTTTTATTGTTTCTTGAGAAAGAATGATCATTTTCAGATTGCTATACACGTTTGTGTCGGAGTTTATAGCATCGTTGTGTGATTTATTAAGGTTAATAAAACTTGTTAAATATGCAAATTAATAAGGAACAGTTGCACCATACTCGCAGCACGAGTGCTACAATAACTGATTACCGTGCACTAAATCCTAATTATTGAAAAGTTATGGATATATGTTGAATGTTACGAGCACGTGGCATGGGACAATTTGAGATAACGATGAAACACGAGATGCTCAAATAAATGCCAATGTTAATTCTCCCATTCGGTTTCAGTCTTACCTGTACATGTCGCTATTTTTTTTAAACATTAGAGTGGTGGAACCTATGCTCGGCGTAAATCCTACATAGCATGGCCTATTAAAAAGTTAAATGCACTTGCCGTATATTATTATTTTCTTAAGTCATGAACACAACTTTCATAAAATTGTTGTTGAACATTTTAGCTTCATTAAGTAACCATGCGCCTAAATACAGCTATCGCAACGGCACCTGTTTCCATGGGGAACTAGATACTTTAGGGCACTTTATGCATGGGTAAATGTTGAATATATTATTTTGACTTAGTAACATCAATAACTAACAATATTACAACTCATAAGAAACTTTTTTCTGGTTATTTGTACTCCCCCCCCCCCAATCTGGATAGCCACCTGAAATGCTCATAAACCACACATTTCGGTGGAAAAAAATGTCCTAACAAGTTGTCTGTTTATATTCAGCTACTGAACCAGTCAGGTTGCATTAGGCTACCGGTACGCACAACGGAATGTTATTGAACCATGCTTCACCTCTGTCAGCGAAAATATTTTAAATACGGATGTAAATGGAAAAAATACGCCGAGCATAGGTTCCACCACTCTATTTATTTTACAACGATTGCGAAGCAAGTTCTAACAACTTATATTAATCACTCTCGTTGGCTCGGATGAAAGCGTCAATGTGGTCATTCGTGTGGTAGGAAACCGGAGTACCCGGAGAAAACCCACCTGTCCGATCTGGCGACTACCGTACCATCTCACATATTTCCCGGTCCGAGGATCGAACCCGGGTTGCATTGGTGAGATGCGAGCGCACTAACCACTGCGCTAATCGGACAGCCATGTTGCTAATGAGAGACATCGGTGAGTTACTGCCCCTGAATACTCTCTAACACGATACATAATGTGGTTTCCTGTTTTATCGTTGTTTCCTTTGCACAACATGCTATCAATTTTCATCCACTTTCTCATTTTATAATTATTAAATTAGTATATCTCGACAAAGATCCTAACCAATGGGTACATACATGTAGAACATTTGTTATCAATTAATTAACATGATTTGGACAAATCACAATTGTCATACCGCAACATCTGGTTAGGGAACAACAGTAAAAACAAAGGATTACAACTAAAAGGACTGATCGATATACATTTCGGAATATATCGGGCTTTATCTACCAAGGGAGGTCATTGATAAGCCAGCGATGTCGCTAATTCATGAACTTGTACATATTCTTTTATTATGACAGTGTTTAGTGGTGTGATATACTGTTCCGTGATAGGATATAAGCCGAAAACGATCCAATATGTAACATATTGGACTGTGTGAGGCACGTAGCGCCGAATACAGTACCACTATTTTACATATTGGATCTGTTTGAGGCTTATATGTTATTTAAAACACACACCTGTATAACAAGATCTTACTAAATATCTGATGTAATACGCCTTTAGAGTACAGTCCAATATTAAAGATTATGGACTGAAAGTACAAAGGTATGACGTCACGACAGTGTTTTAGTTCTGAATAGAAATGTCATGTACTGTTATAATATGTACGAGATGTATAAGATTCAAGCCGAAAACGATCCAATATGTAAAATATTGGACTAAGCGCCTCACAGACAGTACCAATATTTTACATATTGGATCCGTTTGAGGCTTATATCTTACTTACTTACTAACACACACAACTTATATAACAAGATCCTACTAATTAAAATTGTTAATTTTGTACCGGTAGGCCTATGCATGAAAATAGTGCTCTGGCCTTTTGACAGCAGTCCAATATTCATAATAATGGACTGCAAGTACAAAGGTATGACGTCACGATGGTGTTTTAAATCCGTGTATTTACTATTTTCCGCAGTTATTCAACCAGAATTGTTCGCGGACTTACACTAGACTGGCTCTTCTGTACACTGTAGTATTTATTACTAGCCTGTACAGTCAATCAATAATCAGACAGACGGATATGTAGTCCAGTGGTAACACGCTGGACTGGTAATCCAGGGATCGCAGGTTCGATCCCCCGTCTGATCTTAATAAAATTAACATTCTTTCAGATGGGACGTTAAACCGAGGTCTCGTGTCGGTGCTTTACACCATGCACGCAAAGGAACCAGAGGAGACTCTGGAATGGGTCTCTGTCTGTATCATTGCACTATCCTCCACAATCTAAAATAACTAATCTCTTCAGGAGGCGTCGCTCATATTGGCCAACCGATAGCGACGATAAATAAACGTAAAAAGACACTCAATAATCAGCACGGGCATTATCAGGTTTTATCTATGTTAGAAATGTGACAGTAATGTTGTTGTGATATGTCATTGTAAATCGTATTCCTCATTACGAAAAAGTTGCAATAAACTATAGTAGTGGACATAGAAAACGCACACCTACATTATATACTAGAGGACATAGAAAACGTACACCTACATTATATACTAGAGGACATAGAAAACGCACACCTACATTATATACTAGAGGACATAGAAAACGCACGCCTACATTATATACTAGAGGACATAGAAAACGCACGCTTACATTATATACTAGAGGACATAGAAAACGCACGCTTACATTATATACTAGAGGACATAGAAAACGCACACCTACATTATATACTAGAGGACATAGAAAACGCACACCTACATTATATACTAGATTACATAGAAAACGCACACCTACATTATATACTAGATTACATAGAAAACGCACACCTACATTATATACTAGATTACATAGAAAACGCACACCTACATTATATACTAGATTACATAGAAAACGCACACCTACATTATATACTAGATTACATAGAAAACGCACACCTACATTATATACTAGATTACATAGAAAACGCACACCTACATTATATACTAGATTACATAGAAAACGCACACCTACATTATATACTAGAGGACATAGAAAACGCACACCTACATTATATACTAGAGGACATAGAAAACGCACACCTACATTATATACTAGAGGACATAGCAAACGCACACCTACATTATATACTAGAGGACATAGAAAACGCACACCTACATTATATACTAGAGGACATAGAAAACGCACACCTACATTATATACTAGAGGACATAGAAAACGCACACCTACATTATATACTAGAGGACATAGAAAACGCACACCTACATTATATACTAGAGGACATAGAAAACGCACACCTACATTATATACTAGAGGACATAGAAAACGCACACCTACATTATATACTAGAGGACATAGAAAACGCACACCTACATTATATACTAGATTACATAGAAAACGCACACCTACATTATATACTAGATTACATAGAAAACGCACACCTACATTATATACTAGATTACATAGAAAACGCACACCTACATTATATACTAGATTACATAGAAAACGCACACCTATATTATATACTAGATTACATAGAAAACGCACACCTATATTATATACTAGATTACATAGAAAACGCACACCTACATTATATACTAGAGGACATAGCAAACGCACACCTACATTATATACTAGATTACATAGAAAACGCACACCTACATTATATACTAGAGGACATAGCAAACGCACACCTACAATATATACTAGAGGACATAGAAAACGCACACCTACAGTATATACTAGAGGACATAGCAACGCACACCTACATTATATACTAGAGGACATAGAAAACGCACACCTACATTATATACTAGAGGACATAGCAAACGCACACCTACATTATATACTAGAGGACATAGCAAACGCACACCTACATTATATACTAGAGGACATAGAAAACGCACACCTACATTATATACTAGAGGACATAGAAAACGCACACCTACATTATATACTAGAGGACATAGAAAACACACACCTACATTATATACTAGATTACATAGAAAACGCACACCTACATTATATACTAGAGGACATAGAAAACACACACCTACATTATATACTAGAGGACATAGAAAACGCACACCTACATTATATACTAGATTACATAGAAAACGCACACCTACATTATATACTAGATTACATAGAAAACGCACACCTACATTATATACTAGATTACATAGAAAACGTACCCCTACATTATGTACTAGAGGACATAGAAAACGCACACCTACATTATATACTAGATTACATAGAAAACGCACACCTGCATTATATACTAGATTACATAGAAAACGCACACCTACATTATATACTAGATTACATAGAAAACGCACACCTACATTATATACTAGATTACATAGAAAACGCACACCTACATTATATACTAGAGGACATAGAAAACGTACCCCTACATTATATACTAGAGGACATAGAAAACGCACCCCTACATTATATACTAGAGGACATAGAAAACACACACCTACATTATATACTAGAGGACATAGAAAACGCACACCTACATTATATACTAGATTACATAGAAAACACACACATACATTATATACTAGAGGACATAGAAAACGCACACCTACAGTATATGATTATTATTACGTGAACACGAAATACGAAGGATTCCATCAAAGATATATCACATCTTTATTACAAAACACAAACTGAACAACTAAAAATATTCCAAAATGTTTAAAACTATGTATTTATATAGTTATTGATTTTCATGTAAAAACACAATAATCCGATGTGTGCGTTTTCTATGTGCGTTTTCTATGTCCTCTAGTATAGTATGTCGATGAATGCCTGAATGAACATCTAGAATAGAAACGTCTACAGATTCATTCATTCATTCATCTGAAAAACAAAGTGTAGTTATATATGTATTATTATATTAGCTAGACCCCTCACAAAAACCACCATTTTGTACTTAGGCATGACACTTAGATCCACATTTCCCCCTCCCTCCCTCATTAACTAACAATAATATGAAATAAATATTAGTATATTATTAAATAATCATTAACACGTATCGTTCTTGTCTTGCAGATGGATATATTTTACACAAAAAGCAAGTTTAGAGATACGTACAGGGGTTGCGAAGTTATAGCTATTAAGTAAGTAATATGACATAAAGGTGATGGGGAGGGCTGTAAATAATGTTGTTATAGCTTGTAGCCCAACCGAGTTGCTTTTATCATAAATTAAATCGTACACTGCAATTATAACTAATCATAACCTAATTTTGAAATTGCTTTCCATGTTCACTGTATGTATTATTGTAATGTCATGTCTGAAAAATTGCAATAATATATACTCACACGTAAAAGAAAGTGTGCACTTGTTATTATACGAAATTAACAATCTTAATTAGTAGGACCTTGTTTTATAAAGGTGTGTTTTACATATTAAGATATAAGCCTCACACAATGCAATATTTTAGATATTGGATCGTTTTCGGCCTATATCCTATGCATAATGGATGCAGACTGTACGTCGGCCTATATCCTATACATAATGGATGCAGACTGTACGTCGGCCTATATCCTATGCATAACGGATGCATACTGTACGTCGGCCTATATCCTATGCATAACGGATGCAGACTGTACGTCGGCCTATATCCTATGAATAACGGATGCAGACTGTACGTCGGCCTATATCCTATACATAATGGATGCAGACTGTACGTTGGCCTATATCCTATGCATAACGGATGCAGACTGTACGTCGGCCTATATCCTATGCATAACGGATGCAGACTGTACGTCGGCCTATATCCTATACATAATAGATGCAGACTGTACGTTGGCCTATATCCTATGAATAACGGATGCAGACTGTACGTCGGCCTATATCCTATACCTAACGGATGCAGACTGTACGTTGCACTGCTACCACACTAACCTGTTTACTGGACGTGTCATTAACCTATGTATTTACAAGACATTGCCCGTGACACGATAAAAGAAACTATTTTTCACAACAATTTTAACTAAAAAATGGCATGAGTCGAGCAAATGGCTTACTGTCTTAAATGTATACACGTGTCGTATGTCCCTAATTCAGTTTGCGTCTGAACCTACAATACGACACAAAGTGACCCAATCCATCTCTTCTGGACGATTAGAAACATAGTTTTTGTCAAATTAACGATTAATTTATGCTTGTAAGACGTAAGATCAATTGCGCTAAAATGGCAAAAAATGTTAGATAAATATTTCTTACACCTATTAAAGGTGAATCGGGTAATAGTTGACAAATCACGTGATTATATAACAACATCTATATTCTTACTGTTTCATTTAGTTCATGCTTGATTGAATGTATTAATGAAGTACCGCTTCTCGTAGTGGGCTGTTAGTGCATATAGTAGTGGAGGGCTGTTAGTGCATATAGTAATGGAGGGTTGTTAGTGCATATAGTAGTGGAGGGCTGTTAGTGCATATAGTAGTGGAGGGATGTTAGTGCATATAGTAGTGGAGGGCTGTTAGTGCATATATTAGTGGAGGGCTGTTAGTACATATAGTAGTGGAGGGCTGTTAGTGCATAGAGTAGTGGCGGGCTGTTAGTGCATATATTAGTGGAGGGCTGTTAGTACATATAGTAGTGGAGGGCTGTTAGTGCATATAGTAGTGGAGGGCTGTTAGTGCATATAGTAGTGGAGGGCTGTTAGTGCATATAGTAGTGGAGGGCTGTTAGTGCATATAGTAGTGGAGGGCTGTTAGTACATATAGTAGTGGAGGGCTGTTAGTGCATATAGTAGTGGAGGGCTGTTAGTGCAAGTAGTGGAGGGCTGTTAGTGCATATAGTAGTGGAGGGCTGTTAGTGCATATAGTAGTGGAGGGCTGTAGTGCATATAGTAGTGGAGGGCTGTTAGTACATATAGTAGTGGAGGGCTGTTAGTACATATAGTAGTGGAGGGATGTTAGTGCATATAGTAGTGGAGGGCTGTTAGTGCATATAATAGTGGAGGCCTGTTAGTACATATAGTAGTGGAGGTCTGTTAGTGCAAATAGTAGTGGAGGGCTGTTAGTGCATAATGCATATAGTAGTGGAGGGCAGTTAGTGCAACATATAGTAGTGGAGGGTTGTTAGTGCATATAGTAGTGGAGGGCTGTTAGTGCATATAGTAGTGGAGGGCTGTTAGTGCATATAGTAGTGGAGGGCTGTTAGTGCATATAGTAGTGGAGGGCTGTTAGTACATATAGTAGTGGAGGGCTGTTAGTGCATATAGTAGTGGAGGCTGTTAGTGCATATAGTAGTGGAGGCTGTTAGTGCATATAGTAGTGGAGGGCTGTTAGTGCATATAGTAGTGGAGGGCTGTTAGTACATATAGTAGTGGAGGGCTGTTAGTGCATATAGTAGTGGAGGCTGTTAGTGCATATAGTAGTGGAGGACTGTTAGTGCATATAGTAGTGGAGGGCTGTTAGTGCATATAGTAGTGGAGGGCTGTTAGTGCATATAGTAGTGGAGGGCTGTTAGTACATATAGTAGTGGAGGGCTGTTAGTACATATAGTAGTGGAGGGATGTTAGTGCATATAGTAGTGGAGGGCTGTTAGTGCATATAATAGTGGAGGCCTGTTAGTACATATAGTAGTGGAGGTCTGTTAGTGCAAATAGTAGCGGAGGGCTGTTAGTGCATATAGTAGTGGAGGGCTGTCAGTACATATAGTAGTGGAGGGCTGTTAGAGCATAATGCATATAGTAGTGGAGGGCTGTTAGTGCATAATGCATATAGTAGTGGAGGTCTGTTAGTGCATATAGTAGTGGAGGGCTGTTAGTGCATATAGTAGTGGAGGGCTGTTAGTACATATAGTAGTGGAGGGCTGTTAGTGCATAATGCATATAGTAGTGGAGGCCTGTTAGTACATATAGTAGTGGAGGTCTGTTAGTGCATATATTAGTGGAGGTCTGTTAGTGCATATAGTAGTGGAGGGCTGTTAGTGCATATAGTAGTGGAGGTCTGGCAGTACATATAGTAGTGGAGGTCTGTTAGTACATATAGTAGTGGAGGGCTGTTAGTACATATAGTAGTGGAGGTCTGTTAGTACATATAGTAGTGGTGGGCTGTTAGTACATATAGTAGTGGAGGGATGTTAGTACATATAGTAGTGGAGGGCTGTTAGTACATATAGTAGTGGAGGGCTGTTAGTACATATAGTAGTGGAGGTCTGTTAGTACATATAGTAGTGAAGGGCTGTTAGTGCATATAGTAGTGGAGGTCTGTCAGTACATATAGTAGTGGAGGTCTGTTAGTACATATAGTAGTGGAGGGCTGTTAGTACATATATTAGTGGAGGGCTGTTAGTACATATAGTAGTGGAGGGCTGTTAGTACATATAGTATTGGAGGGCTGTTAGTGCATATAGTAGTGGAGGGCTGTTAGTGCATATAATAGTGGAGGCCTGTTAGTACATATAGTAGTGGAGGTCTGTTAGTGCACATAGTAGTGGAGGGCTGTTAGTGCATATAGTAGTGGAGGGCTGTTAGTGCATAATGTATATAGTAGTGGAGGGCTGTTAGTACATATAGTAGTGGAGGGCTGTTAGTGCACATAGTAGTGGAGGGCTGTTAGTGCATATAGTAGTGGAGGGCTGTTTGTGCATAATGTATATAGTAGTGGAGGGCTGTTAGTACATATAGTAGTGGAAGGCTGTTAGTACATATAGTAGTGGAGGGCTGTTAGTACATATAGTAGTGGAGGGCTGTTAGTGCACATAGTAGTGGAGGGCTGTTAGTGCATATAGTAGTGGATGTCTGGCAGTACATATAGTAGTGGAGGTCTGTTAGTACATATAGTAGTGGAGGGCTGTTAGT
This sequence comes from Archivesica marissinica, assembly GCA_014843695.1. NCBI lineage: Eukaryota > Metazoa > Mollusca > Bivalvia > Venerida > Vesicomyidae > Archivesica > Archivesica marissinica. The sequence goes on from CM026389.1 coordinate 25,101,091, forward strand.
ACATATAGTAGTGGAGGTCTGTTAGTACATATAGTAGTGGTGGGCTGTTAGTACATATAGTAATGGAGGGCTGTTAGTACATATAGTAGTGGAGGGCTGTTAGTACATATAGTAGTGGAGGGCTGTTAGTACATATAGTAGTGGAGGTGTTAGTACATATAGTAGTGGAGGGCTGTTAGTGCATATAGTAGTGGAGGTATGTCAGTACATATAGTAGTGGAGGTATGTTAGTACATATAGTAGTAGAGGGCTGTTAGTACATATAGTAGTGGAGGGCTGTTAGTACATATATTAGTGGAGGGCTGTTAGTACATATAGTAGTGGAGGGCTGTTAGTACATATAGTAGTGGAGGGCTGTTAGTGCATATAATAGTGGAGGCATGTTAGTACATATAGTAGTGGAGGTCTGTTAGTGCATATAGTAGTGGAGGGTTGTTAGTGCATATAGTAGTGGAGGGCTGTTAGTGCATAATGCATATAGTAGTGGAGGGCTGTTAGTGCATAATGCATATAGTAGTGGAGGTCTGTTAGTGCATATAGTAGTGGAGGGCTGTTAGTGCATATAGTAGTGGAGGGCTGTTAGTACATATAGTAGTGGAGGGCTGTTAGTGCATAATGCATATAGTAGTGGATGCCTGTTAGTACATATAGTAGTGGAGGTCTGTTAGTGCATATAGTAGTTGAGGTCTGTTAGTGCATATAGTAGTGGAGGGCTGTTAGTGCATAATGTATATAGTAGTGGAGGGCTGTTAGTACATATAGTAGTGGAGGACTGTTAGTGCATATAGTAGTGGAGGTCTGTTAGTGCATATAGTAGTGGAGGGCTGTTAGTGCATAATGCATATCGTAGTGGAGGGCTTTTAGTACATATAGTAGTGGAGGGCTGTTAGTGCACATAGTAGTGGAGGGATGTTAGTGCATATAGTAGTGGAGGGCTGTTAGTGCATAATGTATATAGTTGTGGAGGGCTGTTAGTACATATAGTAGTGGAGGGTTGTTAGTGTATATAGTAGTGGAGGGCTGTTAGTACATATAGTAGTGGAGGACTGTTAGTACATATAGTAGTGGGGGCAGTTAGTGCATATAGTAGTGGTGGGCTGTTAGTACATATAGTAGTGGAGGGCTGTTAGTGCATATAGTAGTGGAGGGCTGTTAGTGCATATAATAGTGGAGGCCTGTTAGTACATATAGTAGTGGAGGTCTGTTAGTGCATATAGTAGTGGAGGGCTGTTAGTGCATATAGTAGTGGAGGGCTGTTAGTACATATAGTAGTGGAGGGCTGTTAGTGCATAATGTATATAGTAGTGGAGGTCTGTTAGTACATATAGTAGTGGAGGGCTGTTAGTGCATAATGTATATAGTAGTTGAGGGATGTTAGTACATATAGTAGTGGAGGGCTGTTAGTACATATAGTAGTGGAGGGCTGTTAGTACATATAGTAGTGGAGGTCTGTTAGTACATATAGTAGTGAAGGGCTGATCGTGCATATAGTAGTGGAGGTCTGTCAGTACATATAGTAGTGGAGATCTGTTAGTACATATAGTAGTGGAGGGCTGTTAGTACATATAGTAGTGGAGGGCTGTTAGTACATACAGTAGTGGAGGGCTGTTAGTACATATAGTAGTGGAGGGCTGTTAGTGCATATAGTAGTGGAGGGCTGTTAGTGCATATAATAGTGGAGGCCTGTTAGTACATATAGTAGTGGAGGTCTGTTAGTGCACATAGTAGTGGAGGGCTGTTAGTGCATATAGTAGTGGAGGGCTGTTAGTGCATATAGTAGTGGAGGGCTGTTAGTACATATAGTAGTGGATGGCTGTTAGTACATATAGTAGTGGAGGGCCGTTAGTACATATAGCAGTGGAGGGTTGTTAGTGCATATAGTAGTGGAGGGGTGTTAGTGCATATATTAGTGGAGGGCTGTTAGTACATATAGTAGTGGAGGGCTGTTAGTGCACATAGTAGTGGAGGGCTGTTAGTGCATATAGTAGTGGAGGTCTGGCAGTACATATAGTAGTGGAGGTCTGTTAGTACATATAGTAGTGGAGGGCTGTTAGTACATATAGTAGTGGAGGGCTGTTAGTACATATAGTAGTGGAGGTCTGTTAGTACATATAGTAGTGGTGGGCTGTTAGTACATATAGTAGTGGAGGGCTGTTAGTACATATAGTAGTGGAGGGCTGTTAGTGCATATAGTAGTGGAGGGCTGTTAGTACATATAGTAGTGGAGGGCTGTTAGTACATATAGTAGTGGAGGGCTGTTAGTACATATAGTAGTGGAGGGCTGTTAGTGCATATAGTAGTGGAGGGCTGTTAGTGCACATAGTAGTGGAGGGCTGTTAGTGCATATAGTAGTGGAGGGCTGTTAGTACATATAGTAGTGGAGGGCTGTTAGTACATATAGTAGTGGAGGGCTGTTAGTACATATAGTAGTGGAGGGCTGTTAGTACATATAGTAGTGGAGGGCTGTTAGTACATATAGTAGTGGAGGGCTGTTAGTACATATAGTAGTGGAGGTCTGTTAGTACATATAGTAGTGGTGGGCTGTTAGTACATATAGTAGTGGAGGTCTGTTAGTACATATAGTAGTGGAGGGCTGTTAGTACATATAGTAGTGGAGGGCTGTTAGTACATATAGTAGTGGAGGTCTGTTAGTACATATAGTAGTGGAGGTATGTTAGTACATATAGTAGTGGAGGGCTGTTAGTACATATAGTAGTGGAGGGCTGTTAGTACATATAGTAGTGGAGGGCTGTTAGTACATATAGTAGTGGAGGGCTGTTAGTACATATAGTAGTGGAGGTCTGTTAGTACATATAGTAGTGGTGGGCTGTTAGTACATATAGTAGTGGAGGGCTGTTAGTACATATAGTAGTGGAGGGCTGTTAGTACATATAGTAGTGGAGGGCTGTTAGTACATATAGTAGTGGAGGTCTGTTAGTACATATAGTAGTGGAGGGCTGTTAGTGCATATAGTAGTGGAGGTCTGTCAGTACATATAGTAGTGGAGGTATGTTAATACATATAGTAGTGGAGGGCTGTTAGTACATATAGTAGTGGAGGGCTGTTAGTACATATAGTAGTGGAGGGCTGTTAGTGCATATAGTAGTGGAGGGCTGTTAGTGCATATAATAGTGGAGGCATGTTAGTACATATAGTAGTGGAGGTCTGTTAGTGCATATAGTAGTGGAGGGCTGTTAGTGCATATAGTAGTGGAGGGCTGTTAGTACATATAGTAGTGGATGGCTGTTAGTGCATAATGCATATAGTAGTGGAGGGCTGTTAGTGCATAATGCATATAGTATTGGAGGTATGTTAGTGCATATAGTAGTGGAGGGCTATTAGTGCATATAGTAGTGGAGGGCTGTTAGTGCATATAGTAGTGGAGGGCTGTTAGTGCATATAATAGTGGAGGCATGTTAGTACATATAGTAGTGGAGGTCTGTTAGTGCATATAGTAGTGGAGGGCTGTTAGTGCATATAGTAGTGGAGGGCTGTTAGTACATATTGTAGTGGATGGCTGTTAGTGCATAATGCATATAGTAGTGGAGGTATGTTAGTGCATATAGTAGTGGAGGGCTGTTAGTGTATATAATAGTGGAGGGCTGTTAGTACATATAGTAGTGGAGGACTGTTAGTGCATAATTCATATAGTAGTGGAGGCCTGTTAGTACATATAGTAGTGGAGGGCTGTTAGTACATATACTAGTGGAGGGCTGTTAGTACATATAGTAGTGGAGGTATGTTAGTACATATAGTAGTGGAGGGCTGTTAGTACATATAGTAGTGGAGGGCTGTTAGTGCATATAGTAGTGGAGGGCTGTTAGTGCATAATGCATATAGTAGTGGAGGCCTGTTAGTACATATAGTAGTGGAGGTCTGTTAGTGCATATAGTAGTTGAGGTCTGTTAGTGCATATAGTAGTGGAGGGCTGTTAGTGTATACTGTATATAGTAGTGGAGGGCTGTTAGTACATATAGTAGTGGAGGACTGTTAGTGCATATAGTTGTGGAGGTCTGTTGGTGCATATAGTAGTGGAGGGCTTTTAGTACATATAGTAGTGGAGGGCTGTTAGTGCACATAGTAGTGGAGGTCTGTTAGTGCATATAGTAGTGGAGGGCTGTTAGTGCATAATGTATATAGTTGTGGAGGGCTGTTAGTACATATAGTAGTGGAGGGCTGTTAGTGTATATAGTAGTGGAGGGCTGTTAGTACATATAGTAGTGGAGGACTGTTAGTACATATAGTAGTGGGGGCAGTTAGTGCATATAGTTGTGGTGGGCTGTTAGTACATATAGTAGTGGAGGGCTGTTAGTGCATATAGTAGTGGAGGGCTGTTAGTGCATATAATAGTGGAGGCCTGTTAGTACATATAGTAGTGGAGGTATGTTAGTGCATATAGTAGTGGAGGGCTGTTAGTGCATATAGTAATGGAGGTCTGGCAGTACATATAGTAGTGGAGGTCTGTTAGTACATATAGTAGTGGAGGGCTGTTAGTACATATAGTAGTGGAGGTCTGTTAGTACATATAGTAGTGGTGGACTGTTAGTACATATAGTAGTGGAGGTCTGTTAGTGCACATAGTAGTGGAGGGCTGTTAGTGCATATAGTAGTTGAGGGCTGTTAGTGCATAATGTATATAGTAGTGGAGGGCTGTTAGTACATATAGTAGTGGAGGGCTGTTAGTGTATATAGTAGTGAAGGGCTGTAAGTACATATAGTAGTGGAGGACTGTTAGTACATATAGTAGTGGGGGCAGTTAGTGCATTTAATAGTGGTGGGCTGTTAGTGCACATAGTAGTGGAGGGCTGTTAGTGCATATAGTAGTGGAGGGCTGTTAGTGCATATAGTAGTGGAGGGCTGTTAGTACATATAGTAGTGGAGGGCTGTTAGTACATATAGTAGTGGAGGGCTGTTAGTACATATAGTAGTGGAGGGCTGTTAGTACATATAGTAGTGGAGGGCTGTTAGTGCATATAGTAGTGGAAGGCTGTTAGTACATATAGTAGTGGAGGGCTGTTAGTGCACATAGTAGTGGAGGGCTGCTAGTGCATATAGTAGTGGAGGGCTGTTAGTGCATATAGTAGTGGAGGTCTGTCAGTACATATAGTAGTGGAGGTATGTTAGTACATATAGTAGTAGAGGGCTGTTAATACATATAGTAGTGGAGGGCTGTTAGTACATATAGTAGTGGAGGGCTGTTAGTACATATAGTAGTGGAGGGCTGTTAGTACATATAGTAGTGGAGGTCTGTTAGTACATATAGTAGTGGTGGGCTGTTAGTACATATAGTAGTGGAGGTCTGTTAGTACATATAGTAGTGGAGGGCTGTTAGTACATATAGTAGTGGAGGGCTGTTAGTACATATAGTAGTGGAGGTCTGTTAGTACATATAGTAGTGGAGGGCTGTTAGTGCATATAGTAGTGGAGGTCTGTCAGTACATATAGTAGTGGAGGTATGTTAATACATATAGTAGTGGAGGGCTGTTAGTACATATAGTAGTGGAGGGCTGTTAGTACATATAGTAGTGGAGGGCTGTTAGTGCATATAGTAGTGGAGGGCTGTTAGTGCATATAATAGTGGAGGCATGTTAGTACATATAGTAGTGGAGGTCTGTTAGTGCATATAGTAGTGGAGGGCTGTTAGTGCATATAGTAGTGGAGGGCTGTTAGTACATATAGTAGTGGATGGCTGTTAGTGCATAATGCATATAGTAGTGGAGGGCTGTTAGTGCATAATGCATATAGTATTGGAGGTATGTTAGTGCATATAGTAGTGGAGGGCTATTAGTGCATATAGTAGTGGAGGGCTGTTAGTGCATATAGTAGTGGAGGGCTGTTAGTGCATATAATAGTGGAGGCATGTTAGTACATATAGTAGTGGAGGTCTGTTAGTGCATATAGTAGTGGAGGGCTGTTAGTGCATATAGTAGTGGAGGGCTGTTAGTACATATTGTAGTGGATGGCTGTTAGTGCATAATGCATATAGTAGTGGAGGTATGTTAGTGCATATAGTAGTGGAGGGCTGTTAGTGTATATAATAGTGGAGGGCTGTTAGTACATATAGTAGTGGAGGACTGTTAGTGCATAATTCATATAGTAGTGGAGGCCTGTTAGTACATATAGTAGTGGAGGGCTGTTAGTACATATACTAGTGGAGGGCTGTTAGTACATATAGTAGTGGAGGTATGTTAGTACATATAGTAGTGGAGGGCTGTTAGTACATATAGTAGTGGAGGGCTGTTAGTGCATATAGTAGTGGAGGGCTGTTAGTGCATAATGCATATAGTAGTGGAGGCCTGTTAGTACATATAGTAGTGGAGGTCTGTTAGTGCATATAGTAGTTGAGGTCTGTTAGTGCATATAGTAGTGGAGGGCTGTTAGTGTATACTGTATATAGTAGTGGAGGGCTGTTAGTACATATAGTAGTGGAGGACTGTTAGTGCATATAGTTGTGGAGGTCTGTTGGTGCATATAGTAGTGGAGGGCTGTTAGTGCATAATGCATATCGTAGTGGAGGGCTTTTAGTACATATAGTAGTGGAGGGCTGTTAGTGCACATAGTAGTGGAGGTCTGTTAGTGCATATAGTAGTGGAGGGCTGTTAGTGCATAATGTATATAGTTGTGGAGGGCTGTTAGTACATATAGTAGTGGAGGGCTGTTAGTGTATATAGTAGTGGAGGGCTGTTAGTACATATAGTAGTGGAGGACTGTTAGTACATATAGTAGTGGGGGCAGTTAGTGCATATAGTTGTGGTGGGCTGTTAGTACATATAGTAGTGGAGGGCTGTTAGTGCATATAGTAGTGGAGGGCTGTTAGTGCATATAATAGTGGAGGCCTGTTAGTACATATAGTAGTGGAGGTATGTTAGTGCATATAGTAGTGGAGGTCTGTTAGTACATATAGTAGTGGAGGGCTGTTAGTACATATAGTAGTGGAGGTCTGTTAGTACATATAGTAGTGGTGGGCTGTTAGTACATATAGTAGTGGAGGGCTGTTAGTACATATAGTAGTGGAGGGCTGTTAGTACATATAGTAGTGGAGGGCTGTTAGTACATATAGTAGTGGAGGACTGTTAGTGCATATAGTAGTGGAGGTCTGTTAGTGCATATAGTAGTGGAGGGCTGTTAGTGCATAATGCATATCGTAGTGGAGGGCTTTTAGTACATATAATAGTGGAGGGCTGTTAGTGCACATAGTAGTGGAGGGCTGTTAGTGCATAATGTATATAGTAGTGGAGGGCTGTTAGTACATATAGTAGTGGAGGACTGTTAGTACATATAGTAGTGGGGGCAGTTAGTGCATATAGTAGTGGAGGGCTGTTAGTGCATATAATAGTGGAGGCCTGTTAGTACATATAGTAGTGGAGGTCTGTTAGTGCATATAGTAGTGGCGGGCTGTTAGTGCATATAGTAGTGGAGGGCTGTTAATACATATAGTAGTGGAGGGCTGTTAGTGCATAATGTATATAGTAGTAGAGGTATGTTAGTACATATAGTAGTGGAGGGCTGTTAGTGCATAATGTATATAGTAGTTGAGGGCTGTTAGTACATATAGTAGTGGAGGGCTGTTAGTGCACATAGTAGTGGAGGGCTGTTAGTGCATATAGTAGTGGAGGGCTGTTAGTACATATAGTAGTGGAGGTCTGTTAGTACATACAGTAGTGGCGGGCTATTAGTACATATAATAGTGGCGGGCTGTTAGTACATATAGTAGTGGAGGTCTGTTAGTACATATAGTAGTGGCGGGCTGTTAGTGCATATAGTAGTGGAGGCCTGTTAGTACATATAGTAGTGGATGGCTGTTAGTACATATAATAGTGGAGGGCTGTTAGTACATATAGTAGTGGAGGTCTGTTAGTACATATAGTTTTGGAGGGCTGTTAGTACATATATTAGTGGAGGGCTGTTAGTGCATATAGTAGTGGAGGGCTGTTAGTACATATAGTAGTGGAGGGCTGTTAGTACATATAGTAGTGGCGGGCTGTTAATACATATAGTAGTGGAGGGCTGTTAGTTCATATAGTAGTGGAGGTCTGTTAGTACATATAGTAGTGGAGGGCTGTTAGTACATATAGTATTGGAGGTATGTTAGTGCATATAGTAGTGGAGGTCTGTTAGTGCATATAGTAGTGGAGCGCTGTTAGTGCATATATTAGTGGAGGCCTGTTAGTGCATATAGTAGTGGGAGGGCTGTTAGTGCATATAGTAGTGGAAGGCTGTTAGTACATATAGTAGTGGAGGGCTGTTTGTGCATATAGTAGTGGAGGGCTGTTTGTACATATAATAGTGGAGGTATGTTAGTGCATATAATAAAAGTTTCAAAGTGTTATTTGTTTAAATCCAAAATGTCACAGACCCATGTGGCATACATGTACATATAGACAAATATGGCGACAGCAATTCACTATGTCAATATATCTAATTAATTATGTAACACTAAAGCAACTATTTATATGTGATAATATGTGATAATATGTGATAATATAGAAGAAGAATGCTAATAATAATAATATAATATAGAGCATATTCGGGTTCCACTTATAGACTGATAAAATTAACAGTCTTTCTGATGGATAGGACTTTAAACCGAGGTCTCGTGTCGGTGCTGTATACCGTGCACGTAAAAGAACCAGATGAGACTTTGGAATGGGTCTCTATCTGTATCATTGCACTATCCTCCAAAAATCTAAAATGACTAATCTCTTCAGGAGGCGTCGCTCATATGGGCAACCGGTAGCGACGATAAATATACGTAAAGCACACGCCCTACTTATAGTAGATGCATTGCGCATGTCAGGTAGAGCTTCTATGCACGCGAACTCACCATAGTCCCGCTATAGTATGTCAAAATCTCGATACAGTTGTATTTCTGAGATGCAAACACTGTCTGAGGTTTAATTCTGAGGATATTTACATAATGCCACTGGTAATGCATAGGAGTATCCTGTTTGTTAGTGGATAGTTTAGTTTAAACTTGATTTATTTTACAACGATTGCGAAGCAAGTTTTAACAACTTATATTAATGACTCTCATTGGCGCGGATGAAAGGGTAAATTTTGTCATTCGTGTGGGAGGAAACCGGAGAAAACCCACCTGTCCGACCTGACGACTACCATACCATCTCACATACTTCCCTGTCCGAGGATCGAACCCGGGTTACATTGATGAGAAACGAGCGTGCTAACCACTGCGCTAATCGGACACCCCTTAGTGGTTGCGGACATTTGGGCAATTACAACCGGACTGTCACATCCTGGTTACTGTTTACATGTTTCATTATGCTAGTTCATGTTTTAATTTGCTGAGGGCCTCATTATAGATTGACTTAATTGTTCAAATGAATTCTCTCGTTAAATAAAGTATTTATTATTATTATTATTACATCCTACATTCCATATTAAAGGAAGTAGTACAAGCACTGCGTTATTATTTTATTTATCACATATAAAACGGGCTACAATACAATACAACATTATCTCCGAATTTCAATCTAGGAATCTCACTCTCTAAAACGTTTTACCTACATGTTAGTCGCCATCTTGGAACTGGAGGAGCATGCGGCTTTCAGCTGGTTGAACTAATTCAACAAGCGTTAGATATATACTAGAGGACATAGAAAACGCACACTTCGGATAAGTGTGCTTTAACATGAAAAACAATAACTCTTTAAATACATAGTTTTAAACATTTTGGAATATTTTTAGTTGTTCAGTTTGTGTTTTGTAATAAAGATGTGATATATCTTTGATGGAATCCTTCGTATTTCGTTTTCATGTAATAATAATCATATAATGTAGGTGTACGTTTTCTATATCCTAGTGATAGCGCAGTGGATAGGCGTTCGCTCCAGGTGCGAAAGGTCCGGAGTTCGAGCCCCACTGGAGCCGTTACGATTGTGCCCTTAGGCAAGGCATTTAAATTCCACATTGCCTCTTCTCTCTCCCTCCTGGCGATGGATTCCATCAGGAATGAGGTATCGAGAGTGATTTATATAAGTTGAAATAACTTGTTTCGCAATCGAGCTAAAATAAATTTGTATAAACTATATCCTCTAGTATATCATTGTCCGCCTTCGTGGTCGAGTTGTTAAGGTCGCTAACGTGTATACCAATGTAACCTATAATCACTAATTGTCACGGGTTCGAGCCCCGCTCAGACAGCGTCTCATTTATATGAAAAAGTTGGCAGTTTCTTATGGAGGTTGGTGTAAGTACTGGTTAAAATCTGGAGCCTGCCCAAGAAATGTGTTGTGAGGTAAATTTCCTGTCGCTCAAATGGGAAACCTGTAGCGATGTTAAATACACATAAATAATTTCAGCTTAAATCGTATATATGGTCTTACAGCTAAATACATATTTTCCGCCTATGGAGCGGGAGATCGAAGGTTCGAATCTCATCAGGGGTCCGTTCTAATATGACCGGTTGGTGAGCCGCCAGCTAGTTAAATAATGGTTACCGATTGCCTACCAGCCTGGCGCCTGACATACAAGCATAGGATTCAGGAAGTACTGATGTTCATAAAGTCAGAAATGGCTTTAAAATACACTATAATAAACAAACACTACTTTTATTTCAGGAATTCCTATATTAATTTTACATTATTCTTCGATGAGAAAGATGCAACATCGTCACAGATTATGGAGGTTATAAAATCCTCAGCAAAGACGGTTAGAGACAAGTCGACAGAGGTAGCAGTGGTGGACAAGTTCGAGCTGGAACTGAGCACACTAGAAGTTAAAATGGACCGTAAATTAGAACCTGGGACGTTCAACAAGAAGACCGTTACCACGGCCAAACCCATTGAAACACCTCCTCCAACCAGACACGGTAAAATTAATATCATTTAATCTAGCTAAACAGCGCTATAATCTTAAAATTGAAAAGTGGGTGTAACGCCGCACCAAACAGACGGATATGTAGTCCAGTGTTAACACGCTGGACTGGTAATCCAGGGATCGCAGGTTAGATCCCCCGTCTGATCCTAATAAAATTAACAGTCTTTCAGATGGGAAGTTAAACCGAGGTCTCGTGTCGATGCTGTACGCCGTACACGTAAAAGAACCAGAGGAGACTCTGGAATGGATCTCTATCTGTATCATTGCACTATCCTCCAACAATCTAAAATGACTAATCTCTTCAGGAGGAGTCGCTCATATGGGTAACCGGTAGCGCCGATAAATAAACGCCCCACCAACAGCTTACGCCATATTGTGAGCCATCCGAGCAGTATTTCAGTTACGGACGGGAAACACGGGAAGTACCATCGACCTTCCGCAAGCCGGCTGGATAGCAATCTCACATGAACGAATTCGACAACCCCAGTGGGATTCAAACACCCAGTGGTGAGGGCAAGTGATTTGAAGTCAAAGACTTTAACCACTATGGCACATAGGCCGCCTACCTTCTAAACCATACATCATAATAAATACAAATGCATTCCTTATCTGGTGCGGGACGTTGTCTAATGTTGTTAAAACTTGTGGCCCAAACCATTTGTATTTTCATGCTATGTATTGTATCTTTATGTGTATGACATATGTACTATTGATTTGCAATAAAATAGGGTTAAATAAATTCCTTATTTATTTTTGTAAAGAAAGAAGGAATTATGTTTAAAGCAGCATTGCATCGTAATAAAGGATGTTTTGGGTAAAATATAAATACTAATGTGTGTGTGTTTACAAAAATCGAAATAGTCGCTCAGAAACGATACAATTCCAATAAATTTAATCCGTCGTATAAGCGAATTTGTTAATCAACACACGAAATGTAAACACGCACAGCGCGCATGCGTGAACCAACAGAGGATTTAGAAAACAACGTATATATTTTGAACATGAAATACTATCTATCTTCCTCTAATGTCGAAATGTAGAAATGTCCCTAAAAGACTTAGCTAACAGAGGTATGAATCAACATATCAAGTAATTTAATTAAAAAAGACAACGTGGCACAAATGTGGACGATGCATTCCGAATGTAAATAAGTGCGGACGATGCGTTCCGGTTGTAAACAAGTGCGTGACAGATCGACTCGGAAAGTCCTACTTTCGGTTCCGAGTTTGTTTTATCGCAAAAAAAACACTGTTTACCAAATGAACATAAGCATACAAAGTATAATGTTAGAATGTGTAGCAGCATTGCTACCCATACGTAAAAATTGAATTTTTCAAATATCTTTTATTTCATATGATGTAATTCTGCTTTAAAAGTAAGATAGCAGTAGAAGAGATATAAATTCCGATCAAGAATACAGTTTTAATTAATATTGCTGTTACATGCTTGTGCTTTTCATTCAATTCAATTAGTGTTCCCAAGCTCCAAATACATGTAAATCTAGATTTACATTTTGATTTATTTGCTTAAATTCATTTAGTTGCCTTTATAAAATAATACAGTCTGCATCCGTTATGTCAACGTCGGTTATGTCGAATTATCCGGTTATCTCGAAGTCGGATCAATGTCCCGTGTCAGACACTATCATTTTACAAATAACTGGCTACGTGTATATAGAATTTCGTTATGACAAACTTCGGTTATGTCGAAGTATTTTGTTCGGTTCGACGGAATTTGACATAACGGATGTAGACTGGATATTTAAATTCAGCATTAATGCATATACATGCTTTCGTTTCAGGTCGGGTTACAGAAACAACCATACGATCTACAGCGTCATCGTCATCGACATCAACGTCTAAACCAACAACAGTTTCCACAACTGCTAGTCCTCCGCGTTCACAGGGAAAGAAGAAACCTCCCCCAGATAAACCTGGTGAGATATACGCACTTTCATATATACTAGAGGACATATCACTCTCTAAAACGTTTTTATCTACATGTTAATCGCCATTTTGCAACTAGAGGATCATCTTTCGGCTGGTTGAACTAATTCAACAAGCCTTAGATGTATACTAGAGGACATAGAAAACGCACACTTCGGATAAGTGTGTTTTTACATGAAAAATAATAACTATATAAATACATGGTTTTCAACATTTTGGAATATTTTTAGTTTTGTAATAAAGAAGTGGTATATTTTTGATGGAATCCTTCGTATTTCGTTTTCATGTAAATTATATAATCATGTAATGTAGGTGTGTGTTTTCTATGTCCTCTAGTATATCATGTAGGTGTGCGTTTTCTATGTCCTCTAGTATATAATGTAGGTGTGCGTTTTCTATGTCCTCTAGTATATAATGTAGGTTTACATTTTCTATGTCCTCTAGTATATAATGTAGATGTGCGTTTTCTATGTCCTCTAGTATATAAAGTAGGTGTGCGTGTTCTATGTCCTCTAGTATATACTGTAGGTGTGTGTTTTCTATGTCCTCTAGTATATAATGTAGGCGTGCGTTTTCTATGTCCTCTAGTATATAATGTAGGCGTGCGTTTTCTATGTTCTCTAGTATATAATGTAGGCGTGCGTTTTCTATGTCCAGTAGTATATAATGTAGGCGTGCGTTTTCTATGTCCTCTAGTATATAATGTAGGCATGCGTTTTCTATGTCCTCTAGTATATAATATAGGCGTGCGTTTTCTATGTCCTCTAGTATATAATGTAGGTGTCCGTTTTCTATGTCCTCTAGTATATAATGTAGGCGTCCGTTTTCTATGTCCTCTAGTATATAACGTCGGTTTGTGTTTTCTATGTCCTATAATGTAGGTGTGCGTTTTCTATGTCATCTAGTATATAATGTAGGCGTGCGTTTTCTATGTCCTCTAGTATATAATGTAGGCGTGCGTTTTCTATGTCCTCTAGTATATAATGTAGGCGTGCGTTTTCTATGTTCTCTAGTATATAATGTAGGCGTGCGTTTTCTATGCCGTTTAGTATATAATGTAGGTGTGCGTTTTCTATGTCCTCTAGTATATATGCACTTTTAGATGCTTCATCCACTAAATTAAACTTACAGGTTTCTCGCTTATGATGCGTATCTGTTAACTTTATTTATTCTACAACGATTGCGAAACATGCTTTAACAACTACTATTAATCACTCTCGTTGGCTGCGGATGAAAGCGTATATCTGGTGATTCGTGTGCGAAGGAAACCGGAGTATCCGGAGTAAACTCACCTGTCCGAACTGGCGATCACCGTATCATCTCACATATTTCCCGGTCCGAGGATCAAACCCGGGTTGCATTTATGAGAAGCGAGCGTGCTAACCACAACGCTAATCGGACCGCTGTAATAATGTACCACTCCAAAATGTCAAGTCAATCAGAAGTTTGCCACACGCAAGCAACAATGTTTAACTTAATAAAATCATTATTTCGCTATTTTCAGTGTATTCATGGGATCCATGCGCAGAGTTTGAGGGTACGTACTTTCCCCACCCGACGGAGTGTGATCTATTTATTCAATGTACAAATGGACAGAAAATTGAACAGCGATGCACCACAGGTTTGCTGTATCACTGGAAACAACTTACGTGTGTTTCGAGGTAATTACAGTGCAGTTCACTAATTCCCATTTAATTCCAAGCAATGTGCAGTACAAGCCACATAGATCCAGACCAATCGCGGCGTCTGATCAGGATCTATGTTGTTTTCTATTCGGATATGTGTTTCAGCGCCACTGTCTTACGACATCATATAGCCTGATCAGACGGCACGTTCTGTTCTGTCTGATCTGGTTCTAGGCTTTTTGCAAAGGCGCTTTTATGCGACATTGACGGTGAACGAGTTAATGTAATTGTCTCCATACTATGTTACTTTCTCCACATATGTGCAGTTATTGCCTTCTGTTCGACTCACACTGGATCGAATTCATTCAAGTGAGAAAGCTCTCCAGTTTACTTGCAGAAGATCGGTGATTATACCTGGGTGCCCCTCCGTGTCTGAAATATTATTAGGTGAGGTATCCAGGGGTCTTTCCCCATCAATAATGACGCGAGAGTCGCACTATGACTTAAGATGTTGGTGCGACTTTAAAGCGACATTATATCGCAAAAAAAAAGAAAATGCATTTGTTCACGTATATATGCATTGCTACTACAAATTCTTCCGAATACATTCGAACACTAACATTGAATCAATAAACAGTGTTTTTGTGGATTGAAATTATGATTTCATATAACGGTCATTCATGCTCCTGAATTGACGTTTGTTTGTCATCGGCGTCAATGCTAAACGTGAGATAATGTCGTTTAGAGATACTTTAACTAAGAATAGTCTACAAATATATGGGCACAATGTGAGATATAACGGTAAATATGTACCATAAATCGTGTTATTCAGGATACACTAGTTGTTTTACGCATGGATGTTTACATTATACGTATACGACGTTTGCATTAGTTATTTGGAGAAAACAATTATACCATATAATAGGAAAATACATTCTGTAGACATTTTTGACTGATGTAGTGTCGCTTTAAACCCCAAAACTAAATTAAGCCAAGACAATGTAACGAAAATATTATAAAGCAATAGGGTATTTTCTGAGCATGCCAAATTACAACAGGTACGCAGAACTAATTGCTTCCAAACAATTCCAGATTTATGCCCAATGTGCTATGCCCAGACCCGAGCAAGGCCCCACCTAGACCCACCAGCGCCACGATTACACTACCAACGACCGCTGCGCCTACTACTAATAACATGAAGATCACACTACGTCCAACTACACCAAAGGTGAACGTTGAAATAACCACGGTTAAGCAACCAACAACCAAACAGTTCGTGCCAGAAGGCGTCGTGTTGACTGCAATTGCTGGCAGATTTGCAGAAAGACCAAGTATGTATCATAAACAATATATGTGGAAGCCGTGATAGCGCAGTGGTAGCGCATTCGATTCGTGTGCGAAAGGTCCGGAGTTCGAGCGCCGCTTGAGCCGTTGCGATTGTGCCCTTAGGCAAGGCATTTAAATATTCCACATTGCCTCTTCTCTCTCATTCATGGCGATGGATTCCATCAGGAATGAGGTCTCGAGAGTGATTAATATAAGTTGAAAGAAAAATAAATTTGTATAAACTAAACCATATTTCCACTATGATGCATATTTCCTAATTCGTACATTTCGGGTATGGACCACCAGTCCAATAAGGTGTAATATAATTCTACATATCGAGTGAACTACATGTATATAGCTATTATCAATTGTCCAGTGATAGAGCGTCGGAATTGGAATCGGTGAGTCCTAGCTTCGTCATGATACGTCTTAACGTACCTCCACACAACAAATACCAAACACACGTTTGCAGTGAGCGAGATTCGCGCTGGTTATATCGACTTGCGGTCTGGCGTTTATTTATTTATTTACAGGCATGTTTAATATAAACACAATTTATGACATACAAATAATACCTATCAATGTTGTATACATATCTAATCCTCTACCCTTTTTGAATTCCATATTGCCAAATAAGTTCGGACTGGGCCAGTGTAAAAACCAGAGATAAAAATTCATAGTTTGTTGTTTATGTAAAAAAAACTCTGGAAAACTGTACCCCGGAGCCAAAAACACGCTATATAGAAATGTCTATCTTATGTAATGCATATACCCAACACCACTATATAGAAATTGTTATCTTATGTAATGCATATCGCTTGTTTACACGTCTTGCCCTCCACATATATACTAACTGTGAAACTCCATCATACCATACAATGCAAGATAATAAACATGTTGATTAATCCCTTTTCTTCTACAAGCAACCACCCATAACTAGCCGAAAAACGCATTGAACATACACATCTATGCGAATCCGAATAGCTGTAATTATCGGTCGATTTCCACCTTACGATGTTTCGCCTAGAAGACTTAGTGATCACGCTATACTTTTCCCGCTAAGAAAAATCTCGTGCCTTCACGCATGAATGGCACGCCTATATATTGCTCCGCGATCAATATTGTGCTTACGGCAGCGTTAAGACATACGTTCTACACTATATTGCGTAATGTGCAGAACTTCGAAATATGTCTCGAGCAAGGCACGTCTCACACATTGCATACTACTGGTTAACAGCTTAAGTAGGCAACGTCCGCCCAGGAAAACCGTGTCTAGATACTCGCAAGGTTTTGACATAAATGGAAAATCAATTTAATATTTTAGAGTAAACAGTTGTGTGCATCAGCGCTACTATGGCCCAACGATAACGTGTTATTTACAAGCATTACTATAAATAGGTTTGGAATAAGCCAAATCAATACGTAGGGTGTAATAAATAATCCTGTGTGCCAAGTAATGCATACATAAATGATAATACACTTCTTCTTACCCGTTATAATAATATTAGCCCATGCTATCTTTTTCGCGGGAATCACGTTATTACCAATCCGACTGCAAACCATCATGTTGTCAAATTTGCATTCAGTTCAATGTTTACAATATTCAATGCAGTATCTAGACACATTCCATGTACTGTGCTTTCAAAGTAAAGTAATAACGGTTGTAAACAAACATTCGATACACTATTGCATTATAGGTAAGTCAGGAATAAGCTATTAAACAATAAATCACAGTACCTGTAAGCTATCGTATATTGCCTTACCTATACAGTAGTGTAATATTCCAACGGTATTATTACTTTACATTGAAAGCACAGTACATGTAAGCTATCGTATATTGCCTTACCTATACAGTAGTGTAATATTCCAACGGTATTATTACTTTACTTTGAAAGCACAGTAGTGTAAGCTATCGTATATTGCCTTACCTATACAGTAGTGTAATATTCCAACGGAATTATTACTTTACTTTGAAAGCACAGTACCTTATATAGTCATATCTCACAATAACAATGCACGTGTCTTATGTTTCCAGAATACGAAGCAAACCCGTGCCATAATAAAGTAGACGTAAAGCTCTATCCCCATCCAGACGACTGTGCCATGTTTATTCAGTGTGTTAACGGCAAGGTGCAGAACATGAACTGTGCGAAGGGCCTCGTGTTTGACCCTTCTATTAGTGCTTGCATATTTCCAACTGACAACGACTTATTGTGTCCGGACATCAAGCCATGCCAGGGTAAAGACGATGGGTATTTTCCCCACCCGTATGATTGCTCAAAGTTCATACAGTGCCAATTCAAGAAGGAACTAGTTTTGGCGTGCCAGAACGGACTGGTTTGGAGCGTTAAAGTAAACAGCTGTGTGCACAAGACTGGCTCTAGTGTGTGTCCATTGGACCCCAAGAGATAACAGAAAGAAATCGTAGTCTAGTGATAATTTATTTGAGGTTGAAGAAGACTTTTGGAGTGATTACTTACAGATAAAACTGTAGCAATATGAACAGTTGCAACACTGTGTTGCATACGGGGTGCAATGTATACCGTATATACCCCATTGTCGTGATAGCGCAGTGGATGCGCGTTCGCTTCAGGTGCAAAAGGTCCGGAGTTCGAGCCCCGCTGGAGCCGTTACGATTGTGCCCTTAGGCAAGGCATATAAATTCCACGTTGTCTCTGCTCTCTCCCTCGTGGCGATGGATTCCATCAGGATTGAGGTCTCGAGAGTGATTAGTATAAGTTGTAATAACTTGTTAAGCAATCGAGCTAAAATTAATTTGTATAAACTACCCCATAGGTTGTGAGTTCGAGATCCGCCAAAATAAAGGGTGCTATTATCCGTATGCAAGACAGGTTACTTTGTATGCCTCTAATAAGGCCCGTACGCAGTGGGGGTGCAATGTACGTACCACAGACAGTAATTCCATCGAGATCTGCCTTTCGCCAATAAATGTATTAAAATTTCGTAGATCCATGATTAATATTCCATAATATTGCCAACAATTCAACCCACTATGCGATAGTCGCCTATGTACAATATATACACAAGTAATATATAATATTGTGAGGCAAAGTATCGAATGCGCCCATGCATTGCGCTACACGCTCGTGTTTGGTCTCATCCCTGAACCTATTACGCACCCCCTATGAAAAATCGTGCGCATGGGCCAGAGGCCTCTTCTCGGTTTCTCATGGCGAGGATTTATAATGGTAACGGTGTATCGAGGTCGATTACAGTTATGCTGTATAAACTTGCTTAGCAATCGAGCTAAGAGAAATGTTTAGAAACTTGTTGTAACATGTACTGAACATAGTTATAACTGTCAAGTGACAAGCTAGTTGTAACATGTACTGAACATAGTTATAACTGTCAAGTGACAAACTAGTTGTAACATGTACTGAACATAGTTATAACTGTCAAGTGACAAGCTAGTTGTAACATGTACTGAACATAGTTATAACTGTCAAGTGACAGAAACTAGTTGTAACATGTACTAAACACAGTTATAACTGTCAAGTGACAGAAACTAGTTGTAACATGTACTGAACATAGTTATAACTGTCAAGTGACAGAAACTAGTTTAGAAACTAGTTGTGAACATAGTTATAACTGTCAAGTGACAAACTAGTTGTACCATGTACTGAATATAGTTATAACTGTCAAGTGACAAACTAGTTGTAACATGTACTGAACATAGTTATAACTGTCAAGTGACAGAAACTAGTTGTAACATGTACTGAACATAGTTATAACTGTCAAGTGACAGAAACTAGTTGTAACATGTACTGAACATAGTTATAACTGTCAAGTGACAGAAACTAGTTGTAACATGTACTGAACATAGTTATAACTGTCAAGTGACAGAAACTAGTTGTAACATGTACTGAACACGGTTATAACTGTCAAGTGGCAGAAACTAGTTGTAACATGTACTGAACATAGTTATAACTGTCAAGTGACACACTAGTTGTGACATGTTCTGAACACAGTTATAACTGTCAAGTGGCAGAAACTAGTTGTAACATGTACTGAACATAGTTATAACTGTCAAGTGACACACTAGTTGTGACATGTTCTGAACATAGTTATAACTGTCAAGTGACAGAAACTAGTTGTAACATGTACTGAACATAGTTATAACTGTCAAGTGACAGAAACTAGTTGTAACATGTACTGAACATAGATATAACTGTCAAGTGACACACTAGTTGTAACATGTACTGAACATAGTTATAACTGTCAAGTGACACACTAGTTGTAACATGTACTGAACATAGTTATAACTGTCAAGTGACACACTAGTTGTAACATGTACTGAACATAGTTATAACTGTCAAGTGACACAATAGTTGTAACATGTACTGAACATAGTTATAACTGTCAAGTGACACAATAGTTGTAACATGTACTGAACATAGTTATAACTGTCAAGTGACACACTAGTTGTAACATGTACTGCACCGAGTATGGTGGTCAGTTAACGGTTTAGCGTAAACATTATTTATTTCAGTATTTTACATGTACATAATAGAATTAACATTTTACATATAAATTAACAGCAATAGATTGAAAGGGATTAGGACGAAATAAAACTTATATAGTTCTTCTCCCTATCAATTGGTTGTTATACAATATAGGCAGGAGAATAATATATTTAACACTGAAAATACGTGAATCCTAATCACGATATATGTCTAACAATTCTTAATGTTTACGTGAAACTATTAATAATATTAGTGTGTAAATAGCTAAGGATGTTAAAATAGAAAATGATTAGGACATAAATGAATCTTTGAAGTAAGTTCAAGAACATAACATATTAAAACTGAGCACGAAAAGGAGAAGAGATTAATATAAAGCGAGGATTAATTGAATAAATAAATCAACCAGGTTGATATGACAATGAATGGCATCTGTGACATCTCCAATCTCAGTCTCAAGCTTCTGATTGGTTCAGCTGAGTGTAAATCCCAGACTCCACCAATGAGATTACTTGTCTAAATGAGCTCGAGTTTGCGTGTGTTTTACGTTTATTTATCGTCGCTACCGGTTGCCCATATGAGCGACGCCTCCTGAAGAGATTAGTCAGTTTAGATGTTTGGAGGATAGTGCAATGATACAGACAGGACCCATTCCAGAGTCTCCTCTGGTTCTTTTACGTGCACGGTGTAAAACACCGACACGAGACCTCGGTTTAAAGTCCCATCTGAAAGACTGTTAATTTTATTAGGGTCAGACGGGGGATCGAACCTGCGTCTGTCAACTATGAAAACACATCTGATGCATTAGTGTTTTGTATTGTGTTTTTAAAGTAAAGTAATAACACCGTTGGAATAGTACACTACTAGATAGGTGAGCAATATACGATAGCCTACTGGTCATGTGACGTATTGTTTGATGCTCACAACTTGACTTACCTGTAATAACTGAATAGGTGAGCAATATACGATAGCCTACTGGTCATGTGACGTATTGTTTAATGTTCACAACCTGACTTACCTGTAATAACTAAATAGGTGAGCAACATACGATAGCCTACTGGTCATGTGACGTATTGTTTAATGTTCACAACCGGACTTACCTGTAATAACTGAATAGGTGAGCAACATACGATAGCCTACTGATCATGTGACGTATTGTTTAATGCTCACAACCTGCCTTACCTGTAGTAACTGAATAGGTGAGCAATATACGATAGCCTACTGGTCATGTGACGTATTGTTTAATGCTCACAACCTGACTTATCTGTAATACGAATATTGCATCGAATGTTTATGTACAGCCGCTATTACTCTTTATTTTGAAATTACAGTATATGCGTTATTTCCGTCAGTAGGATATGTTTTCACTCCGGTTTAATGTCTGTCTGTCTGTCTGTCTGTCTGTTAGCATGATTAAGCAGAAACGTGCAGATCGTCATGAATTATATCTGGAAAATCCACCATGATCCTTGGAACAATCCATTAATTTTTGGTTATGATCCGCATTTGTTAAAGTATTCGTCATCATTGTAAGATAGGGAAAGCATGGCATTTAACGATGTATCTGCGAGAGGTGAACAACGTGTTGCGCTCTACTATACTACTACCAAGCATGGCATTTAACGATGTATCTGCGAGAGGTGAACAACGTGTTGCGCTCTACTATACTACTACAAGCATGGCATTTAACGATGTATCTGCGAGAGGTGAACAACGTGTTGCGCTCTACTATACTACTACCAAGCATGACATTTAACGATGTATCTGCGAGAGGTGAACAACGTGTTGCGCTCTACTATACTACTACAAGCATGGCATTTAACGATGTATCTGCGAGAGGTGAACAACGTGTTGCGCTCTACTATACTACTACCAAGCATGGCATTTAACGATGTATCTGCGAGAGGTGAACAACGTGTTGCGCTCTACTATACTACTACAAAGAGCTCTCTAGTGTGTTATGTTGATGGCATTGGTGGCACATATACATGTATTATGTTTTGTTACAACTTGTTATAAATTATATAGTTTCATTAGTATATGTAATGTATTTGTTGTTACTTTGAAAGTGGTTAACACGCTGGACCCCCACCCGCTATATATAACTCATATCATTGTCATTCGGATGATGATTTTAACGAATTCGACACCGACATATGCTGAACTTACAGCAGTAAGGCACACGTGATTGGAAGTCTACGACAATACCCACCCGGCCACGGACTCTATATAAAGAGGTTAAGATGGTTGGTGGTCTGGTGAAATAACCACACTCATCTACAATCAGACATTATTGCCGTAACTACTCGTCAATAAATAACAACGTGCTTAAACTAGCATAAATAACAAGGTGCTTCAACTAGCATAAATAACAACGTGCTTCAACTAGCATAAATAACAACGTGCTTCAACTAGCATAAATAACAACGTGCTTAAACTAGCATACATAACAACGTGCTTAAACTAGCATAAATAACGACGTGCTTAAACTAGCATAAATAACGACGTGCTTAAACTAGCATAAATAACAACAACAGTGTTATGTAAATAAGTGTGCAGTTTATTTCATGTTTTTGGTAACTATTGATATAAAGACATACATATTGATAGAATAAAATTAACAGTCTTTCAGATGGGACTTTAAACCAAGGTCTCGTCCCGGTGCTTTACACGAGAACGAGAGGAGACTCTGGAATGGGTCTCTGTCTGTATCCATGCACTATCCTCCATCTAAAATGACTAATCTCTTGAGGAGGCGTCGCTCATATGGGTAACAGGTAGCGACGATAAATGAACGTAAAACACACATAGCATACAATTAGCTGTTTTGGATGCTGTTTCATATTGTTTCGTTCCATTTTATTCTAATTTATCCAAGACAAAATCTGGTTATTTAAAATAAATTAAGAAACACAATAATTATTATCTTTCATAGTATTTGAAAATAATAAGATTATTTGTGTGAACATGAATAAATACATATCCACAACAATCAACACAATAACAGACAAGATAATGTCGTGATAGTGTAGTGGTAGCACGCTCACTTCAGGTGCGAAACGCCCGGAGTTTGTGTCCAGCTGTAGCCGTTACGAGTGTCCCAGCCTTACGCAAGGCATTTAAATTTGACATTGCCTCTTCTCTCTCCCTCGTGGTGATGGATTCCATCAGGAATGAGGTCTCGAGGGTGATTAATATAAGTTGTAATAACTTGTTTTGTATGGTCACTCAAATAGTTCTTATACAGATGGTATTAATCTATGTTAATGTATACATACAAATTAAACAAACTGTATCAATTTCTATATAAAACACGGGCACACATTTAGTTCAGACGGATCTGTAGTCCAGTGGTAACACGCTGGACTGGTAATCCAGGGATCGCAGGTTTGATTCCCAGTCTGACCTTAATAAAATTAACAGTCTTTCAGATGGGACGTTAAACCGAGGTCTCGTGTTTACACCGTGCACGTAAAAGAACCAGAGGAGACTCTGGAATGGGTCTCTGTCTGTATCATTGCATTATCCTCCAACAATCTAAAATAACTAATCTCTTGAGGAGGCGTCGCTCATATGGGTAACCGGTAGCGACGATAAATAGAGTAGTTCAGTAGTATTTATAATAAAGTAGTTCAGTAGTATTTATAATAAAGTAGTTCAGTAGTATTTATAATAAAGTAGTTCAGTAGTATTTATAATAAAGTAGTTCAGTAGTATTTATAATAAAGTAGTTCAGTAGTATTTATACTCAGTGCACGCATGAGAAGCTAAATAATAGCAATTTATAAAACTAACGTATTTCCTTCATTATCCTAATGAAACATGTGAAAGGCCCAGAGTTCGAGCCCTGCTTGAGCAGTTATGATTATGCTCTTAGGCAAGGCATTTAAATACCACGTTGCCTCTTCTCTCTCCCTCGTGGCGATGGATTCCATCAAGAATGAGGTCTGGAGAATGATTAATATAAGTTGTAAGAACTTGTTTCGCAAGCGAGCTAAAATTAATTTGTATAAACTAATAGAAACATGCATGGTTTCAAGTCAAGTCATTGATGTTACATTGAGAATGTTATTTACATTCCGCATAAACCGTTGCATTTGGTACATACTACGGTATTCTTAGCCTGGGTTCCAGTCTGTCGATTTTTCACTAATTTACTTCTTGCAAAAATTATCAGAAACTCAAAACCTCCCAAATTAATGGGTCGGGGTTAAAATATATTTATATGACTGACAAGGCAAAATATATCAACGCCTGTTCCCAGGCTGTGGTATTCGGTGAAAATGTTTTTAAATTTAAATAATAAAAAATAAATAATAAAATATAATAATATATATATAATCATAACAATGATTCACTCTCTCATACGAGCGTCTAAGGATGAACGATATGTGGAATATATATGCAAATGCGCTTAAATTATCATAAACATTCAAGAATTACACGTACATTTGTAAACATAAAATGTCAACAATCAAACTTGGATAACATTATATTATATACACCAACTCACAGTCAACTAGTACACCTGCTTGTATTCTCACATATAGCATCGGAACATTATAAAACAAAGGTGGAACATTATAAAACAAAGGTGGAACATTACAAAACAAAGGTTGAACATTATAAAAACAAAGGTGGAACATTATAAAACAAAGGTGGAACATTATAAAACAAAGGTTGAACATTACAAAACAAAGGTGGAACATTATAAAACAAAGGTGGAACATTATAAAACAAAGGTGGAACATTACAAAACAAAGGTGGAACATTACAAAACAAAGGTGGAACATTACAAAACAAAGGTGGAACATTATAAAACAAAGGTGGAACATTACAAAACAAAGGTGGAACATTACAAAACAAAGGTGGAACATTATAAAACAAAGGTGGAACATTATAAAACAAAGGTGGAACATTACAAAACAAAGGTGGAACATTATAAAACAAAAAGGTAAACGTATAAATTCACATAAATTATATATAATATACACTCAACAAAATTCCTAATCGGTCGCCTGGTATTTTATAATATTTGGAGCCAATTAATAATCATACAATATAAATATTTTCTTATTGTCATTTAAATGCATTTGATCCAGAACATTATTATACAGAAAATCATGCGTAACGATCTGTAATAAAATATAACCAATAAGATGATATGAATATTGATATTATATGGTTATTGGTTTGCTCCAAATACTGTAAAACACCAGGTGACCGATTATATGAATATTGATATTATATGGTTATTGGTTTGCTCCAAATACTGTAAAACACCAGGTGACCGATGATATGAATATTGATATTATATGGTTATTGGTTTGCTCCAAATACTGTAAAACACTAGGTAACCGATGATATGAATATTGATATTATATGGTTATTGGTTTGCTCCAAATACTGTAAAACACCAGGTAACCGATGATATGAATATTGATATTATTTGGTTATTGGTTTGCTCCAAATACTGTAAAACACCAGGTGACCGATTATATGAATATTGATATTATATGGTTATTGGTTTGCTCCAAATACTGCAAAACACCAGGTGACCGATTAGGAATTGTGTTGAGTGTATAATACAACCAGACAATTGATGACATGGAAAGAGTGAGTATTCTCAGCAAAGGCAACCTGGGTTCGATCCTCGGACCAGGAAGTATGTGAGATGGTACAGTGGTCACCAGATCAACAGGTGGTTTTCTCCGGGTGCTCAGGTTTCCTCCCACACACATGTCCACATTTACGCTTTCATCCGCGCCAACGAGAGTGATTAATATAAGTTGTTGAAACTTGTTTCACAATCGTTGTAAAATAAATAAAGTTTAAACTAGAGTGAGTGTTGATATGAATGAGTCTGTTAAGTTGATCCATTGAGCGTATTAAGTATAGCTGCTGCTGAACTGTGTGCCATTGAGTGTATTAAGTATAGCTGCTGCTGAACTGTGTGCCATTGAGAGTATTAAGTATAGCTGCTGCTGAACTGTGTGCCATTGAGAGTATTAGGTATAGCTGCTGCTGAACTGTGTGCCATTGAGTGTATTAAGTATAGCTGCTTGTGGATTTCATCAATCGTTGGTAATATGCAATGCATTGTGGATTTCATCAATCGTTGGTAATATGCAAGGCATTGTGGATTTCATCAATCATTTGGTAATATGCAATGCATTGTGGATTTCATCAATCGTTGGTAATATGCAATGCATTGTGGATTTCATCAATCGTTGGTAATATGCAATGCATTGTGGATTTCATCAATCGTTGGTAATATGCAAGGCATTGTGGATTTCATCAATCATTTGGTAATATGCAATGCATTGTGGATTTCATCAATCGTTGGTAATATGCAATGCATTGTGGATTTCATCAATCGTTGGTAATATGCAATGCATTGTGGATTTCATCAATCGTTGGTAATATGCAATGCATTGTGGATTTCATCAATCGTTGGTAATATGCAATGCATTGTGGATTTCATCAACCGTTGGGAATATGCAATGCATTGTGGATTTCATCAATCGTTGGTAATATGCAATGCATTGTGGATTTCATCAACCGTTGGTAATATGCAATGCATTGTGGATTTCATCAATCGTTGGTAATATGCAATGCATTGTGGATTTCATCAATCGTTGGTAATATGCAATGCATTGTGGATTTCATCAATCGTTGGTAATATGCAATGCATTGTGGATTTCATCAACCGTTGGTAATATGCAATGCATTGTGGATTTCATCAACCGTTGGTAATATGCAATGCATTGTGGATTTCATCAATCGTTGGTAATATGCAATGCATTGTGGATTTCATCAACCGTTGGTAATATGCAATGCATTGTGGATTTCATCAACCGTTGGTAATATGCAATGCATTGTGGATTTCATCAATCGTTGGTAATATGCAATGCATTGTGGATTTCATCAATCGTTGGGAATATGCAATGCATTGTGGATTTCATCAATCGTTGGTAATATGCAATGCATTGTGGATTTCATCAATCGTTGGTAATATGCAATGCATTGTGGATTTCATCAACCGTTGGGAATGACTGACAAACAAGCTGTGTGGATTTCATCAACCGTTGGGAATATGCAATGCATTGTGGATTTCATCAACCGTTGGGAATGACTGACAAACAAGCTGTGTGGATTTCATCAACCGTTGGTAATATGCAATGCATTGTGGATTTCATCAACCGTTGGGAATGACTGACAAACAAGCTGTGTGGATTTCATCAATCGTTGGTAATATGCAATGCATTGTGGATTTCATCAACCGTTGGGAATGACTGACAAACAAGCTGTGTGGATTTCATCAACCGTTGGGAATATGCAATGCATTGTGGATTTCATCAATCGTTGGGAATGACTGACAAACAAGCTGTGTGGATTTCATCAATCGTTGGTAATATGCAATGCATTGTGGGATATAATCAATCGTTAGCAATCTGCAAAACTTTATGGATTGCGTTAATCGTTTGTTCATCCAGAATCTATTTAGAAACTTGCTAGTTGAAGTAGGTGTTATGCTTATTTCCCATCACTTCCGGTGAACATTGTTACATAAGTTGTGTCGTAGGCTGGCTGTGCTGACTTTCTCCAATCATTTCCATTGTTTCACAGATTAAACTGTTTTAAAATATAACAAGTCATAATGTTATTTATGCATCAGTGAACAGCATTGCAAGTAGTATCGCTATGGTATTCGATCATTTGAGTCAAGTTAATTTTGTAGCGGATCAATGGTCCAGTGGTTAATACGTTGGAGGTTCGAACCCCCGCTATTCATACACCATACTAAAATGACTCATATTTTAGTCTTTCGCACGAGAATTTCAAACAAGGTCTTGGGTCGGTGCTCTACATTGTGTACGTAAAATGGGACTCTGTCTGTATCTCTGCACTATCCTCCAAATTCTAAAATGACTAATCTCTTCAGGAGGCGTCGCTCATGTTGGCAACCTGTAGCGACGATAACTAACCGTAAAGCACATAGTTAATTTTAAAATGTCCACCTCCGTGGTCGAGTGGTTAAGGTCGCTGACTTGAATACCACTGTAACCTATCATCACTGATGGTCACGGGTTCGAGCCCCGCTCAGGCCGTGTCTCATTTATATGAAAAAAGTTGGCAGTTTCTTACGGAGGTTGGTGCACCCAAGTACTGGTTAACTGCTGGAGCCTGCCCAGGAGAGGTGTTGTTAAGTAAACTGCCCGCCGGCGACATAGCCCGAAATGGTGCTGATGCAGGTGTAAAACCCGAAATATAAATAAATAAATAAAATAATTTTAAAACACTCTCGTGCCATTACGAATTACAATCTGTATTTTGATTATGTGTAATGTATGCATTGTTCAATATGTACCAGATTGGGAAATAAAATATGTTTAAACTAACTAAGCATATACCATTGCCACGAAAATGAATCCAGTCTACTGTGCGGATCTTCACATTGTTATGGTGATATACCCAAGTTGATTTTACATCCCTATATGGATGCACAGATTGGAAATGACGGAGATGACGTTATGTATTAGCCACTACAATGCACGACAGCTGTCAGTGAAAAAAATCAACTGTAAAGTTAGTATACGTTATTTCAATATAAGTCTACATCCGTTATGTCAAAGTCAGTTATGTCGAATTCTCCGGTTATCTCGAAGTCGGATCAAAGTCCAGTTTCAGACACAATCATATTACATATAACTGGCTCCGTTTATATCGAATTTCGTTAAGTCAAATTTCGGTTATGTCGAAGTATTTTGTTTGGTCGGATGGAATTCAACATAGCGGATGTAGACTGTATCAGGGCTAGAGGGCACGGATAATTGAGTCAGGGCTAGAGCGCACGGATAATTGAGTATCAATATGATGGAAAATATCAAATGTTCTCAACTTTATTTCCAGACATTCCCGACTCATACATGAAAATGCACCTGAACTACACAATAAAACAGACACCTATATTTATATTTCGGGTTTTACGCCTGCATCAGAACCTTTTTGGGCTATATCGCCGGCGGACAGTTTACCTAACCACACCTTTCCTGGGCAGGCTCCAGCGGTTAACCAGTACTTGGGTGCACCAACCTCCGTAAGAAACTGCCAACTTTTTCATATAAATGAGACACGGTCTGACCGGGGCTCGAACCCGTGACCATCAGTGATGATAGGTTACAGTGGTATACAAGTCACCGACCTTAACCACTCGACCATGGAGGCGGACCAGACACCTATATGGACAAGTTGTTGCGTACATATATCCGAGTATAAGTTAGCCTACACTAACTACAATAAACGAACCATGGGTCTGCCAAATGAACCCCCACCACCAGGTTCATTCTCATTATGTTCACCAAGATATGAACCCCACAACGTGTGTTCATTGCCGAATTGACCGAGTTCAGCATGCTCAATCGCCTGTAGTAATGAACGCGCTGGTTCATTGTGTACTTACAGGCCGTAGTCCATATAGTCGGACTGCTGTAGTCTCCGGTGTA
This sequence comes from Archivesica marissinica, assembly GCA_014843695.1. Classification (NCBI taxonomy): domain Eukaryota; kingdom Metazoa; phylum Mollusca; class Bivalvia; order Venerida; family Vesicomyidae; genus Archivesica; species Archivesica marissinica. The sequence goes on from CM026389.1 coordinate 25,130,811, forward strand.
CATGTATGGTCATGCACATCTAGTGAGAATCCTCCACACCTACCTTACACCTACCTATTTAACGCTTGCGCCCAGATGGCGGCGGTGTTGAACCAAACATATCTGGGTTGGTAATTTCCGGTTGCAGTGAATCTTGGTATACCATAAATGGTCCTATAACGACGGCTACAGTAGTATCCGCTAATGTTGCTCGCGTGGCTTTCTCATTTATAATCCCTATTATCTGCCCGACAGTATCAGTTGTGTTTTCGATTAGTTGGTAGAAGTGTAGCTCGTAGGAAACATATGTGTGACCATCGACTTCCTTATCACTGAAGAAACATTACAATTGCTCTATTGGCTGATCAACAGATACACATAAATATACAGTTATAGCATGGGGATAGGTCTGTGATTACACATAAATATACAGTTATAGCAGAATAGGTCTGTGATTACAGGTACGCATTAGAATTACAATGAGAGAGAACAATTAAATCAATTGAAATGCTCCGTAATGGTAGATCGATACTTTTTATTTCCTCCATTTCTGAAGAGCATAACATATTTACAAATCATTATTAATATGTATGTACAAACAGAATAATATATAGGTTATAATTTTATCCAGATTTCAATAGTGTGTTATTTGAGTCACCGTTTGACTGGTATTCACTGCATATTAGATAGCTCTTCCATGGTCATGCTCTACGCTGTCCATTACCAGTGTGCTCCCCCAGTGGTTAACACATTGGACTTGTAAGCCAGGGATCGCAGGTTCGATCCCCCGTCTAGCCCTAATAAAATGAAGTCTTTCAGATGAACTTTAAACCGAGGTCTCGTGTCGGTGATGTACACCATGCACGTAACATAACCAGAGGAGACTGTGGAATGTGTCTCTGTCTGTTTTATTGCACTATCCTCCAAAAATCTAAAATGACTAATCTCTTCAGGAGGCGTCGCTCATATGGGCAACTGGTAGCGACGATAAATAAACGTAAAACACACACATACAAATGTGCAGTATCTTCGACTTCTGTGATGTTCCTAATACGAATTTGGAACTAAACCGAAGACGGAATTTGGAGTGAACCCCCACTATTCCATATATGACCATACCATTGTGTTCGTTAATTATAGTCTATGTTTCACTATTTCGTCAGTCTGATTACCACACTTATTCGTTAGTTCGGGTTTTACGCCTGCATCATCACCATTTTGGGCTATATCGCTGGCTGGCAGTTTACCTAACAACACCTTTCCTGGAAAGGTTCCAGCGGTTAACCAGTACTTGGGTGCACCAACCTCCATAAGAAACTGCCAACTTCTTCATTTAAATGAGACATGGCCTGAGCGGGGCTCGAACCCCTGACCAACATTGATGATAGGTTACAGTTGTGTACAAGTCAGCGACCTTAACCACTCGACCACGGAGGCGGACAACTCTTATTCGTTGTTTATCTTCGTTAGCAAATGTATGGATGACTGTCATTACTATTTAAAACTTCGTCAATGTTAACACTGTCAGGCTCGAGAGATATTGTTCCAATCACTGTATTATAGCATGGTGTTCAATCAAATAAAATGGGCTGTCCGATTAGCGCAGTGGTTAGCACGCTCGCTTCTCACCAATGCAACCCGGGTTCGATCCTCAATCAATATAAAATAAATAAAACTCACTATACTTACATGCTCACACCACTACATCCGCCGTAATTCAGCAACGTATTATTCAATATTTTCGATATCTATCAAGTATATTTAATCATATTAAATGGGTTATTTTTAGCTAAGATTACATTACGATAAATACATATAATCATCCTGATTGGCGTAGAATAATTAAATGCAACACAATCATGTATCAAGCAAAAGAAAACGACACCCTTTGACTGAAATTCTGCTGATTTGTTAGAAATATTATATCTTTATTTTCTGATCTATGTACAATACATACATTTCAATTTATATTATAACACATGTACCTCACATAGCCATTCTACAAATGAGAATTATAAGAGACATTAGCATATTACAATATGCGAGACATGATTACTTTCTAACACCTTTCTAAAAACTCTGTAAAAGTCGCTAACAAATATTTAAAATACCGGTACTGGTTTTTAAGATTCTGACAGGGAAAATGAGCACTATCGTGCACATTATAATAGGTCTTTAAGAAATCAGAACCACCTCTGATCAGATCAGAGATGGATGGATTAGCAGCTTTTACATAGTTCACATAAAACAATTTTCACAAATAAAAAAATAAAATATTAAAACAGGTTTTGGCACATATACGTGGATGGATGGATAGTTGAGCAGCTTTTACATAGCTCACGTCTTGTATTGTAATAATGACAATTACGACAGAGGGAACGTATTTGCACAAGAATGAACTATGCATAAGCAATATACCAATGATGTGCATTGACTAGATACCCCACACTGAACGGGTACATGGGGGCCTTAGTGGCTTGGTGTTTACGGTCTTTGATTTTCAAATCATTTGCCACTCACTACTGTACATGTAGGTTCGAATCATGGCAAGAGTGTGGTCTTGTTTCATGTCAGGAAGCTGTTCAGCTCCCTTGTGAAAGATCCAACACTCTTCCCCCGCTTGCCGAAAGTTTCTGAAAATATAATTCTAATGGGCATCCGGTGTTCCACAATACACCCCTGTATAGCCGACATATGATTTAAGCTGACGGTGCCGCATTAACCCAAGCACATAAAGAAAACAAATGAACAGGTATAATAGTAGTAATAATAACAGTATGCCAGTAGATGTAAGATACTAGTAGGCAACGGTAGGAACACCGCTCAACCTCACTATAAATGCAAGGCGATATTGAGGACGATACCATTACACTAAGATATAGTGAAACACGCTTTTATTTTCACTAAGTGATTGTATCTCATTATACCTGGTCGATATAAATGCAACGCGATATTGAGGACTATACCATTACACTAAGATATAGTGAAACACGCTTTTATTTTCACTAAGTGATTGTATCTCATTATACCTGGTCGATATAAATGCAACGCGATATTGAGGACTATACCATTACACTAAGATATAGTGAAACACGCTTTTATTTTGACTAAGTGATTGTATCTCATTGTAGTTGATCGTTACCAACTACATGGATCACTTATATAGTGTTTATTTTATTGGTTTTCTGTTTATATACATATTTCACATATCGCGTTGGACCAGTAGAATAAAGGTCTAGTAATTTAATGTGTACCATGAATGAAATACCGAAAGTATGAATAGCTAGTTATGAATATACATGTATTAACCCATTTCATTCTGGATACATTTAAAGACTTTTGCAAACAATCCAGATCACCTGCAGCGTGACGCTGCAGGCTGATCAGGATCTATGTTATTTGCTACATAACCAAGTGTCTTAGCAAGATTATCTGAATAGCAAACAGCATAGAGCCTGATCAGACGGCATGTTCCATGGCAGCTGATCTGGCTGTATGTTCTTTGCAAATACTGTTTGAACGGTATCCAGAATGAAATGGATTAAAACGATGTTCTTATACATCACATATAGAAACTTATCCATTAAACACCTTTGCCCCAACCATTTATTCAATCACAATAATGAATACTTACATTTCATTTAAATTCCACATTGTCTCTTCTCTCTCCCTCGTGACGATGGATTCCATCAGGAATGAGGTCTCGAGAGTGATTAATATAAGATGTAAGAACTTGTTTCACAATCGAGCTAAAATAAATTTGTATAAACTAATACTTACATTACTACAAAAGTCTTTGGCACTTGTCATAAACGTTTCTGACGTCGTATCATTGTATTCCTCTGTTAGAATGAACTTTAGAAGACGTAGACGCATCACCAACAAATCGACTGGAATCAAGCATATTGACAACTTAATAAAATTATACACATTTCTCAAATATACAGCAATTACACAATCACTAATATTATGTTGTCCCAGATGGTCAACTAAGTTTAACAGCACATTTCACTAATATTATTCAACTACGGTTTCGTCCGCCTACGTATACCATTGTAACCTATTATCACTGATGGTCACGGGTTCGAGCCCCGCTCAGGCGGTGTCTGATTTATATGAAAAGGTTGGCAGTTTCTTACGGAGGTTGGTGCACCCAAGTACTGGTTAACAGCTGGAGCCTGCCCAGGAAAGGTGTTGCTAGGTAAACTGCCCGCCGGCGATATAGCCCGAAATGGTGCTGATGCAGGCGTAAAACCCGAAATATAACATAACATAACATAGTCAACTATGTTCATAAAATATGGTTAGAAATTACAACCCACTTTATCAACTGAATTTTGAATCTTATTATCAATTCTAGTGATTGAATACAATATGAACATTAAATTTTACTTATTCATTAAATTTTACTTATTCATTAAATTTTCATAATGCTTTTATTTAGATGGATATAACAAGTATCACAATTGTTTATGTAAACTGATTTACCAATATCTGGCTGTGGGGTCGTCGTAGTGATATCAACCACGTAGTCACTGATGTTAACCTTGATGTCTTGTATACCACGGAGAGCCACAAGATCGCTGCCTATAAATGCAAAGCTGGTTTGTTGTCCAATAGTTATAGTGTTGAAGTTATTTTCTATCATTGCGTATAACTCTTCTTTCAGAATTGGTTGCATCCCAGAAAACAGTAAGGACACTGTTGACGTAAGCCTGTCTGATTTCAATTCGTCATATCTGTAATGGATGGTGGGACATATATGATATTTGTCAAAACTCTTCTGTCACTGAATCGATTATATTAGAGCAACATCAAATTTCTATAAATTATATTATTGCGTTAAGCGACAATACATTGCGAAAAGCAAATAAAATGCAATAAAATTTTGTCTCATATATATGCATAGCTACTACACATTCTTCTGAATACATTCGAACACTAACATTAAATCAATAAACAGTGTTTTTGTGGTATACAAACTTTCAAAAGTGAAAGTAGGATTTCGTATAACGCTCATACGCGCTCCTGAATTGACGTGTGTTTGTCATTGGAGTCAATACTAAACACGCGATACTTTCGATTAGAGATAATTTAACTAAGATTACAAACAAATAAATATGCATAGGCACACATGTGAGATATCACAGTAAATATGTACCATACCATGTGCTATTCAGGATAAACGCGTTGTATTACGCATGCATGTCGACCCTATTTACGTTATTTTGTTGTCAACAAACCGCATATATGACGTTTGTTTATTTGTTGAAAATACTCAGTTTTTGAGGCAAATATTTGGACAAAAATTATACCATATAATAGCAAATTATATTCTGCAGACATTTGCGTTTTCACCGATGTAGTGTCACTTTAAATGAATCACAGCAAGGATGCATTTCTATAAATGAATCGCCATGTGGGTACAATCTGCGTAGATATTTGATCGAAACGTATGTGTTTACATATTATAAAACTGTATTCACTGATGAGCAATGCTATATTATTTTTCCAATGAGAGACATAACTGGTTTTTCTATTACCTCCCTTGATGGATAGTCAGATTTATCCCGAAATGTATATTGGTCCTTTTAGTTAGAATCCTTTGTTTTTACTGTTGTCTAACCAGATGTTGCGTTAGGATAAATGTAATTTTATCAAAAACATGTTAATTAATTGAAACAAATTTTACAGTAAGGTAACCATTATACATGCTAAAGGATATCTGTCGAGATTTAATAATTTCATAATTGTAAGACGAATACGGATAAAAATGGAAAACATGTGGTGCAAAGGAAACAACGATAAAAACAGAAGAAACCAATTAAGAGGACCACTATACCTTTAGGAGTATTCAGGGACAGTAACTGATAATGTTTCTCATTGTAGCAGTAGTATTTTATTCACGACATATTATTAAAATACTATACTTTTTAACTGGGTGGCGTAATATGGGTCCCTTTTGATAAATCGCGTCACATTGCAGCAACAATACAGGGAAAGAAGATTAAATGTACAGGGAGGTGGAAGATATTTGTTGTTTTTTAGTGTAAGAGATAGAAGATATTTGTTGTTTTTAGTGTAAGAGATAGAAGATATTTGTTGGTTTTTAGTGTAAGATATAGAAGATATTTGTTGTCTTTTAGTGTAAGATATAGAAGATATTTGTTGTTTTTTAGTGTAAGATATAGAAGATATTTGTTGTTTTTTAGTGTAAGAGATAGAAGATATTTGTTGTTTTTTAGTGTAAGATATGGAAGATATTTGTTGTTTTTTAGTGTAAGATATAGAAGATATTTGTTGTTTTTTAGTGTAAGAGATAGAAGATATTTGTTGTTTTTTAGTGTAAGAGATAGAAGATATTTGTTGTTTTTTAGTGTAAGAGATAGAAGATATTTGTTGTTTTTTATTGTAAGATATCGAAGATATTTGTTGTTTTTTAGTGTAAGATATAGAAGATATTTGTTGTTTTTTAGTGTAAGATATAGAGGATATTTGTTGTTTTTTAGTGTAAGATATAGAAGATATTTGTTGTTTCTTAGTGTACGATATAGAAGATATTTGTTGTTTTTTAGTGTAAGATATAGAAGATATTTGTTGTTTTTTAGTGTAAGAGATAGAAGATATTTGTTGTTTTTTAGTGTAAGATATAGAGGATATTTGTTTGTTTTGAGTGAATATGGAATATATCCCCGTTTTGAGGTGAGATATATTCCATATTCACTCAAAACAAACAAATTTTCTTTTTATTTTATGCTAATTGGTGAAAAACAAACACAAAATAAAGAAATTAAAATAGCTGGCCACTGTGTTTTTGAGCGGATGAATACATTGACGACTATACGTCGTGAGTCGATACACAAATCTGCCGCCAGTTTAAAGTTGAATCGAGGAAAAATACATGAAAACATTTATTGGATTTATTGTAACAATTGCAGTGACAAAATTCGAGACATTGTCAGTTGTATTTCGCTTTTGATTTGTTTCATAACAAAAACAATAATACAGGTAAATAGTGTCATTGAAGCCAGGTAAACGGTGAAGAATAGTGTATTGGGAAGGGAGATAATAAAAAAGTAGTCCGGCAAAATACAGTGAGTGATATGCAGTGAGTGATATGGATTATATCTCACTGATAGAACACTGTATTTCATCAACTAGCATAAAATGAAGGATTTTATTTCATCAAGTGATCACAGAAATGCATATTTTAATGATCAAACGCAACTCTTCTTTTTCTTTTATGATTTCCAATAATATTCACTAATATAATATATCTTTACACATTTTATTCATTTTAACTGCCCTGTCGGGAGCCTCATTGCACTACAATACACAACCGCAAAACCACTTCTGCTAGTGTGAACGTTCGTAATAAGAAATAATTCCGGTATAAGTTAGTTTCTGTTTGCTGTAAACATTAAAAACTACAGACAAAATAAATTCATTAGAATATATTACTTTATGATTTAGCTATTCATGATAGTCGCTAAAATACAAAAGTACATGAAACTGCGCAGGAATACGAAACTCAAGCAGTGACAGAGAAAATGCCATCTTTCACTGTTTCAAAGCAGTGGCAGATGGAGTTTTCTTTCACTGAGAAAACTCTATCATTCATTGGAAAGCAAAAAATAAAATATGCTTTCTTTAAAGCAACATTACATCGCAAAAAGCCAAAAAAATGCATTTTTCCCGATTAAATGCATCGCTACTACAAATTCTTCCGAAATAAAAATGAACACTAACATTAAATCAATAACAGTGTTGTTGTGGTCTACACACTTTCAAAAGAGAAAATAGGATTTCATATAACAGTTATATAACGCTCCTGAATTGATTGGAGTCAATACTAAAGGCGTGATACTGTCGCTTAGAGGATATTTATCACTAAGAATAGTCTAAAATAGATATCCATTGGCACAAATGTGATATATAACGGTAAATCTGTACCATAAATCGTGTTATTTGTGATACACGCGTTTTATTACGCCTGTATTTTGACCCTATTTACATTACTTTGCTATGTCAACAATCGTATACGACAGTTGTTTATTAGGTGAAATGCTCAGTATTTGCGGCAAATATTTCGAAGACAATTACACCATATAATATGAAATTACATTCTGTAGACATTTGCGTGTTTTCAGAGGTATTGTCGCTTTAAATATTTGCAATTAGTGTGAGTTAGTCACTTACAGCATTTAATGTACTTTAGTCGGACTTCACTGATCTCGCTGTTCTTTAGATATTAGAATAATATCCAAAACATTATTCAGAAATAATTATAAATACATACTCGTAGTTATGCACAAAACATCGTAGGAATCGTGACACGTAGTAAGTGGTGTTCGCGATAGCAGTACTGATCTGTAAAAATACAATCAAACACACATATATATATTTATATACAGTCAAACCTGTGTTAGCGGCCACCTTCATTAAACAGCCAACCTGTATTAAGCAGCAAGTTTCCATATTCCCAATATGTTGTTTATTATACATTTGCTCTCAAGTCGGAAAGTTGAATAATTGAGGTAAATAATTCTACAACTTTCAAAGACGTTGAATTTCTTAACGCACGATACGACAAAAGGCGAAATATATTTGTTGAACAAATCTGGAATTTTCAGTGTTAGGGTAAACATCACGTTTTCGTGAAACTAGTCAATTGGGGCAGTTGAATGTGTGAAATAATTATGTCATTATGTAGTTGTATTCGGCTTAATAAAAGTATATATTGCCCTTGGGTTGGGGGAGGGGGGTTATTGTGGATTATCTCCGCAAGGCAACATTATTTCCCTAAGCTTTATTTGTGTTTTATACACAACTTCAGTATTTATATAATATTGGTTGTGAACCTAAGCCTAAAAGAGATGACAACCATAAGCTCAGGGATCATTCTAGAGGGCGATGTGGGCGAAAGTGTCGCCCTAGGGACCCTGATTTCGCCCTCTGGGGGCCCCAATTCTCCCTAAAATTTTTTTTGGTTTTTATGATTTTCAAACAAAATGTTGTCTAGTAAGATACACTGGCCTGGCCCATTATAAAGCACGCCTTCTATTCAAATGTTGTATTTAATGGTTGTACTGTGCATTTTGCAGAAGTATATTAAAGAACACGCGCTTTCTCACTTCTCCCAAACAGTATGACATAGAATGAACCCTGATAAGCTGTATCGCTTTCTGTCCAATTCTTTATTTCAATTGTTGTAAATAATCATGTACATGATAGAAAATAAATATGTTGAAACCAAGGCTCCTAAACGCGCTTAGCAAAATCCTAGGAACAGTTTGGAAGTAGCGGAATTTAAAGTAAATCGCCGTCATATTTTGTGGAATTTTATATCAGTGTTGCTTCCAAATATTGAGTCTTTTTCCTGGAAAATTACAATAGTGGTCTAGATTTATTTGAACATATTGTTTGCTACGACAACTGTTACACATGAATCCTTCTGATGGAAACGATCAACACCCCCTTTTAGTTCTCTCTTTTCCCCATTTTCTACATCACTCTCAAAAACAAAACAATACCTATTATATACATAAAATGCGAATATGCATGATATAGACAAGTTAACAAAATAATTCTGTAAAATAAATGACCTTGTATCAAATATGTGAATGCGTAACTATTCATGTCAATTGTATATATATATATAGCCATATCACTTATATGTATGTTGTACATTATATGTCTATAAATGGAAATGTAAGGGGTTACCCGCTAGGGGCCTCAAAATGGAAAAAAAGGCTCCTAAACGCGCTTAGCAAAATCCGAGGGAAAGTTTGGAAGTGGAGGACTTAAAGTAAATCGCCGTCATATTTTGTGGAATTTTATATACAGCAGTGCTGCTTCCAAATATTGAGTTTTTTTCATGGAAAATTACATTAGTGACTTGTCTTATATCTTTCGAGAGCAAAGTGTAGCACTGACGTATACTTCGGCAATTGTTTCATATATGTCTCATTCAGTGATTTTGTAACATAATGGTGTTATATGTTGATTACCTCCATAATTAGTTGTATAGCATGGTACATATTCATGAGTATTGGTCCATTTATAATAATGCTGTATACGGTCGTTATACAGGGCAATTATACATGGAACTGTACTAACTGTTTATGTTGGCAGAGAAGCAAGTACATTTGGCAGGGAAACAAGTATACTTGGCGTGGACATCCCTTACATGTATGCCTGATCAGCATATTAAAGGTTTTCCCACACATGTGTGCTATTACATCAGAAATATACTCTGATGTTTAACTTTAAACAGTACAATTCCAAAATATTAACCTTTAATTTTTCGTACAAGCTGGTGTTTGCACCAAAACAATATATCCGGATTGAGATATGGAGTGACAGTTATACCAAACATGTTTACTGGAACATCTGTAGCTTGACATTTTATGGAATACATGTCCAAGCTTGCTTCTCTATAAAAAATGAGATACATTTAGATTAGGGGGAGACAAACTGGGATTTTGAAAGCGCCATATGGTGCTTAGGCACATCGTAACAATTTAATGATAAATAAATATTTGTGTTATATTTATGTTATATCTGTTATGTTATATTTCGGGTTTTATAAGCCTGCATCAGCACCATTTTGGGCTATATCGCCGGCGGGCAGTTTACCTAACAACACCTTTCCTGGGCAGGCTCAAGCAGTTAACCAGTACTTGGGTGCACCAACCTCCGTAAGAAACTGCCAACTTTTTCATATAAATGAGACACGGCCTGAGCGGGGCTCGAATCCGTGACCATCAGTGATGATAGGTTACAGTGGTATACAAGTCAGCGACCTTAACCACTCGACCACGGAGGCGGACAATGGTGTTATAACTTGGACTTGTTGGAACTTATACTATACAATTACGGTACACTTTACCCCTTTATTTCCATCCACTCCATCGCAGAATGCGCTCTGTCTGATCCTGAAATCTTTAGAGGTCCTATCTAGAAGTGTGTCCCTGTATGAGCTGTAGTCAAACAAATTGATGGTGAAATTGGCGATCCATCCATCTGGAAAATTCGAATGTAAGTATTATGCTTAAAGTACTAATTTTAAATGGCTTATAAATTAGACATCTCGAACAATCATTCTTTCCAAGATGCTGAATAACTAATATTAAAATGGATAAAATAATTAAAAACGTCCATTGCCCGAGGTCATAACACTTTTCTCAGATCTCAAACTCAAGCTCAAATGATTTGATTGGTTGATTCCGAGTCTTACTGCCAGCTGAACCAATCGGAAGCTTGAGACTGAGTTTGAGATAGGAGAACAACTTTATAACCTCGAGGCCATGACTTAGACTATAAGCAGACGGATCTGTAGTCCAGTGGTAACACGCTGGACTGGTAATCCAGGGATCGCAGGTTCGATCCACCATTTTGCCATAATTAAATTAACAGTCTTTCAGATGGGACTTTAAAACGAGGTCTTATGTCGGTGCTTTACATCATGCACGTAAAATAACAAGAGGAGTCTCTGGAATGGGTCTCTGTCTGTATCATTGCACTATCCTCCAAAAATCTAAAATGACCAATCTCTTCAGGATGTGTCGCTCATATGGGCAACCGGTAGCGACGACACACACACACACACACACACACACTTGAGGGATGATAGAATAGTTTATTTTATTTATTTATTTTTATTTCTGGTTTTACGCCTGCATCAGCTCCAGCGGTTAACCAGTACTTGGGTGCACCAACCTCCGTAAGAAACTGCCAACTGTTTCATATAAGTGAGACACGGCCTGAGCGGGGCTCGAACCCGTGACCATCAGTGATGATAGGTTACAGTGGTAGGATGATAGAATTGGCAATATGGATTTACGTTTAGGACACCCATACAGTACTCCATCGACTACGAACAATACACCATGGACGACAATCCGCACTGAATAGTTGAAATAGACTTACTATAAGGAATCTCAAAGTAGTCTGCGATGGAGTCGAATAAAACAAGATCGCTGACCCTATTCCCCACATATTCACCAGATCTCTCTCGAGGCGTGTTGTCATGTATGATATTTGACATTTCGGCTCTGATGGTCGGAATTTCCAATAATGTATAGAAGTCTATGGTAAAATTAACAGAAACGAAATATGGCTCCATCAGTCCTTCACTGAAACAGATAAACAAATTTATATATTTATAGTTGGTTATATATAGTCATATTCGTGTTCAGAACGCCAAAGAAAGTGATTTTAGTCTGTTTGTTTTGGGGATTTAATCTTTTCCCTCATAGAAGCACCTCTTGACGCCATTACCAATACGACATACATTGACAATGTGGTAGCCAAACCAATGTTCATAATAAAGGCCAGAATCTCATGTAGTCCCAGTAATATCTATGGAGGTGGGATAGATACGGTGACAACTTATCCACTGCATGATAGCTAAATGGCTGTCGTTTGTATGGAGATATAATAGTATATTAACCTAAATCTCATGTAGTCCCAGTAATATCTATGGAGGTGGGATAGATATGGCGACTACTTATCCACTGCATGATAGCTGAATGGCTGTCGTTTGTATCGAGATATAATAGTACCGGTATATTAACTTAAATCTCTGTGAAGGAAAGGGTTAAATGGCTGTCGTTTGTATCTAGATATAATAATAAATTAACATAAATCTCTGTGAAGGAAAGGGTTAAATGGCTGTCGTTTGTATCTAGATATAATAATAAATTAACATAAATCTCTGTGAAGGAAAGGGTTAAATGGCTGTCGTTTGTATCTAGATATAATAATATATTAACTTCAATCTCTATGAAGAAAAGGGCTAAAGTCACACCAACTGTTTAGATAATAATTATGGCGTCTCACATGAAATATTAATGGTGGTGTAAGTAAGTACTCCGGCTACATTTTGGAGCTATATTTCAGGCGTGGACTGGCACAACTGTTTAGATAATAATTATGGCGTCTCACATGAAATATTAATGGTGGTGTAAGTAAGTACTCCGGCTACATTTTGGAGCTATATTTCAGGCGTGGTGTAAGTAAGTACTCCGGCTACATTTTGGAGCTATATTTCAGGCGTGGTGTAAGTAAGTACTCCGGCTACATTTTGGAGCTATATTTCAGGCGTGGTGTAAGTAAGTACTCCGGCTACATTTTGGAGCTATATTTCAGGCGTGGTGTAAGTAAGTACTCCGGCTACATTTTGGAGCTATATTTCAGGCGTGGTGTAAGTAAGTACTCCGGCTATTTATTTTCAGCGTGGTGTAAGTAAGTACTCGGCTATATTTCTATATTTCAGGCGTGGTGTAAGTAAGTACTCCGGCTATATTATATTTCAGGCGTGGTGTAAGTAAGTACTCCGGCTATATTTCTATATTTCAGGCGTGGTGTAAGTAAGTACTCCGGTATATTTATATTTCAGGCGTGGTGTAAGTAAGTACTCGGCTATATTTTATTTCAGGCGTGGTGTAAGTAAGTACTCCGGCTATATTTCTATATTTCAGGCGGGTGTAAGTAAGTACTCGGCTATATTTCTATATTTCAGGCGTGGTGTAAGTAAGTACTCCGGCTATATCTATATTTCAGGCGTGGTGTAAGTAAGTACTCCGGCTATATTTCTATATTTCAGGCGTGGTGTAAGTAAGTACTCCGGCTATATTTCTATATTTCAGGCGTGGTGTAAGTAAGTACTCGGCTATATTTCTATATTTCAGGCGTGGTGTAAGTAAGTACTCCGGCTATATTTCTATATTTCAGGCGTGGTGTAAGTAAGTACTCCGGCTATATTTCTATTTCAGGCGTGGTGTAAGTAAGTACTCCGGCTATATTTCAGGCGTGGTGTAAGTAAGTACTCCGGCTATATTTCTATATTTCAGGCGTGGACTGGCACCCGGGTAGAACCATCAACCTTCCGTAACCAAGCAGGAAAGAATTTGACACCCTCATTTGGATTCAAACCTAGAACAGGCATTTAGAAGTAGACGACATTAACCATCAGCCACGGCGCCCCTCCTCCACACGGTGATATTGCACTGTATTCTAGAGTTCCGTGTTTGATGCTAGCAATTCTAATAAAGCATGATCAGAATTTTGGTAGAAGTGAGAAAGCGGGTGATCGCTTCCTTAAATGGTGTTCTTTAATATACTTCTGCAAAATAGGGTTAAAATGCACAGTACAACCATTAAATACAACATTTGAATAGAAGGAGTGCTTTATAATGGGCCAGTGTATCTTACTAGACAACATTTTGTTTGAAAATCTTAAAAAAACATTTTTTTAAATATTAAAATTTTTATTTTAGGGAGAAGTGGGGCCCCCAGAGGGCGAAGTCAGGGTCCCTAGGGCGACAATTTCTAAAATGATCCCTGGGTCACTACAGTACTTGCTACGTTATTACGATTACACATTGGGTAATATAACCACTGGTTTTGCAACGAATACTATACAATTCTGGGCTACGTCGACACAATGAAAGTTTGACCGTCATTTTGAGCTAGAATGTGGCTTCAATAAATAAATACTTAGGTATCATAATATAGAGTGTGTGTTTTACGTTTATTTATCGTCACTACCCATATGAGCGACGCCTCCTGAAGAGATTAGTCATTTTAGATTTTTGGAGGATAGTGCAATGATACAGACAGAGACCCATTCCAGAGTCTCCTCTGGTTCTTTTACGTGCACGGTGTAAAACACCGACACGAGACCTCGGTTTAAAGTTCCATCTGAAAGACTGTTAATTTTATTAGGGTCAGACGGGGGATCGAACCTGCGATCCCTGGATTACCAGTCCAGCGTGTTACCACTAGACTACATATCCGTCTGTTAATATATATACTGAGTCAAAAAAGAAACGATACCAAACTAAAAATGACGTAAAACGGATAAAACCATAGAAAGGTTTAATATATTATTACGTATCAGTACCAGGTATCTTATTGCAACGTCAGCCAACCATACATACAGGTAAATAAACACCCGATAATCCTGAAACGCCGAATTTCCGATTTGCACGTGCTCCTCAACAAAGACAACTTCCTACACATGCACAAATCGGAAAACCGGTTTATTGTACTGGTATTGCATTATCATCGAGGAAAAACACCTTACATACCCATTGTTACCTCTAACAAAATGCCTAGGCTAAACCGCAATCAGAGAATGCGTGCCATTGGCATTATTGACGGTGGTTTACGTCAGCGTGACGTCGCAAATCGACTCGGGGTTACGCGGATCACGATATCACGTCTACTTCGACGTTATCGAACACATGGATCGGTGGACGACCGTCCAAGATCTGGTCGACCACGTGTGACGACGCGTGAACAGGACCGTCACATTTATGTGACCGGTTCCTACCTGCTACGCACACAGCTGCCGTTACTCCTGGGATGACCAACAATCGCATCAGTGCACAAACAGTCAGGAACCGGCTCGGTGAACTTGGCATTCGTGCCTATCGGCCATACGTTGGACCCATCCTGACACGACGTCACCGTGACGTACGGCGGGAATGGACGACGGAACGTGCTCGCTGGGCTCGGTTACAGTGGAATTCGGTGATGTTTAGCGATGAATCGCGGTTCTGTTTGCGTCGAGCGGATGGCAGAGAGCGGGTATATCGCAGACGCGGTGAACGTTACGCCGACGCATGTGTACGTCAGGTCGATCTGTTCGGGGGCGGAAGCGTTATGGCGTGGGGCGGTATCACCTTCGGCAGTCGCACTGAACTGTTAGTGGTGGACGGGAACCTAAACGCCCAGCGGTACTGTGATGAGATCCTTGCGCCAGTTGTTGTGCCGTTCTTTAACACCAACAGAAACGTCACACTGTTCCAACAGGACAACGCCAGGTATCATACTGCTCGGATTTCCACCACATTATTGGAGCAGAACAATATTGAAACCCTGCCGTGGCCTACTTTGTCACCAGACTTGTCACCCATAGAACATTTGTGGGATACGTTAGACCGCCGCGCCAGACGACGTCAGCCGGTAACGTTAAACCAACTGAGGGATGTTTTGCGTCAGGAGTGGACAAATATTGACCAGCAAGAAATTCAGACACTCTTCCGTTCGATGCGACGGCGGTGCATTGCAGTGAGAGACGCAAATGGTGCCCATACTCGGTATTGACGTCTGTGTGAAAACTCCATTAGACCCCTGTCCGACGAATTACGTCATCACGCAGCAGACAGTTTCGGAGGCTCATTATGCTTTATGTGCTCCTCTTTCAAACATGTTGGACTATCATCTTATGAATTTTCAAAGAATTTTCTTAATAAATGTTGAAATTATAGACACAAAACACCAGGTATCGTTTCTTTTTGACTCAGTATATATAATATATAGAGACAGCTGTCGCCTCATTTATGGCCGCACGATCATCAATCTAAGATGGTCATCAATCTAAGACGGTCATCAATCTAAAACGAGGCTTGAGAATTGTCCATCAATCATCAAGGTCAGTGATAGGGTGGGAGCTTACTCAGAATTAGTCCTCGTGTGTATATGAAGTTTCAAAGCAATACTGTTGACCTATTTTGAGAAAAAGTAGAGTCTAGACATTGCGTCATGCACCTGCAGTTATCATATTGGACTACGAATGCACATGTAGGAACAATATCATGTACGGTCGTATTGCGACCTTTTGGGATCATTCGGAGGTATTTGCTAATAAACAATCCTTTGATTTTCTACTGGCAGTTTCACTTTAGAAGGAAAAGGAAGATACGTGTACCTGTACATGTCTGTATTACAGCTTCCATAGCTGCTGGCATATGATGAATTGTCATTTATCAGAGTCGTAATCTGCAATGAAATGCAGCAAATTATTGCTATCTCATATTATATGAAAGATTAAAATTAATGTACATGGAATACAAAAAATTAAGAGGATGGTTGTCCGATTACCGTAGCACCCTCACTTCACACCAATGCAACCCGGGTTCGATCCTCAGACCGGGAAGTATGTGAGATGGTACAGTGGTCGCCAGATGGTTTTCTCCGGGTATTCCGGTTTCCTCCCACACGAATGACCACATAAATTATACGGTTTCATCCGCGCCAACGAGAGTGATTAATATAAGTTGTTAAAACTTGCTTCGCAATCGTTGTAAAATAAATAAAGATTAAACTAAAAAAAGTTTAAACTTTATTTATTAATTAAACACAATTATTCAACTAAGAGGATATGTGTCAGTGTACTTTGAATTATATTTCACCGTAAAACATTGGAAGCCACGAGCCACGAGGGATACTAATAGCTTTCTATGTTCATGAGTGAATATCATACGAGCATCGACTTAACCCTTTCCTTCAGATTTAGGTTCATATACTATTATATATCCATACAAAGGACAGCCATTTAGCTATCATGCAGCGGATAAATAGTCGCCATATCTATCCCACCTCCATATATATTACTGGTACTACATGAGATTTAGGTTCATATACTATTATATCTCCATATAAATGACAGCCATTTTAACTATCATGCAGCGGATAAGTAGTCGCCATATCTATCCCACCTCCATAGATATTACTGGGACTACATGAGATTCTAGCCATTATTATGAACATTGGTTTGGCTACTACATTGTGAATGTATGTCATATTGGTAATGGCGTCGAGAGGTGCTTCTATGAGGGAAAGGGTTAAACCAACAAATAGTCTTTTTTTAAATTTTAGACTGAACAGGTTTAATAAAGATGCAACTGTGCACTAAATGGCGCTAGAACTTCGCATTTAGACTACGATAAATGATGTTACCGACAGCTTGAGTCCTAAAACGATTGCGTTTACATGATTTCAACATGCAGTGGCTAGATACCGCACATGCAAAGCAGCGAGTAATAAAACTGTTATTCCACTATTTTCAACCAGTGCAATAACACATTTTATTTCACTGATAAATTTCTGTAAAAAACATAAAATGAGTAATACAGCCTACATCCGTTATGTCAAAGTCGGTTATGTCAAGTTCTCCGGTTATCTCGAAGTCGGATCAAAGTCCCGTTTCAGACACTATCATTTTACATATAACTGGATCTGTTTATATCGAATTTCGTTAAGTCAAACTTCAGTTATGTGGAATTACATTGTTCGGTCAGACGGAATTCGACACAACGGATGTAGACTGTATTTCAAAATTGCATATCAATGAAATTTAAATCATGACAAAAAATCATTAATGAACATAGCAGACTATGTATAACCTTGTCGCAGAACGGTGTGGCATGTTGGCGAAACATATCTGTTGTGGGATCAGACAGCAAAGGATCCCAGGAAACGTCTAGCAATTGGTATGCAATCGGAACGCTTGTATAATCCGACAGATCGCTGTAGTAGATCAGGAAATCACCAATGATCACTCCCTGGTACCGCTCAAATTGTACTTTCGGCATATCACTGAAAGATAAAAGTACTTACTCGTAATTTAAAAAATAAATCAAACGATATAATTCAATGATGTATTCGGAAGAACGTCCCAATATTGAATATCAAAATGATAAACGAGTACAAGTACTTTAAGCCATTTGATTCTGGATACCGTTCAAACAGTATTTGCAAAGAACATAGAGCCAGATCAGCCGCCACACAGAACATGCCGTCTGATCAGGCTCTATGCTGTTTGCTATTCAGATGATCTTGCTAAGACACTTGGCTATGTAGCAAACAACATAGATCCTGATCAGCATGCAGCGTCACGCTGCGGCTGATCTGGATCTATGTTGTTTGCAAAAGCCTTTAAACGTATCCAAAATGAAATGGGTTTAAAATGTTTACGGACAAATTCGGGGTATTCTGGATTTGCAACAACTACAATTCAATTGCATTATGGAGAAAATCTCAATAAGCTTTAAGCTTCCGATTTAATCCATTTTCGTTTTGTATACAATGTATATGTAATGTACATTATTATCGAATAAATATGTTTAAACCAATTCAATTGCACGATAACTACCTTTTCAGAAAAATTGTGACGGTCATGTTGAAGTCATGTTGAAGAGGAATATGACTCCAAACAAGTGAAAAATAGGATAAATTTACGTTGGTATTATATGTTATGTTATATTTCGGATTTTACGCCTGCATCAGTACCATTTCGGGCTATATCGCCGGCGGGCAGTTTACCTAACTACACCTTTCCTGGGCAGGCTCCAGCGGTTAACCAGTACTTGGGTGCACCAACCTCCGTAAGAAACTGCCAACCTTTTCATATAAATCAGACACGGCCTGAGCGGGGCTCGAACCCGTGACCATCAGTGATAATAGGTTACAATGGTATACGTAGGCGGACGAAACCGTAGTTGAATAATATTAGTGAAATGTGCTGTTAAACTTAGTTGACCATCTGGGACAACATAATAACAACAACAACAACAACAACAACAACAACAACAACAACAACAACAACAACAACAACAACAACAACAACAACAACAACAACAACAACAACAAAAACACAATTACAACGAATATTTAATTTTTATACCTTTCAATAAGATCGTTAAATCTAGTGGAAATAACTTCAGCATCGCTTGTGCCCTTGAATTCAAAGGAGAAGGTAATGTCTGTTTCACCGGTTAAAGAGTTGTAGCTAGCAAGTTAAAGAGAAGCAATGATATTATTCAATTGTTCTGCAACAGTCATTTCAAAATTACGAAAAAACAATTAAACAGTATGTTAGTTTATACAAATTTATTTTAGCTCGATTGCGAAACAAGTTCTTACAACTTATAATAATCACTCTTGAGACCTCATTCCTGATGGAATCCAAGAGGCAACGTGGAATTTAAATGTCTAAAGTTGAAAGAACTTGTTTCGCAATTGAGCTAAAATAAATTTGTATAAACTAATTATTATATTATTAATTCTTGACAAATATCTTACATCATATCCAAAGGATACTAAAAATCGATTTATTTACATGATTTTAATAAAATTACAATTATCATACCGCAACATCTGGTTAGGGAACAACAGTAAAAACAAAGGATTTCAACTAAAAGGACCAATATACATTATGGGATAAATCATTATCTGCAAAGGGAGGTAAGAGAAAAACAGCTATGTCGGTCATTAAGATAAGTGGATATCAGGCAGACAATTCTAGTGATCGCCAGGTGCTCAACTAATTTGTGAAGTTGTGTATGTGGCACAGACAGCTGGCTGTGACGTTAAACATTACGATATTTACGATTTTTATTAAATTCACAGACGCTTTAGTTAGACAAATGTTTGCAGGTTCAAAACCACAAAACGTTTTTTTATTTATTGTTTTGGTTTTTAAGAACACTATGATACACTATACATAAACATTTTTATGCCATTGCCAGCATGTCTATAAATGATACCCCATCACTATCAAGGCTATATACTGGTCTGGACAAATATTGTGGGTTCAAAACCACACAACATTTTTTTATTTATTGTTTTGGTTTTTAAGAACACTATGATATACTATAGGCTTGACACTATACATAAACATTTATTTACGCCATTCCAAGCAAGTTTAAAAATGACACCCCGTCACTATCAAGGCTATATACTCTTGATAGTGATGGGGTGTAATTTATAAATCATTCTGACTCGTTTGGCTGAACATTATAAAAACGTGAAGAGGTAAACAGAAGTAGAGTACTACATGGTGTGTGTTTTACATTTATTTATCGTCGCTACCGGTTGCCCATATGAGCGACGCCTCCTGAAGAGATTAGTTATGTTAGATTTTGGAGGATAATGCATGATACAGACAGAAACCCATTCCAGAGTCTCCTCTGGTTCTTTTACGTGCACGTGTACAGCACCGACACGAGACCTCGGTTTAATGTCCCATCTGAAAGACTGTTAATTTTATTAGGGTCAGACGGGGGATCGAACCTGCGATCCCTGGATTACCAGTCCAGCGTGTTACCACTGGACAACAGATCCGTCTGTGTACTACATGGATATTTCTATAAACCAATTATACTTCACCGAATGTACATTGGAAGCATTATTATCGCGAGTGGTGCTGGCCACGAACAATACACATGTAATATTAGCTTTCTATGTTCATGAGTTCGATCATTCACTTAAACAAATAAATTTTCTTTTTATTTTAGGCTTAATCATGGTTTTATGAAAGAAAACGATGCAATCGTGTAGTAAATTGAGCTGGAACGTCACGTTTAGACAACGTCATTAATGACATCTCTAACAGTTTGAGTCCTAACACAATCGCGATGAAAACATTTCATCATGCGGTTGCTATGAACAACATCTGAAATGCAGTAGGAAATCATATGTCTTATTCCACTGGTTTCACCCTATGCTTTTCACTGGAATAACACAATATTTTATTTCACCGATAAATTTCTATATTTCCTTGGAATGCATAAAATAAATATGTTTATTTACCTGAAGTCCAAAAGAAAGCAATCTAGATAGTTCGGAAATGTGGAAGGATATATTGCCATAATATCTCCAATCTAGAAATTAAAAAAAGCAAAATTAAATACATTCATTATTCTACTGTGATATACAGTCAACAGGCTGATATCAAGCTACTGAGGGTCGATACCTAGGTTGATATCAAGCTACTGAGGGTTGATACCTAAGCTGCTATCAAGCTACTGAGGGTTGATAAATAGGCTGATATCAAGCTACTGAGGGTCGATACCTAGGCTGATATCAAACTATGCTGTATATCATTATCAACATAAACCACCCTACTATTGACATCATACATCCTATCTAGGTTCTATCTAGGTTCCTGATATAGTCTACATCCGCTATGTCAAAGTCGGTTATGTCAAATTCTCCGGTTATCTCGAAGTTGGATAAAAGTCCCGTTTCAGACACTACCATTTTACATATAACTGGCTCCGTTTATATCGAATTTCGTTAAGTCAAACTACGGTTATGTCAAAGTATTTTGCTCGGCCTGACGGAATTCGACATAACGGATATATACTGTAGATGAAACAACTACCTCTCTATTGAATGACAGTATATCAGATGACTTAAATTAATAGGTAATTAATTAGTAAGTTTGACTCTTTATATTTTCCAAGAGGTGTGCAAGATTTGATTGCGTACAAAGTGTGCTGGAGATTCGAGCATAACATGTCCCGGTCTGATTGTTGTAATATACATACACACTTATTGAGAAACTTGCTTGCAGACTCTGCAAGTATCCATAATTCGATAAAATAACTGAACAACTTAGAAAGACTGTCAAACTTTTCATGTCCCCCCCCCCCGAGTATTATTGTGTTTAAATATTCAGCGGCCGTGATTGCTCAGTCGATATATCACTCGCCCTGGAAGAGAGGCCCAGGATTCGAGTACTGATCTGCTGAAGGCTGATATCAAGCTACTGAGGGTCGATACATAGGCTGATATCAAGCTACTGAGGGTCGATACATAGGCTGATATCAAGCTACTGAGGGTCGATACCTAGGCTGATATCAAGCTACTGAGGGTTGATACCTAGATTGATATCAAGCTACTGAGGGTTTATATATAGGCTGATATCAAGCTACTGAGGGTCGATACATAGGCTGATATCAAGCCACTGAGGGTTGATACCTAGGCTGATATGAAGCTACTGAGGGTCGATACCTAGGCTGATATCAAGCTACAGAGGGTTGATACCTAGGCTGATATCAAGCTACTGAGGGTTGTTACATAGGCTGATATCAAGCCACTGAGGGTTGATACCTAGGCTGATATGAAGCTACTGAGGGTCGATACATAGGCTGATATGAAGCTACTGGGGGTTTATATCTAGACTGATATCAAACTACTGAGGGTCGATACCTAGGCTGATATCAAGCTACTGAGGGTTGATACCTAGGCTGATATCAAGCTACTCAGGGTCGATACCTAGGCTGATATCAAACTACTGAGGGTAGATACCTAGGCTGATATCAAGCTACTGAGGGTAGATACCTAGGATGATATCAAACTACTGAGGGTAGATACCTAGGCTGATATCAATCTACTGAGGGTAGATACCTAGGATGATATCAAACTACTGAGGGTAGATACCTAGGCTGATATCAATCTACTGAGGGTAGATACCTAGGCTGATATCAAGCTACTGAGGGTCGATACCTAGGTTGATATCAAGCTACTGAGGGTTGATACCTAGGCTGATATCAAGCTACTGAGGGTTTATACCTAGGCTGATATCAAACTACTGAGGGTTGATACCTAGGCTGATATCAAGCTACTGAGGGTCGATACCTAGGCTGATATCAAGCTACTGAGGGTCGATACCTAGGCTGATATCAATATACTGAGGGTTGATACAAGGCTGATATCAAACTACTGAGGGTCGACACAAGGCTGATATCAAACTACTGAGGGTCGATACCTAGGCTGATATTAAGCTACTGAGGGTCGATACCTAGGCTGATATCAAACTACTCAGGGTCGATACCTAGGCTGATATCAAGCTACTCAGGGTCGATACCTAGGCTGCTATCAAGCTAATGAGGGTTGATACCTAGGCTGATATGAAACTAGCCATGTAACAGTCTTTATTACATTGACATGTATTATATACATGAAAACGATTGAAATATATTACAATGCTACTACAAACATCTGTTATCTGTCAAATTTGACACACAGAGACGCTACAGGAAGCAAACAAACTGGCACTGAGTGAGCATGTATTATTTTCTCAAGACCTGGTTAAATACGGGCATGAGCCATGTCAAACCAGAAAACGTGATGTCATACTGGAAAACACAGCATATAACCTGTATGCTAGACAGTATTGTGGTAGGTAAATACTGCAACAAATAGGCTGAAATTCATATATAAGTAATAACGGGATTATACATTCTGAGAAACATCAGCGTATACATTCTGAGAAACATTCTCAGAAACAGCAGAGTATACATTCTCAGAAACATGAGTGTGCATTCTCAGAAATATCAGAGTATTCATTCTCAGAAACACCAGAGTGTACATTCTAAGAAACATATACATTCTCAGAAACATTAGAGTGTAAATTCTGAGAAACATCAGAATATAAATTCTCAGAAACACAAGAGTATACATTCTCAGAAACATGAGAGTATACATTCTCAGAAATAGCAGAGTATACATTCTCAGAAACAACAGAGTATACATTCTCAGAAACATCAGAGTATACATTCTCAGAAACACCAGAGTATACATTCTCAGAAACAGGAGAGTATACATTCTCAGAAACAGGAGAGTATACATTCTCAGAAACATTAGAGTATACATTCTGAGAAATATCAGAGTATACATTCTCAGAAACACAAGAGTATACATTCTCAGAAACATGAGAGTATACATTCTCAGAAATAGCAGAGTATACATTCTCAGAAACAACAGAGTATACATTCTCAGAAACATCAGAGTATACATTCTCAGAAACACCAGAGTATACATTCTCAGAAACAGGAGAGTATACATTCTCAGAAACAGGAGAGTATACATTCTCAGAAACATTAGAGTATACATTCTGAGAAATATCAGAGTATACATTCTGAGAAATATCAGAGTATACATTCTCAGAAATATCAGAGTATACATTCTCAGAAATATCAGAGTATACATTCTCAGAAATATCAGAGTATACATTCTCAGAAACAGGAGAGTATATATTCTCAGAAACATTAGAGTATACATTCTGAGAAATATCAGAGTATACAATCTCAGAAATATCAGAGTATACATTCTCAGAAATATCAGAGTATACATTCTCAGAAACAGGAGAGTATACATTCTGAGAAATATCAGAGTATACATTCTGAGAAATATCAGAGTATACATTCTCAGAATTATCAGAGTATACATTCTCAGAAATATCAGAGTATACATTCTCAGAAACAGGAGAGTATACATTCTGAGAAATATCAGAGTGTACATTCTCAGAAACATTAGAGTATACATTCTCAGAAATATCAGAGTATACATTCTCAGAAATATCAGAGTATACATTCTGAGAAATATCAGAGTATACATTCTGAGAAATATCAGAGTATACATTCTCAGAAATATCAGAGTATACATTCTCAGAAACATTAGAGTATACATTCTGAGAAATATCAGAGTATACATTCTCAGAAATATCAGAGTATACATTCTCAGAAATATCAGAGTATACATTCTCAGAAATATCAGAGTATACATTCTCAGAAACAGGAGAGTATATATTCTCAGAAATATCAGAGTATACATTCTCAGAATTATCAGAGTATACATTCTCAGAAATATCAGAGTATACATTCTCAGAAATATCAGAGTATACATTCTGAGAAATATCAGAGTATACATTCTGAGAAATATCAGAGTATACATTCTCAGAAATATCAGAGTATACATTCTCAGAAACATTAGAGTATACATTCTGAGAAATATCAGAGTATACATTCTCAGAAATATCAGAGTATACATTCTCAGAAATATCAGAGTATACATTCTCAGAAATATCAGAGTATACATTCTCAGAAACAGGAGAGTATATATTCTCAGAAATATCAGAGTATACATTCTCAGAAACAGGAGAGTATACATTTTCAGAAACATTAGAGTATACATTCCGAGAAACCTCAGAGTGTACATTCTCAGAAACATCAATTGGGAAATACGAAACACCGATATCAATAATTACATTTGTACAAAATGCGTCATAGTACTGTTGATATGAGAACGAATTCTCGTTGTTCAGTTCCGATGTGTACGTGAAATCCAAAAGTTTCATGGTCATTGTTACTTCAGTCGAAATGAAGTCCGAGTGCTTGAAGATCATACCACCAACGTTAATACCGTATACATCACCAAATCTAAAAAACCAAAATCCTTAATCCACGAAAATGTTAAAATGCTTTATGCCAATCCTTCATATAAAATAAGAATTTTAGATAAACGCGATTAATCATAGATAGATAGGCAAATAGTTAAAGTTTAAACTTTATTTATTTTACAACGATTGCGAAGCAAGTTTTAACAACTTAAATTAATCACTCTCGTTGGAGCGGATGAAAGCGTAAATGTGGTCATTTGTGTGTTGGAGGAAACTGTAGTACTCGGAGAAAACCCACCTGTCCGATCTGGCAACCACCGTACCATCTCGCATACTTCCCAGTCTGAGGTTCGAACCTGTGTTGCATTGCTGAGAAGCGAGAGCACTAACCACTGCGCTAATCGGACTAAGAGTTGCCACACTTGATATTTGTTCTAACATAAACTTACTGTACTGATTATATGCTTAACTGGTAGTTTTAAATATTCCACAGAGAGTACAAAAGTAATACTGTATATACATATTGCAAATATGTAATTCATGGTCCAACGTTAACTTACATTCGTTCACTAGTTTGAACATGTGATTGTCAAAGAGCGTCGATAATGGTATGTTTAGAAACTACCTCAATCACAACAGACGGATCTGTTGTCCAGTGGTTAACAGGCTGGACTGGTAATCCAGGGATCGCAGGTTCGATCCCCCGTCTGTTCCTAATAAAATTAACAGTCAATTTCAGATGGGACTTTAAACCGAGGTCTTGTGTCGGTGCTTTACACCATGCACGTAAAAGAACCAGAGGAGACTCTGGAATGGGTCTCTGTCTGTATGCATTGCACTATCCTCCACACAATATAATATGACTAATCTCTTGAGGAGGCGTCGCTCATATGGGTAACCGGTTGCGCCAATAATGTTATGTTTGTTAGTTCGGGTTTTACGCCTGCATCAGCACCATTTTGGGCTATATCGCCGGCGGGCAGTTTACCTATCAACACTTTTCCTGCAGGGCTCGAACCCGTGACCATCAGTGATGATCGGCTACAGTTGTATACAAGTCAGCGACCGTAAAAACCACTCGACCACGGAGGCGGACTAGGTAGCGACGAAAAATAAACGTAAAACACACACTCTAAATCACATTTAAATTCTTGATTTTACTTGTACTAATATGTATACAAATGGAGGAGTGTGCTAATTACCTAAGTTTATCTCTAGTTTCAAATAGCATATCTTTAATAAGTTCACCAAGGTCATCACGTTGATCACTAGTAAAACTTAGCTGCATGTTAAGCCCAGCTGGTGTTTCCCTGAAAATGAATAAATATATGCAGGCAAGACTAACAGAGTAGTTGAAAATAAACATAGGATCTTACATGGGTGGTGAATTCATGCCATATTTTATGAAACGAGTTTTCGAATTTTCCTATTAAGCGAGCCTTTTGTCGAAATAGCAACATTCAAAAAACGAGTATCATAAAATATGGTATGAAATCACCACGAGTGTAAGAAACTTTTTATCACATTACCATAGTAACAACAACCATAAATTGTGAAGAAAAAATATGTTTCTCTGTGTGGCAGTACATTTTAACATCTTAATCATATAAATATTGAAATGGACAATAATGATGAGATTTGTATCATGTATAAAGTCTCTTATAACTCTGTATAGGGTGGCAATGTGGAATTTTATATGTTTTTAGTTTGGGATATGTTGTATATATCGTGTCACACTGATGAGACTATAATAAAGAATAAAATAATGTTTTAAAGTTTACAGGCAGATCTGTAGTCCAGGGGTAACATGCTGGACTGGTAATCCAGGGATCGCAGGTTCGATTCCCCGTCTGACCCTAATAAAATTAACAGTCTTTCAGATGGAACTTTAAGCTACGGTCTCTTGTCGGTGCTGTACACCGTGCACGTAAAAGAACCAGAGGAGACTCTGGAATTGGTCTATGTCTGTATCATTGCACTATCCTCCGAAATTCTAAAATGACTAATCTCTTCAGGCGGCGTCGCTCATATGGGCAACCGGTAGCGACAATAAATAAACATAAAACAAACACATAACTTATCAATGATACATGTATAAGAATGGTGTAACGTACATAAAGCTGGTAATACTACACGATTCATAGACTGGGAATCCCGTCTCGGATAGGAAACTGGTTATCTGAAAGAGAAACGTTACAATAACTAGTATATGTGGTTAAAGCGACACTACATCAGTGAAAATGCAAATTTCTACACAATGTATTTTCCTATTATAGGGTATAATGTTTTCCAAATATTTGCCTCAAATATTGAGTATTTTAACTAATAAACAAACATCGTATAAGCATACAAAATAATGTAAACATCCAAGCGTAATACAACTAGTGTATCCTGAATAACATGATTTATGGTACATATTTACCGTTATATCTCACATTTGTGCCTATATATTTCTAGACTATTCTTAGTTAAATTATCTCTAAATGACATTATCTCGAGCTTAGTATTGACTCCGATGACAAAACAAACGTCAATTCAGGAGCATGGATGACCGTTATATGAAATCATACATTCAATCCACAAAAACACTGTTTATTGATTCAATGTTAGTGTTCGAATGTATTTGGAAGAATTTGTAGTAGCAATGCATTTATACGTGAAAAAAATGCATTTTATTTGCTTTTTGCGATGTCATGTCGCTTTAATAATACATACTATGCTGTTTATAAAAATATATATTTGCTCTTTGCAATGTAGTGTCGCTTTAATAATACATACTATGCTGTTTATAAAAATATATATTTGCTTTTTGCAATGTAGTGTCGCTTTAATAATACATACTATGCTGTATATCATTATCAACATAAACCACCCTACTATTGACATCATATATCCAGGATCGTTATATCTAGGTTCCTGATACAGTCTACATCCGCTATGTCAAAGTCGGTTATGTCAAATGATTCGGTTTTCTCGAAGTCAGATCAATGTCCCATTTCAAACACTATCATTTTACATATATCAGACTCCGCTTATATCTAATTTCGCTAAATCAAACTTCGGTTATGTCAAAGTATTTTGTTCAGTCCGACGGAATTCGACATAACGGATGCTGACTGTATATCGAAATGTTATCTTTTTAAAATTATTAACAGAAATGCACTATTTACTGCACACACTCATGAGTTGTACCATCAACAATACGACAACTGGTTTTAATTTCGTTTACAAATGATGAGTGTAATGAGTGTGTGTGTGTGTAGACAGTGGCTATATATGCGGTACCGTAATCTAGGATTTATACTACACCGAAAAGGAAAACGGAAAGTGAAGATTTACCTACTTTACGAAGCGCTTAAAAGCAATAGTATTATGCAAATTGTACTTTTTAAAAATATGTTTATATGTATTTGAAATAATATGATATTTTATTTCCAAGATTCATAACGCAACATAAATGGTATACCGTGGTTCTATTCTATTTCGGGTTTTACGCCTACATCAGCACCAGTTTGGGCTATATCGCCGGCGGGCAGTTTACCTAACAACACCTTTCCTGGGCAGGCTCCAATAGTTAATCAGTACCTGGTGCAGTAACCTCCGTAAGAAATTGCCAACTTTTTCATATAAATGAGACACGGCCTGAGCGTGGCTCGAACCCGTGACCATCAGTGATGATAGGTTAGAGTGGTATACAAGACCGTAACCACTCGACCACGGAGGCGGACAAGGTATACCATGGTATACCGGACATATCAATATGTTTGTAGTATTATAAATAATGTAGTTGTGACTGAGCAAAACGTACACATCCGACTAAATTCATACTATTCGAATAATTATGTCTTAGGAGTAATATTCATAGAAACACTTACGTCATTACAGAGAGCGGTCTGTCTCTGTTGAAAGATCGTTGATTGTGGATTAAGCAGGTTTTGCGTGATTTCTAAGCCAACCGTTTCGAAGGACAGGTCGAAAGCTTCTACTCCAACTTTAAACCAATCAAAATGGTGAATAAGAAACCAAATACAGTCAAACCTATATGAAGCAGCCAGCCAAGGGAATCACAGAAAGTGGCTGTTTAGCACAGGTGGCTGCTTAATAGAGGTCATATGTATAACAAAGTAATATATTGGGAATCTGAAAACTGGTTGCTTAATGCATGTTGGCTGTTTAACACAGGTTTGACTGTACTACTGAATATACAGTAATGATATATAGTACATACTAAACATGGTCGGAAACACTGATAGACTTGCACTGTACTTATATTACTCAATTGAGCCCATATAATCTCATAAAGAGAACATTTGAACGCATGCATCAGACAGCTATAATAAAGACATCGAATGAGGAATCACAATTGTGTAAACAACTTTTAGCAGAATATTAAACTCACATGGCAGACGGACGGACGGATGGACGGATCAAAACGACTAAAGTAGTATGGTTCTTGTACTAAATAAATATTGAGTCAAATCTGATCTAAGTTTATAAATTGACATACAGAAAAACGTGTATTTAAAATAAATATTAATGTAATTGATTATGTTTGTAAAACTAGTGTATGTCTAAATGTATACATGTAACATATTAAGGAAAATGCAAATATAGCCAGGGTTCATTCTAGGTCAGAATTTTTGGGAGAAGAGAGAAAGCGCGTGATCGCTTCCTTAAATGGTGTTCTTTAATATACTTCTGCAAAATATGGTTAAAATGCACAGTACAACCATTAAATACAACATTTGAATAGAAGGAGTGCTTTATAATGGACCAGTGTATCTTACTAGACACAATTTTGTTTGAAAATCATAAAAACAAAAACAAAAAATATGTAACATATTAAGTAATATTCAAATATAGCAATAGACAAGACAATAAGAGAATTCCATGATTATTCATTTCATTTATAATAAAATCCATCAAATGCTAATGAAACAGGAATCAATTAAACATTTCAAACAATTTAAATCCGTCATGATTTTCCATTCAAGTTAAAAATGTGATATTCTGTAAATTACATGGTTATGTTACCTAGTTCACAAGTGGGCCCAGTCCAACTGCCAATACAAACACACTCATACGATCCGGGTGTGTTCTTACACATTGCATTATTTTTGCACACGTCTGTGAGGCATTCATCAACATCTACAAATCAGATTAATAACAATATAGCAATGATACAGTACGAACCCGTGCTTGTTGCGGAAGAGTTATTATATTGCCCGTATAGAGACATAGAACAATAGAGTGACGTATTCACGATTAGTCCAACAATGGACGCCCCAATATCAAATTAGTATTTAGCAAACGGTACTGCAGCATAAAAACGAAGATAAGTATTTAGCAAACCGTACTGCAGCATAAAACAAAGACAAGTATTTAGCAAACTGTACTGTAGCATGAAAACAAAGATTAGTATTTAGCAAACCGTACTGCAGCATAAAACAAAGACAAGTATTTAGCAAACCGTACTGCAGCATGAAAACAAAGATTAGTATTTAGCAAACCGTACTGCAGCATGAAAACAAAGATTAGTATTTAGCAAACCGTACTGCAGACTGAAAACAAAGATTAGTAGTTAGCAAACTGTACTGCGGCATCAATCGAAGATTAGTATTTAGCAAACCGTACTGCAGCATCATGAAAACAAAGATTAGTATTTAGCAAACCGTACTGCAGCATGAAAACAAAGATTAGTATTTAGCAAACCGTACTGCAGCATGAAAACAAAGTTAAGTATTTAGCAAACCGTCCTGCAGCATGAAAACAAAGATTAGTATTTAGCAAACCGTATTGCAGCATGAAAACAAAGATTAGTATTTAGCAAACCGTACTGCAGCATGAAAACAAAGATAAGTATTTAGCAAACCGTACTGCAGCATGAAAACAAAGATAAGTATTTAGCAAACCGTACTGCAGTATGAAAACAAAGATTAGTATTTAGCAAACCGTACTGCGGCATCAAAACAAAGATTAATATTTAGCAAACTGTACTGCGGCATCAAAACAAAGATTAGTATTTAGCAAACAGTACTGCGGCATCAAAACAAAGATTAGTATTTAGCAAACTGCACTGCAGCATGAAAACAAAGATTAGTATTTAGCAAACCGTACTGCGGCATCAAAACAAAGATTAGCATTTAGCAAACAGTACTGCGGCATCAAAACAAAGATTAGTATTTAGCAAACCGCACTGCAGCATGAAAACAAAGATTAGTATTTAGCAAACCGTACTGCGGCATGAAAACAAAGATTAGCATTTAGCAAACAGTACTGCGGCATGAAAACGAAGATTAGTATTTAGCAAACCGTACTGCAGCATGAAAACAAAGATAAGCATTTAGCAAACCGTACTGCGGCATCAAAACGTGTGGCCATTTTGTACGGTTGTAAATAAAGTGCATACGTTTACCTACTTCAATAATGAAGAATCAAGAATAGGTAGGACATAACTTTGTATGTGTAGTCCATTATTATTAATATTGGACTGCTGCCAAAAGGCCGTGTAGTCCATTATTATTAATATTGGACTTATTATTAATATTGGACTGCTGCCAAAAGGCTGTGTAGTCCATTATTATTAAATATTGGACTGCTGCCAAAAGGCCAGATTATTACTTTAAATCCTACTCGTACAAGGACGAAAGTAACAATTTTAATTAGTAGGATCTTGTTATATTAGTGTATGTTTTTAGTAAGATATAAGCCTCAAACGGATCCAATATGTAAAATATTGGTACTGTCTTCGGCCCTACGTGACTCACACAGTCCAATATTTTATATATTGGATCGTTTTCGGCTTATATGCTATACATAACAACACATGCATAGATAACATCTAGAAACCACCACCAATTATACTTGATAATAATTATAGTATCACCCATCTACTACCACTACCTATAAGTGATGCAATATTCATTGATGCAATATTCAATGATGCAATATTCAAGTGATGCAATATTCAATGATGCAATATTCAAGTGATGCAATATTCAACAATATTCAAGTGATGCAATATTCAAGTAATGCAATATTCAATGATGCAATATTCAACAATATTCAATGACGTAATATTCAACAATATTCAATGATGCAATATTCAATGATGCAATATTCAAGTGATGCAATATTCAATGATGCAATATTCAACAATATTCAATGATGTAATATTCAAGTGATGCAATATTCAACAATATTCAAGTGATGCAATATTCAAGTGATGCAATATTCAATGATGCAATATTCAAGTGATGCAATATTCAATGATGCAATATTCAAGTGATGCAATATTCAACAATATTCAAGTGATGCAGTATTCAAGTGATGCAATATTCAACAATATTCAAGTGATGCAATATTCAAGTGATGCAATATTCAATGATGCAATATTCAACAATATTCAATGATGTAATATTCAACAATATTCAATGATGCAATATTCAATGATGCAATATTCAATGATGCAATATTCAACAATATTCAAGTGATGCAATATTCAATGATGCAATATTCAACAATATTCAAGTGATGCAATATTCAAGTGATGCAATATTCAAGTGATGCAATATTCAACAATATTCAAACCGAGCTCTCGTGTCGGTGCTGTACACCGTGCATGTAAAAGAACCAGAGGAGACTCTGGAGTGGGTCTCTATCTGTATCATTGCACTATCCTCCAAATATCTAAAATGACTAATCTCTTCAGGGTCGCTCATATGGGCAACCGGTAGCGACGATAAATAAACGTAAAACACACACACAAATCACTGTCGGCCTACTAAACATGATACAAGGGTAACAGCAATGATGAACTAATACTGAGGAGCTTGAAAACGGAATGCATCTTTAGGATTAAAAAAACTATGGATAACAGACATATATACTTACAGTTGTTTTGCCACCCGGTCGGGCGGGGGAGGCACTAGCAGTATGGAAATATAGCATGTACAGCCACAAAGACCATTAAAATGTTCAGGATTTCATTTATAATAACAAAATCAATCAAATGCTAATGAATCTGGAATCAACTACATGTACATATTTCAAAAGACAATAATTCTTAAAACCTTCAGCACACATATTTCCCATCCAGCCCGTAGCACAAGAACATGTAAATGAACCAAAGGGAAAATTATCACAGGTTCCGCCGTTCAAACATATCCCCAATGTCTCTGTACATTCGTCTATATCTACAAAGACAAAATGATACTAAATTACTGTTATTTAGCGGTGTTGGTGTTTACGCTCGTTGACTTCAAATAAGTTGGCCATCGCCGTATTTGCAGGATCAAGTGTATCCTACTACATGCGGATGTCAAATACTTTCACGAGAGGAAGCTATTCAGCTGGTTTGCAGAAGGTCAGTGGTTCTACACACACACGGGTACTCATCCATGCCTGCTATACTGTTCGGAATGGGGAACTCGAGGTATTCCTCCACCCATAATAGCTGGCGACTCGCCATATAACCCAAGATGTTGGTGCGACTGTAAAACTCCATTTATAAGTACAAGTACTATCAATTAAATATAAATAAATATCACGCAGATTACTGAGAATCTGTAATGCAATCAGTGTCTACATAATTACATTTAATTTTGTCATTAAATTGAATATTAAGAACGCATTAATATCAATGTGTGACATGTTTCGTTGCATACAATGCATACAACTCCAACAATCGTTGGCTGTCCAAATAGCGCAGTGGTTAGCGCACTCGCTTCTCACCAATGCAACCCGGGTTCGATACTCAGATCGGAAAGTGTGTGAGATGGTACGATGGTCGCCAGATCTGACAGGTGGGTTTTCTCCAGGCACTTCGGTTTCCTCCCAAAAACCTAGCAATCGTAAAATAAATAAAGTTTAAAACAAACAAATAAAAAGCTCCAACAATAACGTGCCAAATGTGACTATCAGCTGATGTCATTTTGTTATTTAAAATCAGACTCAATAACTAACACAGGTATCCTGTTTTATATCTTCCCACTAAACAAAACAGTTAACCTTTATCACACAGATATCCTGTCCAGCCATTAGCACATGTGCATGTAAATGATCCAGACGGAGAATTCTCACACGTTCCGCCGTTCAAACATATCCCCAATGTCTCTGTACATTCGTCTATATCTACAAAGACAAAAATTACTGTTATTTAGTGGTGTTGGTGTTTACGCTCGTTGACTTCAAATAAGTTGGCCATCGCCGTTTTTGCAGGATCAAGTGTATCCTACTACATGCGGATGTCAAACACTTTCACGAGAGGAAGCTATTCAGCTGGTTTGCAGAAGGTCAGTGGTTCTACACACACGGGTACTCATCCATGCCTGCTATACTGTTCGAAATGGGGAACTCGAGGTATTCCTCCACCCATAATAGCTGGCGACTCGCCATATAACCCAAGATGTTGGTGCGACTGTAAAACTCCATTTATAAGTACAAGTACTATCAACTACATATAAATAAATATCACGCAGATTACTGAGAATCTGTAATGCAATCAATTATGTTATATTTCGGGTTTTACGCCTCATCAGCATCATTTTGGGCTATATCGCCGGCGGGCAGTTTACTTAACAACACCTTTCCTGGGCAGGCTCCAGCGGTTAACCAGTACTTGGGTGCACCAACCTCCGTAAGAAACTGCCAACTTTTTCATATAAATGAGACACGGCTGAGCGCGACTCGAAACCGTGACCATCAGTGATGATAGGTTACAGTGGTATACAAGACAGCGACCATTACCACTGGACCACGCAGGCGGACAGTAATGCAATCAAATTGTCAACATAATTACATTTAATTTTTTGTCATTAAATTGAAAAATAAGAACGCATTAATATCAATGTGTGTCATGTTTCGTTGCATACAATGCATACAACTCCAACAATCGTTGGCTGTCCGAATAGCGCAGTGGTTAGCGCACTCGCTTCTCACCAATGCAACCCGGGTTCGATACTCGGATCGGGAAGTATGTGAGATGGTACGATGGTCGCCAGATCGGACATGTGGGTTTTCTCCAGGCTCTTCGGTTTCCTCCCAAAAACTTCGCAATCGTAAAATAAATAAAGTTTAAAACAAACAAATAAAATACTCTAAACAACAATAACGTGCCAAATGTGACTATCAGATGATGTCATTTTGTTATTTAAAATCAGACTCAATAACTGACACATGCATCCTGTTTGATATCTTCCCAGTAAGCAAAACAGTTAACCTTTATCACACAGATCTCCTGTCCAGCCATTAGCACATGTGCATGTAAATGATCCAGACGGAGAATTCTCACACGTTCCGCCGTTCAAACATATCCCCAATGTCTCTGTACATTCGTCTATATCTACAAAGACAAAAATTACTGTTATTTAGTGGTGTTGGTGTTTACGCTCGTTGACTTCAAATAAGTTGGCCATCGCCGTTTTTGCAGGATCAAGTGTATCCTACTACATGCGGATGTCAAATACTTTCACGAGAGGAAGCTATTCAGCTGGTTTGCAGAAGGTCAGTGGTTCTACACACACACGGGTACTCATCCATGCCTGCTATACTGTTCGAAATGGGGAACTCGAGGTATTCCTCCACCCATAAGAGCAGGCGACTCGCCATATAACCCAAGATGTTGGTGCGACTGTAAAACTCCATTTATAAGTACAAGTACTATCAATTACATATAAATAAATATCACGCAGATTACTGAGAATCTGTAATGCAATCAGTGTCTACATAATTACATTTAATTTTGTCATTAAATTGAATATTAAGAACGCATTAATATCAATGTGTGACATGTTTCGTTGCATACAATGCATACAACTCCAACAATCGTTGGCTGTCCAAATAGCGCAGTGGTTAGCGCACTCGCTTCTCACCAATGCAACCCGGGTTCGATACTCAGATCGGAAAGTGTGTGAGATGGTACGATGGTCGCCAGATCTGACAGGTGGGTTTTCTCCAGGCACTTCGGTTTCCTCCCAAAAACCTAGCAATCGTAAAATAAATAAAGTTTAAAACAAACAAATAAAAAGCTCCAACAATAACGTGCCAAATGTGACTATCAGCTGATGTCATTTTGTTATTTAAAATCAGACTCAATAACTGACACAGGTATCCTGTTTTATATCTTCCCACTAAACAAAACAGTTAACCTTTATCACACAGATATCCTGTCCAGCCATTAGCACATGTGCATGTAAATGATCCAGACGGAGAATTCTCACACGTTCCGCCGTTCAAACATATCCCCAATGTCTCTGTACATTCGTCTATATCTACAAAGACAAAAATTACTGTTATTTAGTGGTGTTGGTGTTTACGCTCGTTGACTTCAAATAAGTTGGCCATCGCCGTTTTTGCAGGATCAAGTGTATCCTACTACATGCGGATGTCAAATACTTTCACGAGAGGAAGCTATTCAGCTGGTTTGCAGAAGGTCAGTGGTTCTACACACACGGGTACTCATCCATGCCTGCTATACTGTTCGAAATGGGGAACTCGAGGTATTCCTCCACCCATAATAGCTGGCGACTCGCCATATAACCCAAGATGTTGGTGCGACTGTAAAACTCCATTTATAAGTACAAGTACTATCAACTACATATAAATAAATATCACGCAGATTACTGAGAATCTGTAATGCAATCAATTATGTTATATTTCGGGTTTTACGCCTCATCAGCATCATTTTGGCTATATCGCCGGCGGGCAGTTTACTTAACAACACCTTTCCTGGGCAGGCTCCAGCGGTTAACCAGTACTTGGGTGCACCAACCTCCGTAAGAAACTGCCAACTTTTTCATATAAATGAGACACGGCTGAGCGCGACTCGAAACCGTGACCATCAGTGATGATAGGTTACAGTGGTATACAAGACAGCGACCATTACCACTGGACCACGCAGGCGGACAGTAATGCAATCAAATTGTCAACATAATTACATTTAATTTTTTGTCATTAAATTGAAAAATAAGAACGCATTAATATCAATGTGTGTCATGTTTCGTTGCATACAATGCATACAACTCCAACAATCGTTGGCTGTCCGAATAGCGCAGTGGTTAGCGCACTCGCTTCTCACCAATGCAACCCGGGTTCGATACTCGGATCGGGAAGTATGTGAGATGGTACGATGGTCGCCAGATCGGACATGTGGGTTTTCTCCAGGCTCTTCGGTTTCCTCCCAAAAACTTCGCAATCGTAAAATAAATAAAGTTTAAAACAAACAAATAAAAAACTCTAAACAACAATAACGTGCCAAATGTGACTATCAGATGATGTCATTTTGTTATTTAAAATCAGACTCAATAACTGACACATGCATCCTGTTTGATATCTTCCCAGTAAGCAAAACAGTTAACCTTTATCACACAGATCTCCTGTCCAGCCATTAGCACATGTGCATGTAAATGATCCAGACTGAGAATTCTCACACGTTCCACCGTTCAAACATATCCCCAATGTCTCTGTACATTCGTCTATATCTACAAAGACAAAAATGATACTAAATTACTGTTATTTAGTGGTGTTGGTGTTTACGCTCGTTGACTTCAAATAAGTTGGCCATCGCCGTTTTTGCAGGATCAAGTGTATCCTACTACATGCGGATGTCAAACACTTTCACGAGAGGAAGCTATTCAGCTGGTTTGCAGAAGGTCAGTGGTTCTACACACACGGGTACTCATCCATGCCTGCTATACTGTTCGAAATGGGGAACTCGAGGTATTCCTCCACCCATAAGAGCAGGCGACTCGCCATATAACCCAAGATGTTGGTGCGACTGTAAAACTCCATTTATAAGTACAAGTACTATCAACTACATATAAATAAATATCACGCAGATTACTGAGAATCTGTAATGCAATCAATTATGTTATATTTCGGGTTTTACGCCTGCATCAGCATCATTTTGGGCTATATCGCCGGCGGGCAGTTTACTTAACAACACCTTTCCTGGGCAGGCTCCAGCGGTTAACCAGTACTTGGGTGCACCAACCTCCGTAAGAAACTGCCAACTTTTTCATATAAATGAGACACGGCTGAGCGCGACTCGAACCCGTGACCATCAGTGATGATAGGTTACAGTGGTATACAAGACAGCGACCATTACCACTGGACCACGCAGGCGGACAGTAATGCAATCAAATTGTCAACATAATTACATTTAATTTTTTGTCATTAAATTGAAAAATAAGAACGCATTAATATCAATGTGTGTCATGTTTCGTTGCATACAATGCATACAACTCCAACAATCGTTGGCTGTCCGAATAGCGCAGTGGTTAGCGCACTCGCTTCTCACCAATGCAACCCGGGTTCGATACTCGGATCGGGAAGTATGTGAGATGGTACGATGGTCGCCAGATCGGACAGGTGGGTTTTCTCCAGGCACTTCGGTGTCCTCCCAAATACTTCGCAATCGTAAAATAAATAAAGTTTAAAACAAACAAACAATAAACTCCAACAATAACGTGCCAAATGTGACTATCAGATGATGTCAGTTTGTTATTTAAAATCAGACTCAATAACTGACACAGGTATCCTGTTTGATATCTTCCCAGTAAGCAAAACAGTTAACCTTTATCACACAGATCTCCTGTCCAGCCATTAGCACATGTGCATGTAAATGATCCAGACGGAGAATTCTCACACGTTCCGCCGTTCAAACATATCCCCAATGTCTCTGTACATTCGTCTATATCTACAAAGACAAAAATGATACTAAATTACTGTTATTTAGTGGTGTTGGTGTTTACGCTCGTTGACTTCAAATAACTTGGCCATCGCCGTTTTTGCAGGATTATGTGTATCCTACTACATGCGGATGTCAAATACTTTCACGAGAGGAAGCTATTCAGCTGGTTTGCAGAAGGTCAGTGGTTCTACACACACACGGGTACTCATCCATGCCTGCTATACTGTTCGGAATGGGCAACTCGAGGTATTCCTCCACCCATAATAGCTGGCGACTCGCCATATAACCCAAGATGTTGGTGCGACTGTAAAACTCCATTAATAAGTACAAGTACTAATAATTACATATAAATAAATATCACGCAGATTACTGAGAATCTGCAATGCAATCAATTATGTTATATTTCGGGTTTTACGCCTGCATCAGCATCATTTTGGGCTATATCGCCGGCGGGCAGTTTACTTAATACCTTTCCTGGGCAGGCTCCAGCGGTTAACCAGTACTTGGGTGCACCAACCTCCATAAGAAACTGCCAACTTTTTCATATAAATGAGACACGGCTGAGCGCGACTCGAAACCGTGACCATCAGTGATGATAGGTTATAGTGGTATACAAGACAGCGACCATTACCACTGGACCACGCAGGCGGACAGTAATGCAATCAAATTGTCAACATAATTACATTTAATTTTTTGTCATTAAATTGAAAAATAAGAACGCATTAATATCAATGTGTGTCATGTTTCGTTGCATACAATGCATACAATGCATACAACTCCAACAATCGTTGGCTGTCCGAATAGCGCAGTGGTTAGCGCACTCGCTTCTCACCAATGCAACCCGGGTTCGATACTCGGATCGGGAAGTATGTGAGATGGTACGATGGTCGCCAGATCGGACATGTGGGTTTTCTCCAGGCTCTTCGGTTTCCTCCCAAAAACTTCGCAATCGTAAAATAAATAAAGTTTAAAACAAACAAATAAAATACTCTAAACAACAATAACGTGCCAAATGTGACTATCAGATGATGTCATTTTGTTATTTAAAATCAGACTCAATAACTGACACATGCATCCTGTTTGATATCTTCCCAGTAAGCAAAACAGTTAACCTTTATCACACAGATCTCCTGTCCAGCCATTAGCACATGTGCATGTAAATGATCCAGACTGAGAATTCTCACACGTTCCGCCGTTCAAACATATCCCCAATGTCTCTGTACATTCGTCTATATCTACAAAGACAAAAATGATACTAAATTACTGTTATTTAGTGGTGTTGGTGTTTACGCTCGTTGACTTCAAATAAGTTGGCCATCGCCGTTTTTGCAGGATCAAGTGTATCCTACTACATGCGGATGTCAAACACTTTCACGAGAGGAAGCTATTCAGCTGGTTTGCAGAAGGTCAGTGGTTCTACACACACGGGTACTCATCCATGCCTGCTATACTGTTCGAAATGGGGAACTCGAGGTATTCCTCCACCCATAATAGCTGGCGACTCGCCATATAACCCAAGATGTTGGTGCGACTGTAAAACTCCATTTATAAGTACAAGTACTATCAACTACATATAAATAAATATCACGCAGATTACTGAGAATCTGTAATGCAATCAATTATGTTATATTTCGGGTTTTACGCCTGCATCAGCATCATTTTGGGCTATATCGCCGGCGGGCAGTTTACTTAACAACACCTTTCCTGGGCAGGCTCCAGCGGTTAACCAGTACTTGGGTGCACCAACCTCCGTAAGAAACTGCCAACTTTTTCATATAAATGAGACACGGCCTGAGCGCGACTGACCATCAGTGATGATAGGTTACAGTGGTATACAAGACAGCGACCATTACCACTGGACCACGCAGGCGGACAGTAATGCAATCAAATTGTCAACATAATTACATTTAATTTTTTGTCATTAAATTGAAAAATAAGAACGCATTAATATCAATGTGTGTCATGTTTCGTTGCATACAATGCATACAACTCCAACAATCGTTGGCTGTCCGAATAGCGCAGTGGTTAGCGCACTCGCTTCTCACCAATGCAACCCGGGTTCGATACTCGGATCGGGAAGTATGTGAGATGGTACGATGGTCGCCAGATCGGACATGTGGGTTTTCTCCAGGCACTTCGGTTTCCTCCCAAAAACTTCGCAATCGTAAAATAAATAAAGTTTAAAACAAACAAATAAAAAACTCTAAACAACAATAACGTGCCAAATGTGACTATCAGATGATGTCATTTTGTTATTTAAAATCAGACTCAATAACTGACACATGCATCCTGTTTGATATCTTCCCAGTAAGCAAAACAGTTAACCTTTATCACACAGATCTCCTGTCCAGCCATTAGCACATGTGCATGTAAATGATCCAGACTGAGAATTCTCACACGTTCCGCCGTTCAAACATATCCCCAATGTCTCTGTACATTCGTCTATATCTACAAAGACAAAAATTACTGTTATTTAGTGGTGTTGACGCTCGTTGACTTCAAATAAGTTGGGCATCGCCGTTTTTGCAGGATCAAGTGTATCCTACTACATGCGGATGTCAAATACTTTCACGAGAGGAAGCTATTCAGCTGGTTTGCAGAAGGTCAGTGGTTCTACACACACGGGTACTCATCCATGCCTGCTATACTGTTCGAAATGGGGAACTCGAGGTATTCCTCCACCCATAATAGCTGGCGACTCGCCATATAACCCAAGATGTTGGTGCGACTGTAAAACTCCATTTATAAGTACAAGTACTATCAACTACATATAAATAAATATCACGCAGATTACTGAGAATCTGTAATGCAATCAATTATGTTATATTTCGGGTTTTACGCCTCATCAGCATCATTTTGGGCTATATCGCCGGCGGGCAGTTTACTTAACAACACCTTTCCTGGGCAGGCTCCAGCGGTTAACCAGTACTTGGGTGCACCAACCTCCGTAAGAAACTGCCAACTTTTTCATATAAATGAGACACGGCCTGAGCGCGACTCGAACCCGTGACCATCAGTGATGATAGGTTACAGTGGTATACAAGACAGCGACCATTACCACTGGACCACGCAGGCGGACAGTAATGCAATCAAATTGTCAACATAATTACATTTAATTTTTTGTCATTAAATTGAAAAATAAGAACGCATTAATATCAATGTGTGTCATGTTTCGTTGCATACAATGCATACAACTCCAACAATCGTTGGCTGTCCGAATAGCGCAGTGGTTAGCGCACTCGCTTCTCACCAATGCAACCCGGGTTCGATACTCGGATCGGGAAGTATGTGAGATGGTACGATGGTCGCCAGATCGGACATGTGGGTTTTCTCCAGGCTCTTCGGTTTCCTCCCAAAAACTTCGCAATCGTAAAATAAATAAAGTTTAAAACAAACAAATAAAAACTCTAAACAACAATAACGTGCCAAATGTGACTATCAGATGATGTCAGTTTGTTATTTAAAATCAGACTCAATAACTGACACATGCATCCTGTTTGATATCTTCCCAGTAAGCAAAACAGTTAACCTTTATCACACAGATCTCCTGTCCAGCCATTAGCACATGTGCATGTAAATGATCCAGACTGAGAATTCTCACACGTTCCGCCGTTCAAACATATCCCCAATGTCTCTGTACATTCGTCTATATCTACAAAGACAAAAATGATACTAAATTACTGTTATTTAGTGGTGTTGGTGTTTACGCTCGTTGACTTCAAATAAGTTGGCCATCGCCGTTTTTGCAGGATCAAGTGTATCCTACTACATGCGGATGTCAAACACTTTCACGAGAGGAAGCTATTCAGCTGGTTTGCAGAAGGTCAGTGGTTCTACACACACGGGTACTCATCCATGCCTGCTATACTGTTCGAAATGGGGAACTCGAGGTATTCCTCCACCCATAATAGCTGGCGACTCGCCATATAACCCAAGATGTTGGTGCGACTGTAAAACTCCATTTATAAGTACAAGTACTATCAACTACATATAAATAAATATCACGCAGATTACTGAGAATCTGTAATGCAATCAATTATGTTATATTTCGGGTTTTACGCCTGCATCAGCATCATTTTGGGCTATATCGCCGGCGGGCAGTTTACTTAACAACACCTTTCCTGGGCAGGCTCCAGCGGTTAACCAGTACTTGGGTGCACCAACCTCCGTAAGAAACTGCCAACTTTTTCATATAAATGAGACACGGCCTGAGCGCGACAACCCGTGACCATCAGTGATGATAGGTTACAGTGGTATACAAGACAGCGACCATTACCACTGGACCACGCAGGCGGACAGTAATGCAATCAAAATGTCAACATAATTACATTTAATTTTTTGTCATTAAATTGAAAAATAAGAACGCATTAATATCAATGTGTGTCATGTTTCGTTGCATACAATGCATACAACTCCAACAATCGTTGGCTGTCCGAATAGCGCAGTGGTTAGCGCACTCGCTTCTCACCAATGCAACCCGGGTTCGATACTCGGATCGGGAAGTATGTGAGATGGTACGATGGTCGCCAGATCGGACAGGTGGGTTTTCTCCAGGCACTTCGGTTTCCTCCCAAAAACTTCGCAATCGTAAAATAAATAAAGTTTAAAACAAACAAATAAAAAACTCTAAACAACAATAACGTGCCAAATGTGACTATCAGATGATGTCATTTTGTTATTTAAAATCAGACTCAATAACTGACACATGCATCCTGTTTTATATCTTCCCAGTAAGCAAAACAGTTAACCTTTATCACACAGATCTCCTGTCCAGCCATTAGCACATGTGCATGTAAATGATCCAGACTGAGAATTCTCACACGTTCCGCCGTTCAAACATATCCCCAATGTCTCTGTACATTCGTCTATATCTACAAAGACAAAAATTACTGTTATTTAGTGGTGTTGGTGTTT
Organism: Archivesica marissinica; assembly: GCA_014843695.1. NCBI lineage: Eukaryota > Metazoa > Mollusca > Bivalvia > Venerida > Vesicomyidae > Archivesica > Archivesica marissinica. Next base: position 25,175,153 of record CM026389.1, read on the forward strand.
ACGCTCGTTGACTTCAAATAAGTTGGCCATCGCCGTTTTTGCAGGATCAAGTGTATCCTACTACATGCGGATGTCAAATACTTTCACGAGAGGAAGCTATTCAGCTGGTTTGCAGAAGGTCAGTGGTTCTACACACACGGGTACTCATCCATGCCTGCTATACTGTTCGAAATGGGGAACTCGAGGTATTCCTCCACCCATAATAGCTGGCGACTCGCCATATAACCCAAGATGTTGGTGCGACTGTAAAACTCCATTTATAAGTACAAGTACTATCAACTACATATAAATAAATATCACGCAGATTACTGAGAATCTGTAATGCAATCAATTATGTTATATTTCGGGTTTTACGCCTCATCAGCATCATTTTGGGCTATATCGCCGGCGGGCAGTTTACTTAACAACACCTTTCCTGGGCAGGCTCCAGCGGTTAACCAGTACTTGGGTGCACCAACCTCCGTAAGAAACTGCCAACTTTTTCATATAAATGAGACACGGCTGAGCGCGACTCGAACCCGTGACCATCAGTGATGATAGGTTACAGTGGTATACAAGACAGCGACCATTACCACTGGACCACGCAGGCGGACAGTAATGCAATCAAATTGTCAACATAATTACATTTAATTTTTTGTCATTAAATTGAAAAATAAGAACGCATTAATATCAATGTGTGTCATGTTTCGTTGCATACAATGCATACAACTCCAACAATCGTTGGCTGTCCGAATAGCGCACTCGCTTCTCACCAATGCAACCCGGGTTCGATACTCGGATCGGGAAGTATGTGAGATGGTACGATGGTCGCCAGATCGGACATGTGGGTTTTCTCCAGGCTCTTCGGTTTCCTCCCAAAAACTTCGCAATCGTAAAATAAATAAAGTTTAAAACAAACAAATAAAAAACTCTAAACAACAATAACGTGCCAAATGTGACTATCAGATGATGTCAGTTTGTTATTTAAAATCAGACTCAATAACTGACACATGCATCCTGTTTGATATCTTCCCAGTAAGCAAAACAGTTAACCTTTATCACACAGATCTCCTGTCCAGCCATTAGCACATGTGCATGTAAATGATCCAGACGGAGAATTCTCACACGTTCCGCCGTTCAAACATATCCCCAATGTCTCTGTACATTCGTCTATATCTACAAAGACAAAAATGATACTAAATTACTGTTATTTAGTGGTGTTGGTGTTTACGCTCGTTGACTTCAAATAAGTTGGCCATCGCCGTTTTTGCAGGATCAAGTGTATCCTACTACATGCGGATGTCAAATACTTTCACGAGAGGAAGCTATTCAGCTGGTTTGCAGAAGGTCAGTGGTTCTACACACACGGGTACTCATCCATGCCTGCTATACTGTTCGAAATGGGGAACTCGAGGTATTCCTCCACCCATAATAGCTGGCGACTCGCCATATAACCCAAGATGTTGGTGCGAGTGTAAAACTCCATTTATAAGTACAAGTACTATCAACTACATATAAATAAATATCACGCAGATTACTGAGAATCTGTAATGCAATCAATTATGTTATATTTCGGGTTTTACGCCTGCATCAGCATCATTTTGGGCTATATCGCCGGCGGGCAGTTTACTTAACAACACCTTTCCTGGGCAGGCTCCAGCGGTTAACCAGTACTTGGGTGCACCAACCTCCGTAAGAAACTGCCAACTTTTTCATATAAATGAGACACGGCCTGAGCGCGACTCGAACCCGTGACCATCAGTGATGATAGGTTACAGTGGTATACAAGACAGCGACCATTACCACTGGACCACGCAGGCGGACAGTAATGCAATCAAATTGTCAACATAATTACATTTAATTTTTTGTCATTAAATTGAAAAATAAGAACGCATTAATATCAATGTGTGTCATGTTTCGTTGCATACAATGCATACAACTCCAACAATCGTTGGCTGTCCGAATAGCGCAGTGGTTAGCGCACTCGCTTCTCACCAATGCAACCCGGGTTCGATACTCGGATCGGGAAGTATGTGAGATGGTACGATGGTCGCCAGATCGGACATGTGGGTTTTCTCCAGGCTCTTCGGTTTCCTCCCAAAAACTTCGCAATCGTAAAATAAATAAAGTTTAAAACAAACAAATAAAAAACTCTAAACAACAATAACGTGCCAAATGTGACTATCAGATGATGTCATTTTGTTATTTAAAATCAGACTCAATAACTGACACATGCATCCTGTTTGATATCTTCCCAGTAAGCAAAACAGTTAACCTTTATCACACAGATCTCCTGTCCAGCCATTAGCACATGTGCATGTAAATGATCCAGACTGAGAATTCTCACACGTTCCGCCGTTCAAACATATCCCCAATGTCTCTGTACATTCGTCTATATCTACAAAGACAAAAATGATACTAAATTACTGTTATTTAGTGGTGTTGGTGTTTACGCTCGTTGACTTCAAATAAGTTGGCCATCGCCGTTTTTGCAGGATCAAGTGTATCCTACTACATGCGGATGTCAAATACTTTCACGAGAGGAAGCTATTCAGCTGGTTTGCAGAAGGTCAGTGGTTCTACACACACGGGTACTCATCCATGCCTGCTATACTGTTCGAAATGGGGAACTCGAGGTATTCCTCCACCCATAATAGCTGGCGACTCGCCATATAACCCAAGATGTTGGTGCGACTGTAAAACTCCATTTATAAGTACAAGTACTATCAACTACATATAAATAAATATCACGCAGATTACTGAGAATCTGTAATGCAATCAATTATGTTATATTTCGGGTTTTACGCCTCATCAGCATCATTTTGGGCTATATCGCCGGCGGGCAGTTTACTTAACAACACCTTTCCTGGGCAGGCTCCAGCGGTTAACCAGTACTTGGGTGCACCAACCTCCGTAAGAAACTGCCAACTTTTTCATATAAATGAGACACGGCTGAGCGCGACTCGAACCCGTGACCATCAGTGATGATAGGTTACAGTGGTATACAAGACAGCGACCATTACCACTGGACCACGCAGGCGGACAGTAATGCAATCAAATTGTCAACATAATTACATTTAATTTTTTGTCATTAAATTGAAAAATAAGAACGCATTAATATCAATGTGTGTCATGTTTCGTTGCATACAATGCATACAACTCCAACAATCGTTGGCTGTCCGAATAGCGCAGTGGTTAGCGCACTCGCTTCTCACCAATGCAACCCGGGTTCGATACTCGGATCGGGAAGTATGTGAGATGGTACGATGGTCGCCAGATCGGACATGTGGGTTTTCTCCAGGCTCTTCGGTTTCCTCCCAAAAACTTCGCAATCGTAAAATAAATAAAGTTTAAAACAAACAAATAAAAAACTCTAAACAACAATAACGTGCCAAATGTGACTATCAGATGATGTCATTTTGTTATTTAAAATCAGACTCAATAACTGACACATGCATCCTGTTTGATATCTTCCCAGTAAGCAAAACAGTTAACCTTTATCACACAGATCTCCTGTCCAGCCATTAGCACATGTGCATGTAAATGATCCAGACGGAGAATTCTCACACGTTCCGCCGTTCAAACATATCCCCAATGTCTCTGTACATTCGTCTATATCTACAAAGACAAAAATTACTGTTATTTAGTGGTGTTGGTGTTTACGCTCGTTGACTTCAAATAAGTTGGCCATCGCCGTTTTTGCAGGATCAAGTGTATCCTACTACATGCGGATGTCAAATACTTTCACGAGAGGAAGCTATTCAGCTGGTTTGCAGAAGGTCAGTGGTTCTACACACACGGGTACTCATCCATGCCTGCTATACTGTTCGAAATGGGGAACTCGAGGTATTCCTCCACCCATAATAGCTGGCGACTCGCCATATAACCCAAGATGTTGGTGCGACTGTAAAACTCCATTTATAAGTACAAGTACTATCAACTACATATAAATAAATATCACGCAGATTACTGAGAATCTGTAATGCAATCAATTATGTTATATTTCGGGTTTTACGCCTGCATCAGCATCATTTTGGGCTATATCGCCGGCGGGCAGTTTACTTAACAACACCTTTCCTGGGCAGGCTCCAGCGGTTAACCAGTACTTGGGTGCACCAACCTCCGTAAGAAACTGCCAACTTTTTCATATAAATGAGACACGGCCTGAGCGCGACTCGAACCCGTGACCATCAGTGATGATAGGTTACAGTGGTATACAAGACAGCGACCATTACCACTCGACCACGGAGGCGGACAGTAATGCAATCAAATTGTCAACATAATTACATTTAATTTTTTGTCATTAAATTGAAAAATAAGAACGCATTAATATCAATGTGTGTCATGTTTCGTTGCATACAATGCATACAACTCCAACAATCGTTGGCTGTCCGAATAGCGCAGTGGTTAGCGCACTCGCTTCTCACCAATGCAACCCAGGTTCGATACTCGGATCGGGAAGTATGTGAGATGGTACGATGGTCGCCAGATCGGACAGGTGGGTTTTCTCCAGGCACTTCGGTTTCCTCCCAAAAACTTCGCAATCGTAAAATAAATAAAGTTTAAAACAAACAAATAAAAAACTCTAAACAACAATAACGTGCCAAATGTGACTATCAGATGATGTCATTTTGTTATTTAAAATCAGACTCAATAACTGACACATGCATCCTGTTTTATATCTTCCCAGTAAGCAAAACAGTTAACCTTTATCACACAGATCTCCTGTCCAGCCATTAGCACATGTGCATGTAAATGATCCAGACTGAGAATTCTCACACGTTCCGCCATTCAAACATATCCCCAATGTCTCTGTACATTCGTCTATATCTACAAAGACAAAAATGATACTAAATTACTGTTATTTAGTGGTGCTGGTGTTTACGCTCGTTGACTTCAAATAAGTTGGCCATCGCCGTTTTTGCAGGATCAAGTGTATCCTACTACATGCGGATGTCAAATACTTTCACGAGAGGAAGCTATTCAGCTGGTTTGCAGAAGGTCGGTGGTTCTACACACACACGGGTACTCATCCATGCCTGCTATACTGTTCGAAATGGGGAACTCGAGGTAATCCTCCACCCATAATAGCTGGCGACTCGCCATATAACCCAAGATGTTGGTGCGATTGTAAAACTCCATTTATAAGTACAAGTACTATCACCTACATATAAATAAATATCACGCAGATTACTGAGAATATGTAATGCAATCAAAGTGTCTACATAATTACATTTAATTTTGTCATTAAATTGAAAAATAAAAACGCATTAATAAATTATCAATGTGTGGCATGTTTCGTTGCATAGAATGCATACAACTCCAACAATCGTTGGCTGTCCAAATAGCGCAGTGGTTAGCGCACTCGCTTCTCACCAATGCAACCCTGGTTCGATCCTCGGATCAGAAAGTGTGTGAGATGGTACGATGGTCGCCAGATCGGACAGGTGGGTTTTCTCCAGGCACTTCGGTTTCCTCCCAAAAATCTAGCAATCGTAAAATAAATAAAGTTTAAAACAAACAAACAAAAAACTCCAACAATAACTTGCCAAATGTGACTATCAGATGATGTCATTTTGTTATTTAAAATCAGACTCAATAACTGACACATGCATCCTGTTTGATATCTTCCCACTAAACAAAACAGTTAACCTTTATCACACAGATCTCCTGTCCAGCCATTAGCACATGTGCATGTAAATGATCCAGACGGAGAATTCTCACATGTTCCGCCATTCAAACATTTCTCTGGTGTTGCTGCACATTCATTTATATCTACAATGCAATGATCGTGTGATTGCTGTTATTTACATACAATACTTGAATATCGGACGAGGCTGTGTGAATGTGTACATGTATTTGCTTCCATGTTGATTAAGTTTATAATAAAAACCACCATTGACATACAGAAAAAGATGCATTTAAAATAAAATATTAATGTAATTGATTATGTTTGTAAAACTATTGTATGTCTAAATGTATACATGTAACATATTAAGCAAAATGCAAATATAGCCAGGGTTCATTCTAGGTCATAATTTTTGGGAGAAGTGAGAAAGCGCGTGATCGCTTCCTTAAATGGTGTTCTTTAATATACTTCTGCAAAATTATGGTTAAAATGCACAGTACAACCATTAAATACATTTGAATAGGTGTGCTTTATAATGGGCCAGTGTATCTTACTAGACACAATTTTGTTTGAAAATCGTAAAAACAAGGGAGAAGTGGGGCTAGAATGATCCCTGATAGCAATAGAAAAGACAATAAGATAATTCCATGATTATTCATTTCATTTATAATAAAATCCATCAAATGCTAATGAATCAGGAATCAATTAAAGCGACATTACATCGCAAAAAAGCAAATAAAATGCATTATTTTCACGTATATAAATGCATTTCTACTACAAATTCTTCTGAACACTAACATTGAATCAATTTAACAGTAATTTTGTGGTATACAAACTTTCAAACGTGAAAGTAGGATTTCATATAACGTCATCCATGCTCCTGAATTGACGTTTGTTGTATTGAAGTCAATATTAAACACGCGATACTTAATTAATTTAATTAAGATTAGTCTACAAATAAATATGCATAGGCACACATGTGAGATATCACAGTAAATATATAGCATAACTCATGTTATTCAGGATACACACATTGTATTACGTATGAATGTCGACCCTATTTACATTATTATGTTATGTCACCAAACCGCGTATAAGACGTTTGTTTATTTGTTGAAATACTTAGATTTTGAAGCAAATATTTGGATAAAAAATTCTAACCTATAATAGCAAATTACATGCTGCAGATATTTGCGTTTTCACCGATGTAGTAGTCCAGTCAAAATATTGCCCACAGCACCTCAACCCACCACAAATTGCAACAGAAAGTTTTGATACGTTTTTGTCATCAGGAAGGTCACTAGAATGACATACTAAAAATCTACCAAAATCTACACAGGCGAAGTTAGTTATTTTCACCCAAATCCAAGATGGCCGCCGTAAAACCTTATTTTTCGATATCTTCGCTTCTAATGAACATTTTCTCATTATGTTAAGTTCTAAATTAGGGTTTTTAATAACAATGAATATGCTGACATACATGGCTTGCACATTGAAATAATATTTATTTTGCATTCATCCAATTTATGCAACAAAATACCATTTTTTACACCGAAAAAAACCCATTAACTATCATATCTATCACTTGACTGACATGTCGTGTACCAAACTTTGCAATATAGAGCAAGAACACATACATGTAGGTCACATAAAATCCCACATGAGACAACAGAACAAAGAGAGACATAGGCCTACTGTTTAAACAATGATAAAATGTACGATATAACATACTAGTATATCAAAATGTCACTAAAACGACGACAAATCTGGATGATGGCCATCATGTCATCATCTCCGACATCTTCGGCGATTTGGGTAGTCATGTTTGAGCATATACCCCTACACTCTCCACATGCAGTGGAACAATCAAGTCCTGCTTTGCGACATGTGCAACGTAGAGTTTCACATCCTGACTTACAGTTACATCGTACAACTTCAAGTAGTGTTTTGGGAGCCACTTCAAGATCACATTGCAATGGCAGCAATTTCCCATCCTGCACAGCCCAGCCATAGACACAAGGAGACAAGTTTGGAACTCCCTTCCATACCTGAACTTGGTGAAATACACGCAGGCTGTGATACTTGCCTGCTGCTGATGTTGGGGGCAGTGTTTCAGGCTGCACACACGTTTTGCTCGTAGCTACTTTATGGTGGAAATGCTATAATCTCAGCTTATCAAGGGTGTCTTCCGGGGCACCTTTTAAAATGCTCACAAGACACTTTTCACCAGCACTCACTATCTCCCTCTGGGTTGCAGTTTCATCGAGGAACACACCAGTGTAACTGAAAATAAGGGTCATTACAAATAAGCTTCATAACAACCCCTTTCCCAATGCCAAACACCCTTGATGTGGTATCGCATCCTAATATGGCGTGTGCTAATAGAAGATGGTTACAGACTCCCCTTCCCAGGATTCTCTGCACGGTTTTGATGTCCCAACATCGTGTGATATTCTTTTGGGTTGCCTTTGGTTCTGGCCTGTAGAATATGTTATGGGAATCATCCTTGATATGGTAGCAAAGGAGCACAAGAAGGTCTGTGTCATCTCCTACCAAAATTGTTTGACCAGTGGCAGCGCAACCTGCAGCAGTTTGCACAATCAGAAGATCAGCATCGCCATCTGCATGATGTGTTTGACATCCAGCTTGTTGTAGACGGTCACTTAGCAAGTTTATAAATTTCTGCTTATTGTGCTTGTTCGACAAAAAATCATCCTTCTTTGATTTCATTACCATGTCACTCGAGAACTCCACAGTTGCTCCTACTCGTCCACCTGTTCGTCTCTGCTGAGCACTGTCCTTCGTGGACAGTTCTTCTCCATATCCATCAAACACAATTACTGCTTGTCCATATTTTCTAGTGACAATAGTCTGTGTATTGTTTGCATAAGAGATTGTACGTTGTTCCACTTGACCATGGTATTCGGTGCAGAAGGGCACCCCCCCATCAAAAACATATTGACTGTCGCCAATTGGTTTAGAAACTGTTTCAGTCATCAGAGTCCACAGATAATCTGCCAGGGCTGGTTTATTGGCAGCCCGCATTACATATTTAGCTTCAAAAATGGATGTTGGGTAACTGCAAAGTTCAAACTGGACTTGCAGCTGATCAGTCCGTGTTCCTGCAGTGATAAGCCTTTGAAACAATAACATTGGGTCGATGTGGATCGTTTCATTGTGGATTTTGACAGATGATGCACTCGGTGTCACTATTTGATCCTTCTTCTTGAATGTGTAATCAAGAACTGACTTGTTCAACATTGATGTCAGGATTTTGCCTCCTATATCTCTTGCCTTATCAACATCCACTCTGTTGTCAGCGTTCACACCAGTGGCAATACTTCGCAAACTGCTGTTGTCACAGAATGGATTTCGTGACTCCAGGAATGTTAACAGTTCACAAGTGTCACTCATATCCTTCTCTTATCTGGCTTTTGTTAAATCTTTGTGTTGATCACTTGTAGTGTAATTAATACCAGTTAGCTGCTGCATTGCGTTGTTCACCTCAGAACAATGTGGATGTGACAGCAGCCACAAAAGCCGTTGTGTCTCTGACATGCCACGTCCTCTGGTCAAACCACCACTCGTTTTCATACTCCTCATCAATACTTGTTCAATTACAAGGTCAGCTGAAAGTCCTGCCCACAATCGATCAGACCTACGCACAACGTGGAGTCCTTCGCTGAACTGTCTGTATACTTCTGGGGACGTCTGGGGGAGTTTTGTCATCTGCTGTAAGTAGATATGGAGGCTTTTGGTATACAAGTTATGCCCAGAAGCAGCTAAGTATGGTAGCATTTCATGCATAGCTTTCATATGGAGAGCCCAGTTCCCCAGTCGTTCGGCTTTCACTTACGAAGGATTTGCATCATCTCCATGAACTGTAGCCACAGAGTTGCTGTGCGTGAAGTCTGCATGGACTGCTTTCTCATCTGTAGCCTATCTGTGACTCTGATCAATTCCTCGGCTGCACAGGCTTCCTCAACAGTCAACTTTCCTGTGAGAAGAGTGTCGTGTAGATTACCTATTTTGTCAAGGTCAGTCAGTGTAGCATCTCCACTCTGATCAATTTGAGTCACTGATGAAGAGGCAGGTTCTTCTTGGACAACACTCTCATCTGTACCGGTACCATCGTGTGTGATCATGCATGGTGGCTTGATGTGGAACTCTGCAGAAACAATCATAGCATTCAATGCTCCATCAACAAGCAGTAGGCCCCGAACTGCTCGCTGTATTGCCTTCCCATTAAGCATGTGTATGACTGTATTGTTTGCATATATTGTTTCAAGGAGTTCATGCAACCCTGATCCTTCCATAATGTGACCAATACTTCCAATGAGACTCATCAATGTGTGAAATCCTCCTAACCTCAGCACAATGGAACGTAGTGGATTGTTCTCTGGTGAACTGTGTATCACTTGTAAGGCCTTCCACCAAAGTGGCTGATCGAAGGTTACAATCGGTGTTATATTGTAACGCCTAGCATGATCACATATGAAGAGAAGAGTTGACTTCACACATGACATGTTACCCGGATCCATGTCTATCATTGGCAGGAAGATTACTGATGATTTTCCTGGATGGTCACCAGTGTGGACCATCTGCATCATGTCAGACCAAGCTGATCTTGGCGAACGCACAGACAATGACACTTTCCACAACTCATCAAGAATAGCTGTTTTGTCATCAGTGAAATCAGAAAGCTTTTCATACAATATGGATTTCAGTCCATTGCTTTCTGGCATGAATGGCACTATGTTGACAGTACCAATAGCCAAGATGTCTGTTGCACTGACCACAACATGTGGAATTCGTTGATAATTCTTCGTTGCAGGTGTAATTGTTGCAATCATGCCCATACCATGGAATGTATACATGCCGTCGATTGTCCTGATATTGTGGTCGACATTATCTGCCACATACTGCACAAAATTATCTGCTGTGTAACTAGGAATATCGGTTCCCTGTGCTTTTGCAGAACTGCGAGCAAACTTCATGACCTCTGAATATGAGCAGCAGATTCCGTGCTTATTTAGTGACTCTACTAGAAATTTAGATGCGAAGTGATGATGTAATTGAACTGCTAGTCCCACCTGTAGTGGTGCTATAATAGTTCTTGGTCGCGTAGCTTGCATGATTCCCTGTCCCAATGAAGCCACTTTGACTGCCAGATGGAAACAACACATGTAACATCAAGCGCAGTGATTCTGGAAGGAAGGATATGCTGCCATCGATTGCAAATTCACAGTTGCTGTGTACCAAATTGATCCATGTAAATTTGATATTTTTGGTAAATGCAAAGGAAATATCACTTCAATGTGCATGGCATATATGTCAACAGATTCGTTGATATTAAAAACCCTAATTTAGAACTTAACATAATGAGAAAATGTTCATTAGAAGCGAAGATATCGAAAAATAAGGTTTTACGGCGGCCATCTTGGATTTGGGTGAAAATAACTAACTTCGCCTGTGTAGATTTTGGTAGATTTTTAGTATGTCATTCTAGTGACCTTCCTGATGGCAAAAACGTATAAAAAGGTTCTGTTGCAATTTGTGGTGGGTCCATCTATATATTGATCGGACTATAGTGTCGCTTTTAGTAGTAAGCATTTCAAACAAAAATAATTCTTAAAACCTTCAGCACATATATCTCCTGTCCAGCCATCAGCACACGTGCATGTAAATGAACCATTGGGAGAATTCTCGCAGGTACCGCTGTTCATACATATTCCAGGTGTCACTGTACATTCGTTAATGTCTACAATGCAAAGTTGAATGCGAATTTGAAATAGGCCATTTCTTTTACATGACGGAATATCAAATAAATAAAATGTGAAGTATCGATTATTGAGAATGACACTATATGAGTTCATGAGCCCCTGGTGTCACGTGTCAGGGTGTCCCATGAAGTAGTGTGACAGGAGGAGGCATATGATAAAAATAATTTCGGCATTTCATTTATAATAAAAATCAATCAAATGCTAATGAATCTGGAATCAACTAAACATTTCAAATGTAATAATTCTTAAAACCTTCAGCACATATATCTCCTGTCCAGCCATCAGCACACGTGCATGTAAATGAACCCATGGGAGAATTCTCACAGGTACCGCTGTTCATACATATTCCAGGTGTCACTGTACATTCGTTAATGTCTACAATGCAAAGTTGATGAGACATTATAGAACGCACTTCAAGTTATCAATGGTTAATTAAAAAAAAGCATACCGGTACTATGAATAATTGGGCACTACGTTTGAAATTTACGACATAATGTGTGTTTTACGTTTATTTATCGTCGCTACCGGTTGCCCATATGAGCGACGCCTCCTGAAGAGATTAGTCATTTTAGATTTGTGGAGGATAGTGTAATGATACAGACAGAGACCCATTCACGAATCCCCTCTGGTTCCTTTACGTGCATGGTGTAAAGCACTGACACGAGACCTTGGTTTAAAGTTCCATCTGAAAGACTTAATTTTAATAGGGTCAGACGGGGGATCGAACAGCGTGTTACCACTGGAGTACAGCTCCGTCTGTATTTAAGACATATAGCTAAAGTGACAAGGTGTCATATGACACGTATGGATAATTATCAAAATACATAAAACGAAACAATTCGCAAGTTTATAATATGAAATCATATATTGTATAAGATTTGCAAAATGTTTAAAAAACCAATAACGGGTAATTCAGATTTGTACTATGGTATTGTTAATTCATTGGCATATGATATATCAGCAGGGTTAAAGAGTTCCACTTTGAATAAAGTTGGCATGTAAGTTGACTGCAGTAAATGCAATATATGTAATTTCCACTAAAACTGTTGCAGTGTTCGCATTGATGTACACAAACATATGCTGTCCAATAAGGTTGCGTCCATTGATTTCATCGAAAAGCATGCCTACTAAATAACTATGCTATATGCTGTGTTTTACGTTTATTTATCGTCGCTACCGGTTGCCCATATGAGCGACGCCTCTTGAAGAGATTAGCCTCGTTTTAGATGGTTTTATGTGCATGGTGTACAGCACCGACACGAGACCTCGGTTTAAAGTTCCATCTGAAAGACTTGCTTATTGTTAATACATTGGCCCTTATATCAGCAGGGTTAAAGAGTTCCACTTTGTATAAATTTGGCATGAAAAGTTGTCTGCAGTAAACGCAATATATGTAATTTCCACTAAAACTGTTCGATCCCCCGTCTGACCCTAATAAAATTAACAGTCTTTCAGATGGGACGTTAAACCGAGGTCTTGTGTCAGTGCTTTACACCGTGCATGTAAAAGAACCAGAGGAGACTCTGGAATGGGTCTCTCTCTGTATCATTGCTATATCCTCCAACATTTAAAATGACTAATATCTTCAGGAGGAGTCGCTCATATGGGCAACCGGTAGCGACGATAAATAATCGTAAACACACACACACACTGTTGCAGTGTTTGCATTGATGTACACAAAAATATTGCCCTCCACTAATAGTCACTATACATTTATTCAGTTCAAAGCAAGCACATTAAATAACGCGTTAACCTTAACCAAGACTCAAAAAAAAGAGACAAAAATAAATAAATAATTTGTATAACCCTCAGAACATAGATTTCTTGTCCAGTCAACATTTGAACATGTAAATGAAGCCGAGAGAGAATAACAAAAGCGGTTCCGCAGTTCAAACATAGTGCCGGTGTCATATAGAATATTGACCTGACCAAATAATGACCCGTAGGGCATTATTCTATAGGAAAATGTGACCTGCGGGTCCATATTCTATTATAGAATATTGACCCCCCTCAAAATAATGACACGCTGGTCATTATTCTATATATCCAGCGAGTCATTATTTTGAGGGGGGTCAATATTATATATGACACTGATATATTTCTACATTTACTGTACAACGTAAACAGTTGTGATTATCACATACATTGTTATCACATACATTGTTATCACATACATTGTTATCACATACGTAAACACTTAAAACACAGCAAATGAAAGCCGTTAATGAAATAAAACTGTTGATTCAGTATGTATGTGGTTAATATTTGTCATTAATTCGAACAAAAATGAACGTTTTTATATCAGAGTGTAACCTGTGTCTCGGTGTACAGTTATATTTTGGCAAACACGACTGTAAATTGAATTTATTATATAATTTAAAATCAGATTTGAGATTTGACAGATAAATCAATATTCCCCCCAATAAAAAATTAATTTTAACCTTTATCACACAGATCTCCTGTCCAGCCATTAGCACATGTGCATGTAAATGATCCAGACGGAGAATTCTCACACGTTCCGCCGTTCAAACATTTCTCTGGTGTTGCTGCACATTCATTTATATCTACAATGTAACGATCGTGTGATTGCTGTTACATACAATACATGTACTTGAATATTGGACAATGTTGTATGAATGTTTACATGGCCTTGCTTCCATGTTGATTAAGGGGGATAACACAACACCCCCATTGACATACAATACATGCATTGGACGATGTATGAATGTGTACATGGCCTTGCTTCCATGTTGATTAAGGGTGATAACACAAATCCCCCATTGACATACAATACATGCATTGGATGATGTTGTATAAATGTGTACATGGATTTGCTTCCATGTTGATTATGGGGGATAACACAACCCCCCCATTGACATACAATACATGCATTGGACGAGGTATGAATGTGTACATGGCCTTGCTTCCATGTTGATTAAGGGTGATGACACAACCCCCCCATTGACATACAATACATGCATTGGACAATGTTGTATGAATGTGTACATGGCCTTGCTTCCATGTTGATTAAGGGGGAACACAACCCCCCCATTGACATACAATACATGCATTGGACAATGTTGTATGAATGTGTACATGGCCTTGCTTCCATGTTGATTAAGGGTGATGACACAACCCCCCCATTGACATACAATACATGCATTGGACGATGTTGTATGAATGTGTACATGGCCTTGCTTCCATGTTGATTAAGGGTGATGACACAACCCCCCCATTGACATACAATACATGCATTGGACAATGTTGTATAAATGTGTACATGGCCTTGCTTCCATGTTGATTAAGGGGGATAACACAAATCCCCCATTGACATACAATACATGCATTGGACAATGTTGTATGAATGTGTACATGGCCTTGCTTCCATGTTGATTAAGGGTGATGACACAAATCCCCCATTGACATACAATACATGCATTGGACAATGTTGTATGAATGTGTACATGGCCTTGCTTCCATGTTGATTAAGGGTGATGACACAACCCCCCCCATTGACATACAATACATGCATTGGACAATGTTGTATGAATGTGTACATGGCCTTGCTTCCATGTTGATTAAGGGGGATAACACAAATCCCCCATTGACATACAATACATGCATTGGACAATGTTGTATGAATGTGTACATGGCCTTGCTTCCATGTTGATTAAGGGAGATAACACAAACCCCCCATTGACATACAATACATGCATTGGACGATGTTGTATGAATGTGTACATGGCCTTGCTTCCATGTTGATTAAGGGTGATAACACAAATCCCCCATTGACATACAATACATGCATTGGACAATGTTGTATGAATGTGTACATGGCCTTGCTTCCATGTTGATTAAGGGTGATGACACAACCCCCCCCATTGACATACAATACATGCATTGGACAATGTTGTATGAATGTGTACATGGCCTTGCTTCCATGTTGATTAAGGGGGATAACACAAATCCCCCATTGACATACAATACATGCATTGGACAATGTTGTATGAATGTGTACATGCCTTGCTTCCATGTTGATTAAGGGAGATAACACAAATCCCCCATTGACATACAATACATGCATTGGACGATGTTGTATGAATGTGTACATGGCCTTGCTTCCATGTTGATTAAGGGTGATAGCAACCCCCCCCCATTGACATACAATACATGCATTGGACATGTTGTATGAATGTGTACATGGATTTGCTTCCATGTTGATTAAGGGTGATGACACAAACCCCCCATTGACATACAATACATGCATTGGACGATGTTGTATGAATGTGTACATGGCCTTGCTTCCATGTTGATTAAGGGTGATAGCAACCCCCCCCCCATTGACATACAATACATGCCTTGGACGATGTTGTATGAATGTGTACATGGATTTGCTTCCATGTTGATTAAGGGTGATGACACAAATCCCTCATTGACACACAATACATGCATTGGACGATGTTGTATGAATGTGTACATGGCCTTGCTTCCATGTTGATTAAGGGGGATAAATACAGAAAATGAGTGTATTTACAACAACAATTAATGTAGTCGATTATGTTTGCAAATTTTTTATATATGTAAATGTGTACATATACGATAGACTCTTGAGTTTATGACCTGTTGCTTAATAAAATATATCTATCTATCTATACATGATGGTAGCAAATGACTGACTTCCTACTAAGATGGATACAATTGATAACAGTGGAAATCATGATAGTGCAGTGGATGCACGTTCGTTTCAGATACGAAAGGTCCGGAGTTCGAGCCCCACTGGAGCCGTTACGATTGTGCCCTTAGGCAAGGCATTTATATTCCATGTTGCCTCTTCTCTCTCTCTCCCTCGTGATGATGGATTCCATCAGGAATGAGGTCTCACGAGTGATTAATATAAGTTGAAAGAACTTGTTTCGCAATCGAGCTAAAATAAATTTGTATAAATTAAGAGATAACAGCAAACGATCAAAAACGCCATATTTCTGGCAAGTGAAATCATATGTTCTTGATATATGAATTACAGTAGGTTCTTGCAAATCTCCACATACTGATGAAAAAAGGTGAAAACCATAACTACTGTTCAGATGTACTGTGCCTGAACACTGATTGGCATTGCTGCAAGATTACTGAACTGCAATAAGTGTTATAACACTTCAATAGCCATATATGAACACCGATAGTCATTGCTGCAAGATTACTGAACTGCAATAAGTGCAATAACACTTCAATAGCCATATATGAACACCGATAGCCATTGCTGCAAGATTACTGAACTGCAATAAGTGCAATAACACTTCAATAGCCATATATGAACACCGATAGCCATTGCTGCAAGATTGCTGAACTGCAATAAGTGCAGCCATATATGAACACCGATAGCCATTGCTGCAAGATTACTGAACTGCAATAAGTGCAATAACACTTCAATAGCCATATATGAACACCGATAGGCATTGCTGCAAGATTACTGAACTGCAATAAGTGCTATAACTTCAATAGCCATATATGAACACCGATAGGCATTGCTGCAAGATTACTGAACTGCAATAAGTGCAATAACACTTCAATAGCCATATATGAACACCGATAGGCATTGCTGCAAGATTACTGAACTGCAATAAGTGCTATAACTTCAATAGCCATATATGAACACTGATAGCCATTGCTGCAAGATTACTGAACTGCAATAAGTGCAATAACACTTCAATAGCCATATATGAACACCGATAGTCATTGTTGCAAGATTACTGAACTGCAATAAGTGCTATAACACTTCAATAGCCATATATGAACACCGACAGCCATTGCTGCAAGATTACTGAACTGCAATAAGTGCTATAACACTTCAATAGCCATATATGAACACCGATAGCCATTGCTGCAAGATTGCTGAACTGCAATAAGTGCAGCCATATATGAACACCGATAGCCATTGCTGCAAGATTACTGAACTGCAATAACACTTCAATAGCCATATATGAACACCGATAGGCATTGCTGCAAGATTACTGAACTGCAATAAGTGCTATAACTTCAATAGCCATATATGAACACCGATAGGCATTGCTGCAAGATTACTGAACTGCAATAAGTGCAATAACACTTCAATAGCCATATATGAACACCGATAGGCATTGCTGCAAGATTACTGAACTGCAATAAGTGCTATAACTTCAATAGCCATATATGAACACCGATAGCCATTGCTGCAAGATTACTGAACTGCAATAAGTGCAATAACACTTCAATAGCCATATATGAACACCGATAGTCATTGTTGCAAGATTACTGAACTGCAATAAGTGCTATAACACTTCAATAGCCATATATGAACACCGACAGCCATTGCTGCAAGATTACTGAACTGCAATAAGTGCTATAACACTTCAATAGCCATATATGAACACCGATAGGCATTGCTGCAATATTACTGAACTGAAATAAGTGCAATAACACTTCAATAGCCATATATGAACACCGATAGGCATTGCTGCAATATTACTGAACTGCAATAAGTGCTATAACACTTCAATAGCCATATATCAACACCGATAGCGATTGCTGCAAGATTACTGAACTGCAATAAGTGCTATAACACTTCAATAGCCATATATGAACGAATAATGTGCTTGGAAATTGAATGAAGCTTTAGAATTCAAAATATCTATGACAGATAAACATATATAATGATTTACATATTTGTTGCCGCCTGGCGGGGGAGACGTAGGTAATAAGTAATAAAAGTAAAGTGTTTGTTTATTATAGTGTCACCCCTATAATTTTAAAGGGCCAGCCATTTCTGACTTACGAGACACCTCTCTTTATGAACATCAGCACTTCCCGAATCCTATGCCTGTATGCCAGATGCCAGACTGGTAGGCAATCGGTAACTATTATTTAACTAGCTGGCTGCTCAGCAACCAGCTATATCAGAACGAACCCCTGACGAGATTCAAACCTTCGACCACCCGCTCTGAAGGCGGATGCCTTAACCACTGGGCCACTGAGACGGTAACATGTAAGCATAGCGTAGACGGACAATAAGATCATACCAGGATTTCATTCATAATAAAAATCAATCAGATGCTAATGGGTCAGGAATCAACAGAAGATTATAAAAAAAAGATTTCTTAAAACCTTCAGAACATATATCTCCTGTCCAGCCATCAGCACACGTGCATGTAAATGAACCCATGGGAGAATTCTCACAGGTACCGCTGTTCATACATATTCCAGGTGTCACTGTACATTCGTTAATATCTACAATGCAAAGTTGATGAGACAGTCAAGAACGTACTTAGCAATAACATATAATCTGCATAGAATAGGTGCGAAAGGTCCGGAGTTCGAGCCCCGCTGGAGCCGTTACGATTGTGCACGTAGGCAAGGAATTTATATTCCATGTTGCCTCTTCTCTCTCTCTCCCTCGTGGCGATGGATTCCATCAGGAATGAGGTCTCTTGAGTGATTAATATAAGTTGAAAGAACTTGTTTCGCAATCGAGTTAAAATAAATTTGTATAAATTAAGAGATAACAGCAAAAGATCAAAAACGCCATATTTCTGGCAAGTGAAAACATATGTTCTTGCTATATGAAATACAGTAGGTTCTTACAAATCTCCACATACTGATGAATAAAGATGAATAAAGGTGAAAACCATAACTACTGTTCAGATGTACTGTGCCTGAACACTGATTGGCATTGCTGCAAGATTACTGAACTGCAATAAGTGCTATAACTTCAATAGCCATATATGAACACCGATAGGCATTGCTGCAAGATTACTGAACATCTCTGTTTATGAACATCAGTACTTCCCGAATCCTATGCTTGTATGCCAGATGCCAGACTGGTAGGCAATCGGTAAGCATTATTTAACTAGCTGGCTGCTCAGCAACCGGCCATATCAGAGCGTACCACTGATGAGATTCGAACATTCGACCTCCCGCTCTGTAGGTGGACGCCTTAACCACTGGGCCACTGAGACGGTAATATGTAAGCATAGCGTAGACGGACAATAAGATCATACCAGGATTTCATTCATAATAAAAATCAATCAGATGCTAATGGGTCAGGAATCAACAGAAGATTATAAAAACAAAGATTTCTTAAAACCTTCAGAACATATATCTCCTGTCCAGCCATCAGCACACGTGCATGTAAATGAACCCATGGGAGAATTCTCACAGGTACCGCTGTTCATACATATTCCAGGTGTCACTGTACATTCGTTAATGTCTACAATGCAAAGTTGATGAGACAGTCAAGAACGTACTTAGCAATAACATATAATCTGCATAGAACAGGTGCGAAAGGTCCGGAGTTCGAGCCCCGTTGGAGCCGTTACGATTGTGCAATTAGGCAAGGCATTTATATTCCATGTTGCCTCTTCTCTCTCTCTCCCTCGTGGCGATGGATTCCATCAGGAATGAGGTCTCTCGAGTGATTAATATAAGTTGAAAGAACTTGTTTCGCAATCGAGCTAAAATAAATTTGTATAAATTAAGAGATAACAGCAAAAGATCAAAAACGCCATATTTCTGGCAAGTGAAAACATATGTTCTTGATATATGAAATACAGTAGGTTCTTACAAATCTCCACATACTGATGAATAAAAATGAATAAAGGTGAAAACTACAACTACTGTTCAGATGTACTGTGCCTGAACACCGATTGGCATTGCTGCAAGATGACTGAACTGCAATAAGTGCTATAACACTTCAATAGCCATATATGAATACCGACAGTCATTGCTGCAAGATTACTCAACTGCAATAAGTGCTATAACACTTCAATAGCCATATATGAACACCGATTGGCAGTGCTGCAAGATTACTGAACTGCAATAAGTGCTATAACACTTCAATAGCCATATATGAACGAATAATGTGCTTGAAAATTGAATGAACCGTTAGAATTCAAAATACCTATGACAGACAAACATATATAATGATTTACCATTTTTGTTGCTGCCTGGCGGGGGAGACGTAGGTAATAAGTAATAAAAGTAAAGTGTTTGTTTATTATAGTGTCACCCCTATAATTTTAAAGGGCCAGCCATTTCTGACTTACGAGACACCTCTCTTTATGAACATCAGTACTTCCCGAATCCTATGCTTGTATGCCAGATGCCAGACTGGTAGGCAATCGGTAACCATTATTTAACTAGCTGGCTGCTCAGCAACCGGCCATATCAGAGCGCACCACTGATGAGATTCGAACATTCGACCTCCCGCTCTGTAGGTGGACGCCTTAACCACTGGGCCACTGAGACGGTAATATGTAAGCATAGCGTAGACGGACAATAAGATCATACCAGGATTTCATTCATAATAAAAATCAATCAGATGCTAATGGGTCAGGAATCAACAGAAGATTATAAAAACAAAGATTTCTTAAAACCTTCAGAACATATATCTCCTGTCCAGCCATCAGTACACGTGCATGTAAATGAACCCATGGGAGAATTCTCACAGGTACCGCTGTTCATACATATTCCAGGTGTCACTGTACATTCGTTAATGTCTACAATGCAAAGTTGATGAGACAGTCAAGAACGTACTTAGCAATAACATACAATCTGCATAGAACAGGTGCGAAAGGTCCGGAGTTCGAGTCCCGCTGGAGCCGTTATCTTTGTGCACTTAGGCAAGGCATTTATATTCCATGTTGCCTCTTCCCTCTCCCTCATGGCGATAGATTCCATCAGGAATGAGGTCTCGAGAGTGATTAATATAAGTTGTAAGAACTTGTTTCGCAATCGAGCCAAAATAAATTTGTATAAACTAACTGATTTACTTTACAATAACATTCATTAAAACACTGTTAGGACGTCATACCTTTGTACTTGCAGTCCATTATTATTAATATTGGCCTGCTGTCAAAAGGCAGTAAATATTAAATCCTATGCATACATATACGGAATTAACAATTTTAATTACCGGTAGTAAGATCTTGTTATATAAGTATATGCTTTAAGTAAGATATAAGCCTCAAACGGATCCAATATGTAAAATATTACATGCCTCACACAATCCCAATATTTTACATATTGGGTCGTTTTCGGCTTATATCCTTACACATTATATACATAAATGACACATTAACTCCATCCCGCAAAGAATTAAGTAGTATAACCTTCATCACACAGCTCTCCTGCCCAACCACTAGCACATGAGCAGGTAAATGAACCCGCGGGGGTATTCTCACATATTCCGCTGTTCAAACATATCCTCGATGTCTCTGTACATTCATCTATATCTACAATGTAGTATGTTTTGATTGAATGAGTTGTATGCATAACTATATTATCCTTACCGTATATACCATCTGAAAGCAGATTGACAACCAGGAGAGCAATGGCAAGGAATGGGAGAATCAACCGGTTCACCAGTACTCGGTGCACACATCTCTGTAGAGAAACTGCCAACGTTTTCATATATAGAGACACGGTCTGAGCGGGGCTCGAACCAGTGACCATCAGTGATGATAGATTATAGTGGTATACAAGTCAGCGACTGTAACCACTCAATAACGTAGGTGGACCAGGCCAGTCTTACTCACATCTACACAAATATATATATATATATATGTGAAGTATTGTTATTTTGCCAGGTTGCATCGATATTGCAAAGGGCACCTTCACATGCATTGATAGCTACAATATCATCACGGTATAAACACATGATATGGTATCGCAGGTTCGATCCCCCGTCTGACCCTAATAAAATTAACAGTCTTTCTGATGGGACGTTAAACCGAGGTCTCGTGTCGGTGCTTTACACCGTGCACGTAAAAGAACCAGAGGAGACTCTGAAATGGGTCTCTTTCTGTATCATTGCACTATCCTCCAAAAATCTAAAATGACTAATCACTTCAGGAGGTGACGCTCATATGGGCAACCGGTAGCGACGATAAATAAACGTAAAGCATACACAAATGACAAATGATATATCACAGATTATCTGAAATTCAAACAAGTATCATGGAAGAAACATACTGCACGCTTAGTGATCCTTCGCCGTCTTCATAATACCTTTCTTCTCCGATACCGACTTATCCATCGTCTCCTCTACCGTGTCCTACAGTGATCTTCTCCCGCACCTAAACAATTCCTGTACCCATTCCCAACATCACGTCGCTTATATATATATATATGAAAGATTCTTAAGATGAGTAAGACTCACTATGTGTGAGAGGAAGTCTATGACAATATATAAACCAAACCATAAAAGAATTTACGTTGCTGTTAGGACAAAATAAATATTTACATGTTTGCTACATTGAAAACATGCATATATACTGAAGTACATTTACTAGTGTACCAATAAAAGGAAACATAACACAGTAAACAAATGCTTACATATACTTTATATGTGCACAGAACTACTTTATATAAATATATACAGTCTACATCCGTTATGTTGAATTCTGTCAGATCGAACAAAATACTTCGACTTAACCAAAGTTTGACTTAACGAAATTCGATATAAACGGAGCCAGTTATATGTACAACGATAGTGTCTGAAACGGGACTTTGATCCGACTTGAGATAAGCGGAGAATTCGACATAACCGAGTTTGACATAACGGATGTAGACTGTAGATACACACTATTCTATGTAACTATGACATTACATAGTTTGTTATACTGGATGGACATAAATAATAAACAATTTTATTGCATACGTTACTATAAATAGTAACAAATTTAATGGTAGAAAAGCAAAATATCTGGTCGACGCGGGCAATATATTTCGATTTTCGAATCTGCCGGGCCAATATCGGATATTGGCCCACACGTGCCGGGCCAATATTCGATATTGGCCTGGCACACGCCGAGAACGAATCACGAGCACGTGTCACAGGTAGCAACAACATAGTAACTACATTGTGTAAACATGGCCACCGAAGCCACACTAAAGTTGTTGTCTGACAGATTGTTGTCTCTTGACGGTAAAATGGCTGAGCGAAATAAGCAAATAACAGCAGAAGAAACATACGGCTATGTATGCAATAAAGAAGTTATTAAACGGCTGCGGTGAGCCATTTGTGGATATTGGCGCACCTATCGGGCCAATAGCTCCATAGGGTTATACACAAATGGCCCACCTCCGCGGTTTAATAACCTCTAAGTATTCGTTTATCATGTGTATTGAACTGAATTTCCTATTTGCAATACTATTTCGAGTTGCAGGAAACAACTGCATTACTTGTATTTAGATTTTCACAGCTTCAAGATCCTTCCTTGTGTCCAACCAGTAAAATTCAAACCACTACTGTATATGGGAAACTAAACACTAAAATATGTTTTGAGCATCTAACCTGTTTCGCATATCACCCCAGTCCATCCGGTCATACATATGCATTGTACAGATCCTGCACTGTTAGAGCAGGTTGCATTATTCTTACATAAGTTGTCGTTGCACTCATTTATGTCTGAAATAATATTATAACTAGTGTTTATCTTGCCATTACATATTCGTACAATGTCATATACAATGAACTTCCATCTTACACGCCATCATTTCATCTGTGTTCATTTTGGACGATTTTCGATACATGGGGTTCTTCAGGAACAGGTTTGAATGCCCTGCTCATAACGGGCATTTTGTGGGAGATTGTATAACATTTTAAAGAGATTAAGGTTTGAATGCCCATAACTGGCATTTTGTGGGAGAATGTATAACATTTTAAAGAGATTACGGTTTGAATGCCCATAACAGGCATTTTGTGGGAGATTGTATAACATTTTAAAGAGATTAAATACAATCATACGCTGTTGAAACCATACTTGATATTTTGTCTTGAACAAGTTTAATGACTTGGACATGTTAATTTCAAATGGTAGACTATTCCAGAGTATTTTAAAGATGTTTAGTTCATGTATGCTAGCTATGTAACTGTTGTCTCGCTTACACTATAAAATGACAGTCCCGTAAAGTAGTCTGCGTATTTCTTAAATAGTTTCCGTTAAGTTTTGGGGGTTTTGGGGCTTTAGTTTATACAAATTTATTTTAGCTTGATTGCAAAACAAGTTCTTACAACTTATATTAATCACTCTCGAGACCTCATTCCTGATGGAATCCATCGCCACGAGAGAGAGAGAGAGAGAGAGAGAGAGAGAGAGAGAGAGAGAGGAGAGAGAGAGAGAGAGAGAGAGAGAGAGAGAGAGAAGAGGCAACATGGAACTTAAATGCCTTGCGTAAGGGCACAATCGTAACGGCTCCAACAGGACTCGAACTCCGGACCTTTCGCACCTGAAGCGAAGGCGCATCCACTGCGCTATCACGCCTTCCAGCTTTTGGGGCTTTAAAGTCACACCAACAGCCTCGGTCATATGGTGACTCTCCAGCTATTATTAATGGGGAGTCAGACCTCTGGTGCCATCCGAGCAATATATTAGGCACGGGCGTAACCCGGGTAGAACCACTGACCTTCCACAAGCCAGCAGTGTAGTTTCCTCACATTAAGGAATTCGACACCACACGTGTGATTCGAACGTACTGCAGAGAGGGGCTAGTGATCTGAAATCAACAACCTCAACAACTCGGCCACGGATTCCTCTTGCCATACGGTATGGTAGTAATAGATATACGGCATACGTACGGCATACACGGACTCCATACAGAAATGGTAGTGTATGGTGTAAAGGAGAAAATTATGCAATGTCTTAGCTCAATCGTACTACAAACAAATACAGTCAAATCTGTGTTAGTGGTCACCTCTATTAAGCAACCAACCTATATTAAGCAGCCAGTTTCCAAATATGTTGTTTTATTATACATTTTAACTCTATTAAGCAGCCACATGTGCTAAGCAGCCACTTTCTGTGATTCCCTTGGCTGGCTGCTTAAGACAGGTTTGACTGTAGATCTATTTTCAATGTTTGAAATAATAGTCTTGCTACAGAAACTACTAGTGGAGTACTCACTAATGTACGGTTTCATTTTCATTGTTTTCCAGTAGAACGTATATAGAATTATTAAAGCTAGAATGTTCTAATGTGAATTCCGAGGTTATATGAAAATAATTCTTTAGCGTATTTCTTTAAATTATTTACTTTATTAACGTTCCGAAATGGTCATTTACTTCATTAGGAGTTCAAATGATCCCCCCTCCGAGTTTAAACTTTATTTATTTTACAACGATTGCGAAGCAAGTTCTAACAACTTATATTAATCACTCTCGTTGGAGCGGATGAAAGCGTATATGTGGTCATTCGTGTGGGAGGAAACCGGAGTACCCGGAGAATACCCACCTGTCCGATTTGGGGACCACCGTACCAACTCACATACTTCCCGTTCCGAGGATCGAACCCGGGTTGCATTGGTGAGAAGCGAGCGCGCTAAGCACTGCGCTAATCGGACACCCACCCTCGAGTTAAAAACAGATACATTGTTGGAAACAGCAATTCTGTTCGTTATCTATATTTCCAGTTCCAAAATTACGTTAAAAGAACTAAATCGTTGTCCCTAGTTGAGGTACCTGAATCGCAGTTGGGTCCAGTCCACCCTGTGCTGCAAGTGCATGTATATGACCCAAAGGTGTCCTCACACGTTACTGCATTGACGCACACTCCTTGGTTACATTCATTTATATCTGAAATGTTGAAATTATGCAGTTTACACTTTTTTTCTATAATTCACAAATGGATGAAGTCAATATTATTTAGTTCATATAAATTTATTTTAGCTCGATTGCGAAACTAGTTCTTTCAACTTATATTAATCACTCTTGAGACCTCATTCCTGATGGAATCCATTGCCATGAAGGAGAGAGAAGAGGCAATGTGGAATTTAAATGCCTTGCCTAAGGGCACACTCGTAATGGCTCCAGCGGGGCTTGACATTCCGGACCTATATTATTTACTATTGGGGCCCGGACTACATGGATTTGTTGATAACGTTTTCCTGACTTTTCAAACTCGGTAATAAAGTGTTGGCCTAAGTATCATAAAATTAACCAGTAACCTGCCAATCACGACTAAAGTTGCTTTTGCAAACAGCATAGAGCCAGCTCAGACGGCACAGATACTCTATGATGTTTGCTATTCGGATACTGGAGCTAAAACACTTGTCTGAATAGTAAACAATGCAGGATTCTCAGACGCAGAGTTACGCTGCAGTTGTTTGATCTGGATCTATATTGCTTGCACATTCCGTCCAATTTAATCGGCAGGTTACGGCTTAACTACATGTAAGTTGTAACAATTATTCAAAACACACTTCTCATGAATATATCCAATCGTCTGCAACACACACGTTAAACAACATTATGGGGGCCTCCGTGCCTAGTGCTTAAAGCGACATTACATCGCAAAAAGCAACTAAAATGCATTTTCACGTATAAATGCATTGCTACTACAAATTCTTCCGAATACATTCGAACACTAACATTGAATCAATAAACAGTGTTTTTGTGGATTGAAAGTATGATTTCATATATAACGGTCATCCATGCTCCTGAATTTTCATTTGTTTTGTCATCGGTGTCAATACTAAACGCAAGATAGTGTCGTTTAGAGATAATTGAACTACGATAGTCTAGAAATATATAGGCACAAATGTGAGATATAGCGGTAAATCTGTACCATAAATCGTGTTATGCAGGATACACTAGTTGTATTACGCATGGATGTTTACATTATTTTGCTATGTCAACAAACCGCGTATACGACGTTTGTTTATTAGTTGAAACACTCAGTATTTGAGGCAACTATTTGAAAACAAATTATACCATATAATAGGAAAATACATTCTGTAGAAATTTGTGTTTTCACTGATGCAGTGTCGCTTTAAGGTCTGTGACTGCTGTAGGCTCAAGTAACATTTGGGGTATTGAAATATTTCAAGTGAGGAAGTTATCCAACTTGCTTGCTGGAGGTCGATGGTTCTATCTGGGTGCCCATCTGTATCTGAAATACCGTTCACCCGGGTCTCGTTCCCCCAATAACAGTTTGAAAGTGGCTATATGACAGAAGCTGAGCGACTTTAAACCCCAAAAACTGTTGAAGTTAGGACGAGAAATACTCTAAGGAGAAATAAAGCTCTTCAAACAGTCAGCATGACCACTGCATACTTACTGACTTCACAGTTGTCTCCCTCGAAGCCGACAGCACACTCACAATCATAACTACCAACGTTATTGCTGCAGGTTGCACCGTTCATACAGACGGATGGCATCAGATCACATTCATTAATATCTGTAATGATATTTCCAATGTAGACGGCTTCAAATCACATTCATTAATATATATAATGATATTTTGAATGTAGACGGCTTCAAATCACATTCATTAATATCTGTAATAACATTTCAAAAGTAGATGGCTTCCAATCACATTAATTAATATCTGTAATAACATTTCAAAAGTAGATGGCTTCCAATCACATTAATTAATATATGTAATAACATTTTAAAGAGATTACGGTTTGAATGCCATGCCCATAACGGGCATTTTGTGGAGATTGTATAACATTTTAAAGAGATTAAGGTTTGAATGCCCATAACGGGCATTTTGTGGGAGATTGCATAACATTTTAAAGAGATTAAGGTTTGAATGCCCATAACGGGCATTTTGTGGGAGATTGTATTACATTTTAAAGAGATTAAGGTTTGAGTGCCCATAACGGGCATTTTGTGGGAGATTGTATAACATTTTAAAGAGATTAAGGTTTGAGTGCCCATAACGGGCATTTTGTGGGAGATTGCATAACATTTTAAAGAGATTAAGGTTTGAGTGCCCATAACGGGCATTTTGTGGGAGATTGTATTACATTTTAAAGAGATTAAGGTTTGAGTGCCCATAACGGGCATTTTGTGGGAGATTGTATAACATTTTAAAGAGATTAAGGTTTGAATGCCCATAACGGGCATTTTGTGGGAGATTGTATTACATTTTAAAGAGATTAAGGTTTGAATGCCCATAACGGGCATTTTGTGGGAGATTGCATAACATTTTAAAGAGATTACGGTTTGAATGCCCATAACGGGCATTTTGTGGGAGATTGCATAACATTTTAAAGAGATTAAGGTTTGAATGCCCATAACAGGCATTTTGTGGGAGATTGTATAACATTTTAAAGAGATTAAATACAATTATACATTGTTGGAACCATACTTGATAATATTTTGTCTTGAACAGGTTTAATGACTTGAACATGTTAAATTTCAAATGGTAGACTATTCCAGAGTATTTTAAAGATGTCTTGTTCATTTATGCTAGCTATGTATCTGTTGTCTTGCTTACACTATAAAATGACAGTCCCGTAAAGTAGTCTACGTATTTCTTAAATAGTTTCCGTTAAGTTTTGGGGCTTTAGTTTATACAAATTTATTTTAGCTTGATTGCAAAACAAGTTCTTACAACTTATATTAATCACTCTCGAGACCTCATTCCTGATGGAATCCATCGCCCCGAGAGAGAGGAGGCAACATGGAACTTAAATGCCTTGCCTAAGGGCACAATCGTAACGGCTCCAGCAGGATTCGAAATCAGGACCGTTCGCACCTGAAGCGAAGGCGCATCCACTGCGCTATCACGACTTCCAGCTTTTGGGGCTTTAAAGTCACACCAACAGCCTCGGTCATATGGTGACTCTCCAGCTATTATTAATGGGGAGTTAGACCTCTGGTGCCATCCGAGCAATATCTTAGGCACGGACGTAACCCGGGTAGAACCACTGACCTTCCACAAGCCAGCTGTGTAGTTTCCTCACATTAAGGAATTCGACAACGCAAGTGTGATTCGAACCTACTGCAGAGAGGGCTAGTGATCTGAAATCAACAACCGCAACAACTCGGCCACGGATTCCTCTTGCCATACGGTACGGTAGTAATAGATATACGGCATACGTACGGCATACGTAAGGCATACACGGCATACGTAAGGCATACACGGCATACGTACGGCATACACGGACTCCATACAGGAATGGTAGTATATGGTGTAAAGGAGAAAATTATGCAATGTCTTAGCTCAATCTTACTACAAACAAATACAGTCAAACCTGTGCTAGTGGTCACCTCTATTAAGTAACCAACCTATATTAAGCAGCCAGTTTCCAGATTCCAAATATGTTGTTTTATTATACATTTTAACTCTATTAAGCAGCCACTTTCTGTGATTCCCTTGGATGGCTGCTTAAGACAGGTTTGACTGTAGATGTATTTTCAATGTTTGAAATAATAGTCTTGCTACAGAAACTACTACATGTAGTAGAGTATTCACTAATGTACGGTTTCATTTTCATCGTTTTCCAGTAGACGTATGTAGAATTATTAAAGCTAGAATGTTCTAATGTGAATTCCGAGGTTATATGAAAATAATTCTTTAGCGTATTTCTTTAAATTATTTACTTTATTAACGTTCCGAAATGGTCATTTACTTCATTAGGAGTTTAAATCCCCACCCCCCCGAGTTAAAAACAGATACCGGTACATTGTTGGAAATAAGGTACCTGAATCGCAGTTGGGTCCAGTCCACCCTGCGCTGCAAGTGCATGTATATGACCCAAAGGTGTCCTCACACGTTACTGCATTGACGCACACTCCTTGGTTACATTCATTTATATCTGAAATGTTGAAATTATGCAGTTTACACTTTTTTTCTATAATTCACAAATGGATGAAGTCAATATTATTTAGTTCATATAAATTTATTTTAGCTCGATTGCGAAACTAGTTCTTTCAACTTATATTAATCACTCTTGAGACCTCATTCCTGATGGAATCCATTGCCATGAAGGAGAGAGAAGAGGCAATGTGGAATTTAAATGCCTTGCCTAAGGGAACACTCGTAACGGCTCCAGCGGGGCTCGAACTCCGGACCTATATTATTTACTATTGGGGCCCGGACTACATGGATTTGTTGATAACGTTTTCCTGACTTTTCAAACTCAGTAATAAAGTGTTGGCATAAGTGTTATAAAATTAACCCTTAACCTGCCAATCACGACTAAAGTTGCTTTTGCAAACAGCATAGAGCCAGATCAGATGGCACAGATGCGCTATGATGTTTGCTATTCGGATAGTGGAGCTAAAACACTTGTCTGAATAGTAAACAATGCAGGATTCTCAGACGCAGAGTTACACTGCGGCTGATCTGCATCTATATTACTTGCACATTCCGTCCAATTTAATCGGCAGGTTATGGCTTAACTACATGTAAGTTGTAGCAATTATTCAAAACACACTTCTCATGAAAATCAAATACAGGTATATTCATTTATATCCAATCGTCTGCAACACACAAGTTAACCAACATTATGGGGGCCTCCGTGCCTAGTGCTTAAAGCGACATTATATCGCAAAAAGCAACTAAAATGCATTTTCACGTATAAATGCATTGCTACTACAAATTCTTCCGAATACATTCGAACACTAACATTGAATCAATAAACAGTGTTTTTGTGGATTGAAAGTATGATTTCATATTATAACGGACATCCATGCTCCTGAATTTTCGTTTGTTTTGTCATTGGTGTCAATACTAAACGCAAGATAGTGTCGTTTAGAGATAATTGAACTACGATAGTCTAGAAATATATAGGCACAAATGTGAGATATAGCGGTAAATCTGTACCATAAATCGTGTTATTCAGGATACACTAGTTGTATTACGCATGGACGTTTACATTATTTTGCTATGTCAAATATGACGTTTGTTTATTAGTTGAAACACTCAGTATTTGAGGCAACTATTTGGAAACAAATTATACTGTATAATAGGAAATACATTCTGTAAAAATTTGTGTTTTCACTGATGCAGTGTTGCTTTAAGGTCTGTGACTGCTGTAGGCTCAAGTAACATTTGGGATATTGAGGAAGTTATCCAACTTGCTTGCTGGAGGTCGATGGTTCTATCTGGGTGCCCATCTGTATCTGAAATACCGTTCATCCGAGTCTCGATCCACCAATAACAGCTTGAAAGTGGCTATATGACAGAAGCTGAGCGACTTTAAACCCCAAAAACTGTTTGAAGTTAGGACGAGAAATACTCTAAGGAGAAATAAAACTCTTCAAGCAGTCAGCATGACCACTGCATACTTACTGACTTCACAGTTGTCTCCCTCGAAGCCGACAGCACACTCACAATCATAAATACCAAAGTAATTGCTGCAGGTTGCACCGTTCATACAGACGGACGGCATCAGATCACATTCATTAATATCTGTAATGACATTTGGAAAGTAGACGGATTTAAATCACATTTCATTAATATATGTAATAACATTTCAAAAGTAGATGGCTTCAAATCACATTCATTAATATCTGTAATAACATTTCAAAAGTAGACGGCTTCAAATCACATTCATTAATATCTGTAATAACATTTCAAAAGTAGACGGCTTCAAATCACATCCATTAATATCCATAATAACATTTCAAAAGTAGATGGCTTCAAATCACATTCATTAATATCTGTAATAACATTTCAATTGTAGACGGCTTCAAATCACATTCATTAATATCTGTAATAACATTTCAAAAGTAGACGGCTTCAAATCACATTTCATTAATATCTGTAATAACATTTCAAAAGTAGACGGCTTCAAATCACATTTCATTAATATCTGTAATAACATTTCAAAAGTAACACCAAACACATTCATTAATATCTGTAATAACATTTCAATTGTAGACGGCTTCAAATCACATTTCATTAATATCTGTAATAACATTTCAAATGTATCTATTTTATTTGATGTGATTTGTTTTGCATAATGGCCATGCCAATATATATATATATATATATATAGAGTGGTGGAACCTATGCTCGGCGTAAATCCTACATATCATGGCCTATAAAAAAAGTAAAATGCACTTGCTGTATATTATTATTTTCTTAAGTCGTGAAACACAACTTTCAAAAAATTGTTGTTGAAAATGTTAGCTTCATTACGTAACCATGTGCCTAAATACAGCTATTGCAACGGCACCTGTTTCCATGGGGAACTAGATACTTTAGGGCTCCTATGCACGGCGTATATGAAATTGTTTACTTTATGCACGGGTAAATGTTGAATATATTATTTTGACAATATTACAACTCGACAAGAAACTTTTTTTCTGGTTATTTGTATATTGTTTTCCAATTCGGATTGCTACCTGAAATGCTCATAAACCGCATCATTTCGGTGGAAAAAATTCTCCCAACAAGTTGTCTGTTTATATTCTACTACTGAACCAGTCAGGTGACAGTTGCATTAGGCTACCGGTATGCACAATGGAATGCTATTGAACCATGCTTCACCTCTGTCAGCAAAAATAGGTTAAAACTATTTAAGTATATTAAATACGGATGTAAATGGAAAAAATACGCCGAGCATAGAAATACGCCGAGCATAGGTTCCACCACTCTATGAACATGTACATGTAGTTTGGTATATCAGCTGTACATTTCAAACAGCATCCAAAGTACCGATAAGTTATCGTCTGCGCATTAAACAAAATATGAGCACACAGTAGAGTATATATTGTTGCTTATTACTTGCGGAAGGCTGGTGGTTCTATGCGGGTATCTGCCAGTGTCTGAAATACTGCTCGATGGAGCATCCTGTGTCTTCCTACACCAACAATAGCAGGCGAGTCATCAAACAACATAAGCTGTTGGCTTAGTCGCTGTTGCTGTTGGTGCGACTTTAAACAATAAACAATCAAACATTACTTGTGCATCGTGTTCATCATAGATTATAAATTAAAATATTCAACCTTCATCACATATATGTCCAGTGAATCCCGTGTTGCAATCACACGAGTAGTTGCCAATTGTGTTCATACATTCTCCATTATGGAGACATACCAAATCACCGAACTGCACACATTCATCCACATCTGTAATACAATAATGAATAGTGGAATTCGTGATAGCGCAGTGGATGCGCGTTCGCTTCAGGTGCGAAAGGTCCGGAGTTCGAGCCCCACTGGAGCCGTTATGATTGTGCCCTTTGGCAAGGCATTTAAATTCCACGTTGCCTCTACTCTCTCCCTCGTGGCGATGGATTCCATCAGGAATGAGGTCTCGAGAGTGATTTATATAAGTTGAAATAACTTGTTTCGCAATCGAGCTAACATAAATTTGTATAAACTAACTAAATGAATAGCCGATAAAATGTATATATGGATCTGACATGAGTGGTGATTTCACAATATTTATGAACGGGTATTGGAATTTCCCAGAACGAGTATTATAAAATATGGTATGAAATCATCACGAGTGTTAGATCATTTATATCACATTAACATATAGCGCTTGTTTTAATAATAATTTTGCAAAAATAACATTGATATTTTCGTCTTGGCGCCGGCTCAAATTTCATGACGACACTAAATTGTCATGGCCTCACTAGTCAAAAAAGCATTATATTTACGTATTAAACAGCGATATAATTACGCCATTGCGTCAAGATTTCTTTTTTTAACGTTATGTACCATTTCACATAGAAATATGCATCAATTAAAGTTTTTAATTACCGATTAGCGCAATGGTTAGCGCGCTCGCTTCTCACCAATGCAACCTGGGTTCGATACTCGGACCAGGCAGTATGTGAGATGGTACGGTGGTCACCAGATCGGACAGGTGGGGTTTCTCCGGGTACTCCGGTTTCCTCGCACACGAATGACCACATATACGCTGTCATCCGCACCAACGAAAGTGATATATAAGTAATATAAGTTGTTAGAACTTGCTTCGCAATCGTTGTAAAATAAATAAAGTTTAAACTTTAATTAACGTTTTGTAAGCCTATTTAGAGGTCTCTAGTGTTGAAAGGGCTATGAAATGACTACAATACAGGTCACTGATTCTATATAATACAATATTAGCATGTATTATTAACCAAGGGGCATCCATTGCCCTAGCGGTGAAAATCTCACCGCTGTAGGTTCGAATGTGGAATTTTCTCATGCGAGCAAGCTGTCCATTAGTATTGCAGAAGATCGGTGTTATTTCTACCCGGGTTCACACCCATGGCTTTATTGGAGGGTCACATAGGGTCTTCCACAACAAATAAAAGCCGGATAATCACTATATGACCGTAGCTGTCAAATTTGAAACAGAAACACTACTGTTATGTTATGTTATATTTCGGGTTTTACGCCTGCATCAGCACCATTTCGGGCTATATCGCCGGCGGGCAGTTTACCTAACAACACCTTTCCTGGGCAGGCTCCAGCGGTTAACCAGTACTTGGGTGCACCACCCTCCGTAAGAAACTGCCAACTTTTTCATACAAAGAAACACTACTGTAGACGTACCTATACTGCAATTGTATCCGCGCCAGTAGTCTGTACAAGAGCAGACATATGAACCCCGCGTATTTTCACAAGTGCCACCGTTTTCACATACTGGAGGATCGAATGCACATTCATCCACATCTGTAAGATACACGTAATACTATGATAACCGTATATGCTTGTTGATATGAGGAAAGGACGGATATAATAATGACATTGTGTCAGAAATGCTGAACACGTTCAAATAAGAATTACTTCACATTATATCATTATTGTCCAGATTTGGATATCTGGCCTGACATTTCTGAAATATTCAAATAAAACAGTCACATGCTTTCGAGTTGATCAAACATAGTACACATCACAGAAAACAACCACTCATCGGCTGTGCTCTATTTTGAAAGTCATATATTATATGTTTGGTCGGTACATGTATAATATAAATATTGCATTTCCTGAGTGGGCAATATGAAATATGCCACCCAGAGAACATGAATATTAACCGAGGCATCTCATGTTTCGAGAGGTGGTATTGTTCATATTGCCCACTCAGGAATGCAATATTTATTTTATTATACCGAACACACATCTCAGTAAATCTACTGTGTTAAGCAGCCAGCCAAGGGAGTCAGAGAAAGTAGCTGCTTAGCACAGGTAGCTGCTTAATAGAGGTCAAATATAGAAGCTGTTGGTGAGATATTAAACGTCCTATTGAACTTGATTCTGAGCCGTTTCACAATGTACTTACCGATGGTACAGGCAGGTCCGGTAAAGTTGATTGGACATGTACAAGTATATGCACCATCAGTGTTTACACAGATTCCACCATTTTGACAATTCGAAGGAAAACTGCATTCATCTATGTCTGTAAATGTATGTAACATTTATAAGGTAATAACAAAAGCATGTAACAGATTAATTCTTCTTTTCACACCGTATAGGCCTGTGTTGCAAACAATATTGATGCGAAAGGTCCGGAGTTCGAGCCCCGCTGGAGCCGTTACGATTCTGCCCTTAGGCAAGGCATTTAAATTTCACATTGCCTCTTCTCTCTCCTTCATGGCAATGGATTCCCTCAGGAATGAGGTCTCGTGAGTGATTAATATAAGTTGAAAGAACTTGTTTCGCAATCGAGCTAAAATAAATTTGTATAAACAATACTGATTACCTATAAATACCAGACATCTTGTACCTCTATCCTGGGACCCCCATCTAGTATCTATTTTAACCTAGAGCGGGATCCTAGTATAAAGGTACAAGGTTCTTGGTGTCTTACGGATACAATCTCATGTTCTTCTGTGTTGAGATACATTTCTCTGTGTAATATTGTATGTTCATCTCGACACGACCTTGGTTATGCATCACTTTTATTGGTATTAATGGCATGAAGAAACATGCCACAGTATGTCCATGACACGACCTTGGTGATGCATCACTTTTATCGGTATTAATGGCTTGAAGAAACATGATACAGTATGTCCATGACACGACCTTGGTTATGCATCACTTTTATCGGTATTAATGGCATGAAGAAACATGACAAGTATGTTCATGACCCTTGTGATGCACATTTATCGGTATAGGCAGAACAAACAGACACAGTATGTCCTGACACACCTTGGTGATGCATCACTTTTATCGGTATAATGCATGAAGAAACAGCCATAGTATGTCCATGAACACCTTGTTATGCATCACTTTACAACAAAACACACACCCACACCACACCTTGGTGATGCATCACTTTTATCGGTATTAATGGCATGAAGAAACATGACACAGTATGTCCATGACACGACCTTGGTTATGCATCACTTTTATCGGTATTAATGGCATGAAGAAACATGCCACAGTATGTCCATGACACGACCTTGGTTATGCATCACTTTTATCGGTATTAATGGCATCAAGAAACATGACACAGTATGTCCATGACACGACCTTGGTTATGCATCACTTTTATCGGTATTAATGGCATGAAGAAACATGACACAGTATGTCCATGGACTCGAAGCCGTTTTTCTTGTTGCAAGAAATGACCGGCCCCTCACCACTATCACATGTTCGAATCCAACTTGTGGTGTTGAAATCTATCATGGGAGGAGTTATCCAGCTGGCTTGTGGAGGGTCGATGGTTGTACCCATACTTGCATGAACTACTTCTCGGACTGGTATCTGGCGTCTTCCTCCACCAATACTACCCAGAGAGGCGCTATATCACCTATGCTGTTGGTGAGACTTTAGACATACAAACACACACACATACAGTACATCCGTTACCTCAAAGTCGGTTATGTCAAATTCACTGATATGTCAAAATTTAGTCAAAGTCCCGTTTCAAATACTACCATTTTACATATAACTGGTTGGCTCCGTTTATGTCAAATTTCGTTAAGTCATATTTTACTTGATGTCAAATTCATGATTTGATCATTTCAATATAAATAGTCAGCATTTCACACACGTGATGAAGCCATATTGTGGGTCAAGCAGGACAAGCAGATAAATGTGTGTAATGTTGTAATTTATGTATCGGTTGATATAGCTTAGTTTAAACTGTATTTATTTTACAACGATTGCGAAGCAAGTTTTAACAACTTATATTAATCGCTCTCGTTGGCGCAGATGTAAGCATAAATGTGGTCATGCGTGTGGGAAGGAAACGGGACCCAGAGAAAACCCACCTGTCCGATCTGGCGACTACCGTGCCATCTCACATGCTTCCCGGTCTGAGGATCTCACCCGGGTTGCATTGGTGAGAAGTGAGCGCGCTAACCACTGCGCTAATTGATATAGCTTGACACTAACTCACGTGTCCGTGCAGTCATTTGAAATCATTATGTGTGACCAAATAACACTTGACTTTCAACAGGCCATCATCTTGTGGGTCAATACACCAGATGTTCGTGGCATCTTCAGAAATAAATATACTCACCAGTATTACAAATAGTCCCTGTCCACCCCGAGTTACACGAGCATGTGAAACCACCAAACGTATTTGTACAAACACCGTAATTGCACGCAGCTGAATTAGTTGCACACTCATTGATATCTACAATAATTACATTACAGTCAAACATGTTTTAGTGGTCATCTCTATTAACCCATTCAACACCAAGTAACTGACATGGACTGGTCCATGATATTTTTAGACCAATAAATTAATAACAAAATTACATTTGGATCAGTTCATTTATCAAAATGGGTAAAAAAAATTCTAAAAATAGTTATATTACTTGAAAAAAGTGCAGATCCTGATGAGACGGCTCGTCACGAGCCGGCTCATCTGGATCTACACTTTTTTGTAAGCCAATTTAGAGGTATGTGGTGTTGAAAGGGTTAAGCAGCCAACCTGTATTATGCAGCCAATTTTCAGATTCCCAATATGCTGTTTCATTATACACTGACCTCTATTAGGTTAAGCAGCCACCTGTGCTACCAGCCACTGTCTGTGATTCCCTTGGCTGGCCGCTTCAGACAGGGTTGACTGTATAAAATTTAACATGATGTGTGTCCATGAACTGTAACAGTACAATCATCACTTAGAGTGATGTTGACAGACGGGTCATCGGTCCAGCGGTTAACACATTGGACTGCGAATACAAGGATCACAGTTATTCACATTATTTCAGTTGCAACTATAAATCGGGGACTCGTATATCGTTGGAACACAAGAATAAATTTGAACACTGTCATGATATGAAATAAAAAACAAAGAAACACACATACAATTGGCGACTGTGCATGGCGTCTGTGCCATATCTTCAACTACTTAGTGCAGTTTAATTTAATTTCTTTCGTTTGGGTACGTATATTGAGAGTCGCTCCATGGTTAATTTAATGTCTTTCGTTTGTGCACATATATTGAGAGTCGCTCTTGTGCATGAAAATTGTAAAAAAAAAAATATAATATGTTTTTAGGGAGAAATGGGGCCCCATGGGGGGAGTCAGAGATGTCGACAAAGTCGCCCTCTAGAATGAGCCCTGGAGAGAAGCATACAGAAGTATATTAGTCATTATAATTGTTGGAGGACAGTGCAAGAAAAACACAGAAGATGCTCAAATTCGAGAAGCATCCTTGGTTCGTTGACAAGCCCAGTGCATAAGCACCTATGTACGACATCTCAGTTCATAGGTCCATCTGAATGCCTGTTTATATTGTTAGGATTCAGCCAGAGTTAATTACCTGCGACACCTGGATTGCCAGTCCAATGTGATAACCACTGACCTGTCGAGCCGTTTCAGTTTTGATAGTCAAGATGACGTATTTATGAGATCAACGTACACGTATGGTAACGATTAATGTATAAAAAATACATGTATGTGATTAATGTATTTAGTTGTGACTTAGAATCCAATTTAGTGTTCTACCAAGATGCTTTCTGAACCTTTAACCCATTTCATTCTGGATACATTTAAATGCTTTTGCAAACAACATAGATCCAGATCAGCCGCAGCGTGACACTGCATATGATGATCAGGATCAATGTTGTTTCCTACATAGCCAAGTGTCCTAGCAAGATCATCTGAATAGCAAACAACATAGAGCCTGATCAGACGGTTTGTTCCATGGTGGCTGATCAGGCTCTATGTTCTTTGCAAATACTGTTTGAATGGTATCCAGAATCAAATGGGTTAACATACGGAAGTTATTTGTATCGATTGATAGTTTGGAGCTAAATTCAGAAACCATACCAACGTCGCATGCAGTGCCTGCAAAACCGCTGTCACATGTACAGTCATAGCCCCCGTCACTGTTGGAACACGTTCCGTACACACACTTCAGCGGATAAGCACATTCGTTTATATCTGTAAAAAGATTCAAACATCATTTAGCTGAAGACAATAAATGTTCTTAATTTGCTATAAGCATATGACTATGTTTTATGCAATAAATTTAAAAAAAAAAAAAGAAGGTTCTTATCACATAATTTTGCTTGTATTCAGTTTAACACTCTTCATATATTTATGATTGTTTTTTCTTTTCATTGCATGCAAATTGTATACCGGTATATATTATTATGATAATGAGCTATGGTAATCCAGGGATCGCAGGTGCGATCCCCCGTCTGGCCCTAATAAAATTAACAGTCTTTCAGAATGGACTTTAAACCGAGGTCTCGTGTCGGTGCTTTACACCGTGCACGTAAAAGAACCAGAGGAGATTCTGGAATGGGTCTCTGTCTGTATCATTGCACTATCCTCCAAAAATCTAAATTGACTAATCTCTTCAGGAGGCGTCGCTCATATGGGCAACCGGTAGCGATGTTAAATTAACATAAACACACACGCTATGTAATGCTTACGTCTAATAAACAATATGTTCTGTTCTGTCCTGTAATAACACCATATGATAATTTCTTATATGTACACACGATTAATAACACCTGGAAGGATTCTGATTGGTTGAGAGAATAATCATTAGAATTTGAAAATGAAACTTTAGTGAATGCATATTTCTATTTGAATTGGTACATAACGTTAATGGTAAGACAAACTACGATTTAAAAGAAATCTTGACGCAATTAAAACGCTGTTTAAAATATAAATATTACGTTGCTTTGCGTAGTGACGTCATGATATTTTAGTGACCTCATGACAATTTGCGTTGATAGTTTGCGGCAAAATGAAAGTAGCAGGGTTATTTTGTTCAGAAATATGATTAAAACTCAATATATATCGGTAATGTGATAAAAAGGATCTTACACTTGTGGTGATTTCATGGGTTAGTTATTTTTGTTCGATTGAGAAAAAGTTCTTTCAACTTATATTAATCACTCTCTAGACCTCATTCCTAATGGAATCCATCGCTACGAAGGAGAGAGCAGAGGCAATGTGGAATTTAAATGCCTTGCCTAAGGCACACTCATAATGGCTCCAGCGGGGCTCGAACTCCGGATCCTTCGCACACGAAGCGAACGCGCATCAACTGCGCTATCACGATTTCATGGGTTAATATGTATTGATATATACTTATTTCACGCCTGGCTTAAATACACAATATAGAATTATGTTATTAACCCATTCAACACCAAGTAACTGACATGGACTGGTGCATGATATTTTTAGACCAATAAATTAATAAAAAAATTACATCTAGACCAGTTCATTTATCAAAATGATAATTTTGTCTAAAAATAGTAATATTACAGGCAAAAAGTGTAGATCTTGATGAGACAGCTCATCACGAGCCGGCTCATCTGGATCTACACTTTTTGTAAGCCTGTTTAGAGGTATGTGGTGTTGAGAGGGTTAGGACGTTCTTGGATATTTTGGGTCTGAACAACAGAAATACTCGTTAAAACTCCATTGGCTGACCTTTGTGACACAATTGTCCTTCCCATCCCATAGTGCAGCTGCATGTATAGCCACCGTCCGTGTTGGAACATTGACCATGATCACACAGATCAGTTCCTGCCAAACATTCGTCCACATCTAAACAGTAAGTATATATATAAATATCATATATAATTCCATCTGTTTTATTTCTAACCCAGAAAATTCAGCTACTGAAATCGACATGAAAAATGGTAAAAGTGGCATATATGCTCTGCTGTGGCATATATGATCTGTGGTGGCATATATGCTCTGCAGTGGCATATATACTCTGCAGTGGCATATATGTTCTGCAGTGGCATATATACTCTGCAGTGGCATATCTGCTCTGCAGTGGCATATATGCTCTGCAGTGGCATATATACTCTGCAGTGGCATATATGCTATGCAGTGGCATATATGATCTGTGGTGGCACATATTCTCTATGGTGGAACATATGTTCTGCAGTGACATATATGCTCTGTGGTGGCATATATGCTCTGTGGTGGCATATATACTCTGCAGTGGCATATATACTATGTGGTGACATATATGATCTGTGGTGGCATATATGCGATATGGTGACATATATGATCTGTGGTGGCATATATGCTCTGCGGTGGCATATATGCTCTGCAATGGCATATATGCACTGCAGTGCCAAGGGTAAATACACACAAATCATCATCCTGTTGCTCTGGAACCTGTGTGTTCTATTCTCATACATGTCCAGCCAATACTATTCTTAGGGTCACACCCTCAATGTCGCCTGTATTACATCGGAGAAATGATTTGACAGATAAGATTTAAAGCATGTGTCCATAACGTTGGTTGGTAACAATATATGCTTGACTCTTGAATACGTGATCGGGGCCAATGCACTCGGAAGAGTAGAATACTTGATGGACTTTCGCTCAATCCAGCACCAGATATACTTGATGGACTTTCGCTCAATCCAGCACCAGATATACTTGATGGACTCTTGCTCAATCCAGCACCAGATATACTTGATGGACTCTCACTCAATCCAGCACCAGATATACTTGATGGACTCTTACTCAATCCAGCACCAGATATACTTGATGGACTTTCACTCAATCCAGCACCAGATATACTTGATGGACTCTCGCTCAATCCAGCACCAGATATACTTGATGTACTCTCGCTCAATCCAGCACCAGATATACTTGATGTACTCTCGCTCAATCCAGCACCAGATATACTTGATGTACTCTCGCTCAATCCAGCACCAGATATACTTGATGTACTCTCGCTCAATCCAGCACCAGATATACTTGATGTACTCTCGCTCAA
Organism: Archivesica marissinica; assembly: GCA_014843695.1. Lineage (NCBI taxonomy): Eukaryota > Metazoa > Mollusca > Bivalvia > Venerida > Vesicomyidae > Archivesica > Archivesica marissinica. Next base: position 25,217,413 of record CM026389.1, read on the forward strand.
TCCAGCACCAGATATACTTGATGTACTCTCGCTCAATCCAGCACCAGATATACTTGATGTACTCTCGCTCAATCCAGCACCAGATATACTTGATGTACTCTCGCTCAATCCAGCACCAGATATACTTGATGTACTCTCCTCAATCCAGCACCAGATATACTTGATGTACTCTCGCTCAATCCAGCACCAGATATACTTGATGTACTCTCGCTCAATCCAGCACCAGATATACTTGATGTACTCTCGCTCAATCCAGCACCAGATATACTTGATGTACTCTCACTCAATCCAGCACCAGATATACTTGATGTACTCTCGCTCAATCCAGCACCAGATATACTTGATGTACTCTCGCTCAATCCAGCACCAGATATACTTGATG
>CM026389.1:25218794-25277982 GCA_014843695.1 Archivesica marissinica
CACTCGTCAATACCTAGATAAGTAACAATACACACACATAGGAATAACCAGCGTCGAGGTACAGAGACCCTGCCTTACAAGGCTGCATGGTCACACACTCGTCAATACCTAGATAAGTAACAATACACACACATAGGAATAACCAGCGTCGAGGTACAGAGACCCTGCCTTACAAGGCTGCATGGTCACACACTCGTCAATACCTAGATAAGTAACAATACACACACATCGGAATAACCAGTGTCGAGGTACAGAGACCCTGTCTGTCAGTGTCGAGGTACAGAGACCCTGCCTTACAAGGCTGCATGGTCACACACTCGTCAATACCTAGATAAGTAACAATACACACACATAGGAATAACCAGTGTCGAGGTACAGAGACCCTGCCTTACAAGGCTGCATGGTCACACACTCGTCAATACCTAGATAAGTAACAATACACACACATAGGAATAACCAGTGTCGAGGTACAGAGACCCTGCCTTACAAGGCTGCATGGTCACACACTCGTCAATACCTAGATAAGTAACAATACACACACATAGGAATAACCAGCGTCGAGGTACAGAGACCCTGCCTTACAAGGCTGCATGGTCACACACTCGTCAATACCTAGATAAGTAACAATACACACACATAGGAATAACCAGTGTCGAGGTACAGAGACCCTGCCTTACAAGGCTGCATGGTCACACACTCGTCAATACCTAGATAAGTAACAATACACACACATAGGAATAACCAGCGTCCAGGTACAGAGACCCTGCCTTACAAGGCTGCATGGTCACACACTCGTCAATACCTAGATAAGTAACAATACACACACATCGGAATAACCAGTGTCGAGGTACAGAGACCCTGTCTGTCAGTGTCGAGGTACAGAGACCCTGCCTTACAAGGCTGCATGGTCACACACTCGTCAATACCTAGATAAGTAACAATACACACACATAGGAATAACCAGTGTCGAGGTACAGAGACCCTGCCTTACAAGGCTGCATGGTCACACACTCGTCAATACCTAGATAAGTAACAATACACACACATAGGAATAACCAGTGTCGAGGTACAGAGACCCTGCCTTACAAGGCTGCATGGTCACACACTCGTCAATACCTAGATAAGTAACAATACACACACATAGGAATAACCAGCGTCGAGGTACAGAGACCCTGCCTTACAAGGCTGCATGGTCACACACTCGTCAATACCTAGATAAGTAACAATACACACACATCGGAATAACCAGTGTCGAGGTACAGAGACCCTGTCTGTCAGTGTCGAGGTACAGAGAACCTGTCTTACAAGGCTGCATGGTCATACACTCGTCAATACCTAGATAAGTAACAATACACACACATAGGAATAACCAGCGTCGAGGTACAGAGACCCTGCCTTACAAGGCTGCATGGTCACACACTCGTCAATACCTAGATAAGTAACAATACACACACATAGGAATAACCAGCGTCGAGGTACAGAGACCCTGCCTTACAAGGCTGCATGGTCACACACTCGTCAATACCTAGATAAGTAACAATACACACACATAGGAATAACCAGCGTCGAGGTACAGAGTCCATGGTTCACAACTTCACATACATGTCAATACCTAAACAAGCAATATGCATATATATTTATTTATTTAGTTTATACAAATTCATTTTAGCTCGATTGCGAAACAAATTCTTACAACTTATATTAATCATTCTCGAGACCTAATTCCTGATGGAATCCATTGCCACGAGGGAGAGAGAAGAGGTAGTGTGGAATTTAAATGCCTTGCCTAAGGGCACAATCGTAACGGGTCCAGCGAAGCTTGAACTCCGAAATTTATTTATTTCAGTCTCATCTATGCACACTACACATATAATATATAATAGTACATAGCCATTCTATGAGAATTATAAGAGACTAGACACATGGTATCATCAATGACAATATGTGTAACCCAGCATAGGTGCAGCAACAACATATGGTAGCTTTAAGCTTCCGATTAAATCCATTTTCGTGTGTATAGCTATACAATAGATATGTACTGTACATAATGAACGACTAAATATGTTTAAACCAACAACATATGGTAAACATTATGCCAGCTGTGTACACATTGTTTGTATTGCATGCCATAATAAAAAATGACTCATAGAGTTAATCGTGCAGTTATAGGAACACCACGTACACATCCTGTCATAGATGAACAAGATTAATTCACATTTACGAAAATTTAACTTCGAAGTGATGATACACAAACGCATGCGCACACACAACGTGGATACCATTTTAAATTACTGATTCATTAAAATATACATAGCAAGTCATGGAAGCACAGTGGTAGCGTGTTCGCTTCGAGTGTGAGAGGCCCTATGTTCGCTCCCCGCTGTAGCCGTTCAGGAATGAGGTCTCGAGAGCGATTATAATAAGCTGTAAGAACTTGTTTTGCAATCGAGCTAAAATAAATTTGTATTAAACTAAAGCTCTCGTCCATTCTATGAATAACGCATGTAATTATTATTCAAACAATCGTTACCTTCATTGCAAGTGGGCCCGCTGCGCCCATGTGGACAGTCGCATGTAAAGCTCCCCATCGCGTTCACACACGTTCCATTAAATGTGCATAAGTTGGTATTAAGAGAACACTCATCGATATCTACAGACAAACATAAACCTTTATCAGTGTTAAACATGTCTCACTTAACCATTTCCTTCATAGAGATATAGGTTAATATACTATTATATCTCCATACAAACGACAGCCATTTAACCCTCCTTCATAGAGATATAGGTTAATATACTAGTATATCTCCATACAAACGAAGGGATCATTCTAGCGGGTGATGTGGGCGAAATTGTTGCCCTGGGGACCCTGACTTCGCCCTCTGGGGGCCCCACTTCTCCCTAAAATAATTTTTTTTGGTTTTTAGGATTTTCAAACAAAATTGTGTCTAGTAAGATACACTGGCCCATTATAAAGCACTCCTTCTATTCAAATGTTGTATTTAATGGTTGTACTGTGTATTTTAACACTATTTTGCAGAAGTATATTAAAGAACACCATTTAAGGAAGCGATCACGCGCTTTCTAACTTCTCCCAATAATTCTGACCTAGAATGAACCCTGCAAACGACAGTCATTTAACATGGATATTAGATGGGTATAAGCCAGGTTACGAATCAGCACCGACAAGGCGACAGCGCCTGCAAAAACAATGTCCACTACTCTACTACTGCGCCATGGAATACGGATATGTAACAGTAACATTGTATGTACTGAAAGGAGACAAATCAATGTTTTTAAAACAACGATATATGTTTTTTAATACTACTCTGGATTAAGTTGTCGTCCTTATTATTATTATGCCATTCTTATTGAGCGCCCGTATCATATAAAAATTACACATTCAAAAGCGCTTTCCATAAACATGTAACATAACACACATATAACAATAAAAATCAAAAGATTACAAAATGTAGAATGCAGGGTTAAAAGCATGTGATAAAAATACAGAAAAAATTACAGTCACAATGAAATAGTAATTGCCAATCTCACGACGTGTAAATTACGCGAGTGTACCGATGAAATGGGCTGTCATTGCCATTAACAAAAGCTGTGAAAACTTTTGTGTGACCTGGACACTTGGCCAATTGTGTTCGACCCAAAGGTGTTTAATTTAAGTACTAATTGAGTTCATGGGATCTGGTTCGAGAGTTCCAGTCATCCGTGTTCGAGTCATCGAAGGTAGAACAATATGCATTATATAGAGATTATCGCTGGGACCAGACGACATGTTCGAGCCAACGGTGGTGTTCGAGCCAACCGAGTTCGAGGCAACGAAGTTCGACTGTATATAATTTTGATTATACCATATAAATGTGCTATATATTTAGGTAAACATTTGTCCGCCTCCGAGGTCGAGTGGTTAAGGTCGCTGAGACCGTGTCTCTTTATATGAAACAGTTGACAGATTCTTACGGAGGTTGGTGCACAAAGTACAGGTTAACCCCAGGAAAGGTGTTCTTAGGTAAACTACCCGTCTCTCAAATGGGCAACAGGTAGCGACGTTAAATAAGATGATTCAATTACATAAACCAAACATGCCAGTAAAAACAGTCCTCGAAAATGGAAAATGTGTTCTTTTTTTTGACAGATGGTGTCTCATTTAAACTGAGTTCAACCTCCTTTATTTGGATTTCTACTTTAAATCAGAGTCCATATTGTCGTACTCATATAAAATGTAATGTAATGTCTGAAAATAATGAGAAAGTTAATCATACTGTATTATATGTACATGTATAGTAGCGTAATGGTGTATGTATAAGACGCACATTTTCCCCTCCAAAATAGTATCCAAAAGTCTGGTGCGTCTTATACTCCAGTTTAGAACTAAATTCCATTATTTCAAAGACTCAAAAACGACAAATGGCGTATTACAACAAAGGGAAATAATTGTTCCCGTAACGTGCAGTATTTGTTCCGGATTTCGTTCGAGTCTATATATCATGTGGAAAGTCTGACAATACTGTACATGATTTTCTCATATTTGACATATTTTTCACGTGAATGCTTTCATGTATACAGACAAACCTGTGATAGTGGTCACCTCCACTAAGCAGCCAACCTGCATTAAGCAGCCAGTTTTCAGAATCCCAATATGATATAAATGTTTTCTTATATATGTTACCTCTATTAAGCAGCCACCTGTGCTAAGCAGCCACTGTCTGTGATTCCTCTGGCTGCGTGCTTAAGACAGGCTTAACTGTATATACATGTTGTACAATGACGAACTTTTAAGTTCATATTGGAAAATAAAAGTTCTTCTTCTTCAGAACATGTTAGGCCTTTAGAAACAGGTGATTAATAAGTGGACACTATTTAGAACAGCTGTTCACCACCTGTTTTACTGTGTATAATCTCACTGAATTGCATGTAACTGTACACACCTTCTTCACAGGTGACGCCTTGCCAACCAGATGCGCATATACACAGTTGTACACCCGACCTCTTACAAATCGCACTGTTCTTACACGGATTAGATGCACAGCGGTCTGCATCTGAATCAATTATAGATAGACATTGTAAAATATATATTATGAATTTGACTGCTAATAGACAACAACAATATCATGATGCCCCTGGATCGCTCATTCGAGTCATAGCCCTTTCAACACCACATAATTCTAAATAGGCTTAACAAAGTATAGATCCAGATGAGCCAGCTCGCGACGAAGTTTACTAGGCAGGCTGTTTTGAACATTATTACGCATGAAGGTAGGATAAAGTAAAACACCATCTCATGAATGTCGTGAAATTGTAATAATATTTTGCAATAATTAGTTATTTTTATACAAATTTATTTTAGCTCGATTGCGAAACAAGTTTTTACAACTTATAATAATCACTCTTGAGACCTCATTCCTGATGGAGTTCATATTGGAAAATAAAAGTTCTTCTTCTTCAGAACATGTTAGGCCTTTAGAAACAGGTGATTAATAAGTGGACACTATTTAGAACAGCTGTTCACCACCTGTTTTACTGTGTATAATCTCACTGAATTGCATGTAACTGTACACACCTTCTTCACAGGTGACGCCTTGCCAACCAGATGCGCATATACACAGTTGTACACCCGACCTCTTACAAATCGCACTGTTCTTACACGGATTAGATGCACAGCGGTCTGCATCTGAATCAATTATAGATAGACATTGTAAAATATATATTATGAATTTGACTGCTAATAGACAACAACAATATCATGATGCCCCTGGATCGCTCATTCGAGTCATAGCCCTTTCAACACCACATAATTCTAAATAGGCTTAACAAAGTATAGATCCAGATGAGCCAGCTCGCGACGAAGTTTACTAGGCAGGCTGTTTTGAACATTATTACGCATGAAGGTAGGATAAAGTAAAACACCATCTCATGAATGTCGTGAAATTGTAATAATATTTTGCAATAATTAGTTATTTTTATACAAATTTATTTTAGCTCGATTGCGAAACAAGTTTTTTCAACTTATATTAATCACTCTCGAGACCTCATTCCTGATGGAATCCATCGCCGTGAAGGAGAGAGAAGAGGCAATGTGGAATTTAAATGCCTTGCCTAAGGGCACAATCGTAACGGCTCCAGCGGGGCTCGAACTCCAGACCTTTCGCACCTGAAGCGAACGAGCATCCACTGCGCTATCACGACTTCCACAATAATTAGTTAACTGCATGGAATGCATACACACATGATGGACACAATGTTATATGATGTATTGCACAAAATAGATAAAAACAATCCCAATTCCAGTGATATTTGTGATAAAATTGGTGAAACTGGCGCTTGAAAACAAATATCGAGAGCGGTTATCACCAGCTCCTAGATATCAGGACACTAGCTACAATACGCTATATGGAATTCCAAAGCGGTTATCACCAGCTGGTCGCTCCCAAATATCAGGACACTAGCTACAATACGCTATATGGAAATCCAAAGCGGTTATCACCAGCTTGTCGCTCCCAAATATCAGGACACTAGCTACAATACGCTATATGGAAATCCAAAGCGGTTATCACCAGCTTGTCGCTCCCAAATATCAGGACACTAGCTACAATACGCTATATGGAAATCCAAAGCGGTTATCACCAGCTTGTCGCTCCCAAATATCAGGACACTAGCTACAATACGCTATATGGAAATCCAAAGCGGTTATCACCAGCTTGTCGCTCCCAAATATCAGGACACTAGCTACAATACGCTATATGGAAATCCAAAGCGGTTATCACCAGCTTGTCGCTCCCAAATATCAGGACACTAGCTACAATACGCTATATGGAAATCCAAAGACATAAAATTAATTACGACTAAATTCATAGTAGTTAATAGAAAATGAGTTTCCAATGTTAAACAGCCTAGTGTTGTACCAAGCCATCTTTTCATTAAAGTAATTACTACCAGTAATATGCAGCTATTTTCACATTGTATCTTAATATTAAGTAAAGGTATTGATGTAGCATTATATGTTATGAAATAAAAATTTCATACGCTCGGATTCGAGACCCGTTGGAGCCGTTACGATTGTGCCCATGTTGTCTCCTCTCTCTCCCTCGTGGCGATCGATTCCATCACGAATGAGGTCTCGAGAGTGATTAGTATAAGTTGTTTTGCAATTGAGCTATATTAAATGTGTATAAACTAGATGTTCAGGTGACGTCAATGTCAGATTTCAAAATTTTGCATTGCAGTCCATTTTCAACTGTTACATATGTCCAAAAGTAGACTGAAACAAAGAATCCAACCTGTTGTAGTGGCCATGGTGGATGAACCTGTCTGTGGATTGATAGGAACTGGTATTACGACAATAGTCGTATCATTTCCTGACGATGGTGTTATAAGCAATGTTCCGATGAGTTTACGTTTTTGTCCGGACAACGTAACAACTCTAGCGTTGTCAAGAACAATCTGTTGTACTGTCATCGCTAGATCAAGTATTTCATCATCATTAAACCAGACGTCAGTGATAACCATATCGGGATTTGTTCTGAAATGATACATGTATATTTTAGTCTTAATTCATAGAGCAAATGCCTTTTAATAGTTTTGAAAATACTGGTTGATCGTGGGTTAAAATTCCCATCTGAAAGACTGTTCATAATATTAGGGTCAGATGGTGGATCAAACTTGCAATCTCTGGATTCGCTGTCCAACATGTCAACCACTGCATCACTGACCCATCTAATAAAGGTTTCTACTTACCTATTTCATATATTTCAACTGAAGCCACGCTATTATTTGGACTTCAACGTTTTTGTTAGGCAGGCGTTAAGTCGGCAGTAATGATCAATATCATAGATTCTTCAAATAGATATTCAAGATTTCTGAATTGACATAGCTTTAAGAACAGGTTGCGCGTGTGTGTGTTTTACGTTTATTTATCGTCGCTACCGGTTGCCCATATGAGTGACGCATTCTGAAGAGATTAGTCATTTTAGATTGTTGGAGGATAATGCAATGATACAGACATAGACCCATTCCAGAGTCTCCTCTGGTTCTTTAACGTGCACGGTGTAAAGCACCGACACGAGACCTCGGTTTAATGTCCCATCTGAAAGACTGTTTATTAGGGTCAGATGGGTGATCGAACCTGCGATCCCTGGATTACCAGTCCAGCGTGTTACTACTGGACTACTAATCACTTCACACAATCATCACATCGACTATATTATATACTGAAGCCAAAAAACAGAAACTGTGCACTTACCTTAGAGGTAACATTTATATCTTTTAAGAAAATAATATAGGCAAATTTGGTATAAAAATGTGCGAACTATCCACTGGACTACAGATCTGTCTGTGAACAGGTTGCACAAGGTTGAATGATCTGTTGTAGACTAGTAAGATCAGTCTAGTAGGACCATAACCGTTCGATCAATTATGGTCTATATATCCTATCCAATAAAATATTAGTGTTTGGATATTCCAAAGTTTTTGCATTTGAGGGAATTTAATGATTTGACTTAATCTTTAGTTTAAACTTTATTTATTTTACAACGATTGCGAAGCAAGTTTTAACAACTTATATTAATCATTCTCGTTGGCACGAATGCAAGTGTATATATGGTCATTCGTGTGGGAGGAAACTGGAGTATCTGGAGAAAACCAACCTGTCCGATCTGGCGACAATCGTACCATCTCACATACTTCTCGGTACGAGGATCGAACCCAGATTGCATTGGTGAGAAGCGGACAGCCAATCTGAATACAAAATGTTGATGAATGCAAAATTTTACTATTTAACCTCACCTAAATTGTTGCACATGGCAGCTGTGGTATCTGTTGCTAAGCTCGCTGGTTAGAAATATTCTTCGCAACTAAAACATAAATACAAACTAATCATTAATACAATAAATACAATACATTAAGCTGTGCTTTAGTCTGTCGATTTTTCACTGCTTAACTTCACAGTTGATATGATCAGAAACACGGCTCAGTTAACGAACAGTTTGGGTGTTAAATTTATGTTATATTTCGGGTTTTACGCCTGCATCAGCACCATTTTGGGCTATATTGCCGGCGGGCAGCTTACCTAACAACACCTTTCCTGGGCAGGCTCCAACGGTGAACCAGTAATTGGGTGCACCAACCTCCGTAAGAAACTGCCAACTGTTTCATATAAATGAGAAACGGTCTGAGCGGGGCTCGAACCCGTGACCATCAGTGATGATAGGTTACAGTGGTATACAAGTCAGTGACCTTAACCACTCGATCACGGAGGCGGACGGGTGTTAAATGAATCTATTTATATAACTAACGAAGATATAACAACGCCTGTTCCCAGGCTAACAATACATATACAATTGCATATTAATGGTTGCTATTTAAATTAAAACTATTGAAAAGGATTCAGTTTATATGAGAATATGATCTCTTACATGTAAATGTACATGTATGTGTCTCTTCCGTCGACATTCCTTGAATAAAGTTTTCAACGCTCGGCAAATAGCATAATTCACTAAAAATAAAGTGCGCCTAACTATACATTGTGTTGAAGGTAGTCACAGACTGTCAAATCAACTCGAAACCTTTAGGATGAGACTAGGTCAAACTGGTAACTTTAGCAACCCAGGTAGCGCAGTGGTTAGCACACTCGCATCTCACCATTGAAACATGGGTTAGATCTTTGGATCGGGAAGTATGTGAGATGTTACGGTAGTCGCCAGATCAGACAGGTGGGTTTTCTCCAGCACGAATGAACACACATACACTATCACCCACGGCAACGAGAGTGATTAATATAAGTTGTTAAAGCTTGTTTTGCAATCGGCATAAAATAAAAATAATTTAAACCCTAAACTGGTGACTCAATTAATAATTTAAACCCTAAACCGGTGACTCAATTAATAATTTAAACCCTAAACCGGCGACTCAATTAATAATTATTTGTTTGGTCTTACATCTCTGCAGAACGGAGTGGCAAGTAGTTTGAAACTGTCGGTTTCTGAGTCTGCTAAATCACTGCTGTATGTCATGTTGAATACCCATATTGTCAGGTTAGCCCGGACACCCACTGAAACAGATTCGCATAGAACGTGGTAAAATGCAACCGGGTGTGAGTAAGCTTGAGAAATGAATGTGTTATATGTAACAGGAGGAGAATATGTTTACAAAAATAAAGAGTTAACTTTAACCAGAGGTCATTTTACAAACGAGCGTGATAACATGAACATTGTAGATGGGACCAGAGGAGAGGACCTTTTACAGAAGAATGTTTACAATTCAACCAAGGGACGTACATTTGATAACATGAACATTGTAGATGGGTCCAAAGGAGAGGACATTTTACAGAAGAATGTTTACAATTCAACCAAGGGACATACATTTGATAACATGAACATTGTAGATGGGTCCAAAGGAGAGGACATTTTACAGAAGAATGTTTACAATTCAATCAAGGGACATACATTTGATAACATGAACATTGTAGATGGGTCCAAAGGAGAGGACATTTTACAGAAGAATGTTTAAATTCAATCAAGGGACATACATTTGATAACATGAACATTGTAGATGGGTCCAAAGGAGAGGACATTTTACAGAAGAATGTTTACAATTCAATCAAGGGACGTACATTTGATAACATGAACATTCTAGATGGAACCAGACGAGAGCATATTTGATAAATTAACGTGTTAAACCCATTTCACATGATGACATTTCGACCCACTGTTTATCTCCATAACAATCCTAAAAACAAGTTTAAACGTTATTTATTTTACAACGATGGCGAAGCAAGTTCTAACAACTTATATTAATCACTCTCGTTGGCGGGGATGAAAGCGTGTATGTGGTCATTCGTGTGGGAGGAAATCTGAGTACTTGGAGAAAACCCATCTGTCCGATCTGGCGACCACCGTACAATCTCACATACTTCCCGGTCAGAGGATCGAACCTGAGTTGCAATGGTGAGAAGCGAGCGTGCCAACCACAGCGACAATCCTATCAAACTAATCACTAGACCACACTTCGATAATCACTTTTCGTGACCAAAACGTATTGCTAATCCAAGACCTACATAGTACGCCTTCTAAACCTCATCAGTCCGTCCATATTTGGCTGATTAATATTACGCACACGTGTATAATCTGGTCATGTGAAATTGGTTTAAGATACAAGCAGAATCGAGTACTTTAGACAGAAGAAAGCGTTAAGTGCAACAGGCGGAGAATACATTTGACGAAACAAACGATTTGAATGGAACAAGAGGGAAAATACATTTGAACAACCGACGAACAACTTAAAAGCAACAACAGGGATAGTACATTTGACAAACAAACGTGTCAATGACCGTAAACATTCGACCATGGGGGATCCCGACAGTATGTGTGAACTATCACAAAATAAGTGTGCACAATAAACGTAGTAGAATAGACATTATCATCATGCTGCATAAAACGTGTTCGTTTTATATTTACACCCATTCGATGTTACGCCAAATTGATTTTCTGAAAGGTCACGAAAACTCCGGTACCAGTCACAGACGTTGTTTCCGGGTCGTGATAAGAATCGCAGCGCCCATTATTATTTACGAAATCATTTCTAGTTCTTTGGAGTAAAAGAGATAAGTTACTTTATTTACATAATATATTAAACTATGTAGTTTTAAGACTCGTTCTTTTGAATGCTGATCATTTCTCATCATAACGGACACCGCAAACTCGAGGGTACGGTAATGTGCACTGCATATGCACACTAAGTAGAGAGAAAACACAACAGTTGTGTTTAATATTGTTTGCATATAACCAGTGTCTACTAAATGACTGGTTCCCAGAACGCAATAAAATAATACTGGGACTTAGGTGCGAAAGGCCCGGAGTTCGAGCACTGCTGTAGCCATTATGATTGTGCCCTGCAATGCATTTAAATTCCACATTGCCCTTCTCTCTCCCTCATGGTGATGGATTACATCAGGAATGAGGTCTCGAGAGTGATTAATATAAGTTGTAAGATCTTGTTTCGCAATCGAGCTAAAAATAAATTTGTATAAACTAATGCATTGAAATTCTCATTGCCTCCTCTCTCCCTGGTGGCGATGGATTCCATCAGGAATGAGACCTCGACTGATTAATAAAAGTTTTAAGAAGTTGTTTCATAAACGAGCTAAAATAAATTTGTATACACTAATGCATTTAAATTCCACATTGCCTCTTCTCTCTCCCTGGTGGCGATTGATTCCATCGGAATGAGGCCTTGTGAATGATTAACACAAGTTGTAAGAACTTGTTTCATAATCGAGCTAATATAAATTGGTATAAACTAAGTGAACTTACCATCTGGTGGTGCTATCGCAGTTGTCGTTGGATATTGCACACGACTTTTCACGTCAATGATGAAGTCATCGAGCATCATGACGTCATAGTCTGTTCCTGATACTGTACGAAGGTGCTTGTCTATGACCATTTGTACAGTGTGTGTGGGGATATCACCGCGAAACACAAGGTTGATATAAGCCCTTGTATTCTCTTGTCTGAAAAGCAATCCTATACTGTAGATATTCTTATAAACATTATTTATTTTACAATGTTTGCGAAACAAGCTGCAACACACTTATATTAATCACTCTCGTTGGAGCGGATGACAGCAAATTTGTGATCATTCGCATTAGAGGAAATCGGAGTCCCCGGAGAGAACCCACCGGTCCGATCTGGCAACCACCATACCATCTCACATACTTCTCGGTATGAGGATCGAACCCGGATTTCAGTGGTGGGAAGCGAGCGTGCTAACAACTGCGTTATCGGACAGTTATGTTCTTGTTATATTTCGGGTTTTACGCCTGCATCAGCACCATTTCGGGTTATATCGCCAGCGGGCAGTTTACCTAACAACACCTTTCCTGGGCAGGCTCCAGCGGTTAACCAGTACTTGGGTGCACCAACCGTCGTAAGAAACTGCCAACTTTTTCATATAAATGAGACACGGTCTGAGTGGGGCTCGAACCCGTGAACATCAGTGATGATAGGTTACAGTGGTATACAAGTCAGCGACCTTAACCACTCGGCCACGGAGGCGGACACCGCGTTATCGGACAGCCTGATTCCATACGAAAATGTTCGTCCATGATCATGTGTGCAGCCTATGTGTGACTCTAGACATTATTAACATCTATGGCATCGATTTTTATCGCTTTAAATTTCTAGTTTAACCCTTGCCCTCACAGAAGCACCTCTCGACGCCATTACCAATACGACATACATTGAAAATGTAGTAGCTAAACCAATGTTCATAATAAAGGCCAGTATCCCATGTAGTCCCAGTAATATATATGGAGGTGGGATAGATATGGCCACTACGTATCCACTGCATGATAGCTAAATAGCTGTCGTTTGTATGGAGATATAATAGTACATTAACATAAATCTCTATGAAGTCCCAGTAATATCTATGGAGGTGGGATAGAAATGGCGACTACTTCTCCACTACATGATAGCTAAATGGTTGTCGTTTGTATGGAGATATAATGGTATAATAACCTAAATCTCTATGAAGGAAAGAGTTAAACAAATGTCTCTTTTGTACATGTACGAATACGATGCAATCAAGTGAACTGTAAGCCAACTTTGTAATATGCTTAACCCATTTCATTCTGGATACATTTAAAGGCTTTTGTAAACAACATAGATCCAGATCAGCCGCAGCGTGACGCTGCATGCTGATCAGGATCTATGTTGTTTGCTACATAGCCACGTGTCTTAGCAAGATCATGTGAATAGCAAACAGCATAGAGCCTGATCAGATGGCACGTTCTGTGGCCGTTGATCTGGCTCTATGTTCTTTGCAAATACCGTTTGAACGGTATCCATAATGAAATGGGTTAAGAGTACATTAATCGGCTTTGAGAAGCCATGAACGTTGCTGCTATATGCTGGATTGTGAGACATTACAGGTTTTTCTATTACCTCCCTTGATGGATAAAGTCAGATTTATCAGATTTATATTGGTCATTTAGTTGGAATCCTTTGTTTTTACTGTTGTCGTCTAACCAGATGTTGCGCTACGATAAATGTAATTTTATCAAAATCGTGTTAATTAATTGAACCAATTTTTACAGTAAGGTATCCATTGGATATGCTAACGGATATATGTCGAGATTTAATAATTTCATAATTATAAGACTAGATACACAGATGTACAGATAAAAATGGAAAACATGTGGTGCAAAGGAAACAAGGATAAAAACAGAGGAAACCAACTAAGAGGACCAATATACTTTTAGGAGTATTCAGGGGCAGTAACTGACTAATGTTTCTCGTTATAAATGTAAAATACACAAGGAATAGGATATATTTATGCAATAATACAATAATGCATTTTTTTACGTTTATTTATCGTCGCTACCGGTTGCCCATATGAGCGACGCCTCCTGAAGAGATTAGTTATTTTAGATTTTTGGAGGATAGTGCATGATACAGACACCCATTCTAGAATCTCCTCTAGTTCTTTTACGTGCACGGTGTACAGCACCGACACGAGACCTCAGTTTAACGTCCCATCTGAAAGACTGTTAATTTTATTAGGGTCAGACGGGGGATCGAACCTGCGATCCCTGGATTACCAGTCCAACGTGTTACCACTGGACTACATATCCGTCTGTCAATAATGAATGGCCTTTATCTATGTCTTTATACTTGCCACCATCTTCACACATTTCTCATAGTATATATAATACAATACAAGGAATACTTACTGGACAGTATGTGTAATGTTTGAACACTGACAAGGGAGTGGAGTATCATCTAACCTGAAATCATATTTATATTGTTGCAAAATCACAATCTTATTGTTAGGATTTCATCACATAGAGTATCTTGTGCCCATCATTTACAGCTATCCATTCATTCATTCATTCCATCTCATAATTAACAATAACTACCACAACAACCTCCCCCGCCACAGTGTTAGGATTTCATCATCTACAGTACCGTGCCCATCATTTACAGCTATCCATTCATTCTTCAATCTCATTAGTACCAACTACCACAACCACCCCCCGCCACAGTGTTAGGATTTCATCATCTACAGTACCGTGCCCATCATTTACAGCATCCATTCATTCATTCAATCTCATTAGTACCAACTACCACAACACCTCCCTCGCCACAGTGTTAGGATTTCATCGTCTACAGTACCGTGCCCTCATATACGCTAATAGATCTATTCAATCTCATAGTACCAACTACCACAACAACCTCCCCCGCCACAGTGTTAGGATTTCATCGTCTACAGTACCGTGCCATCATATACAGCTATCCATTCATTCATTCATTCATTCAATCTCATTAGTACCAACTACAACAACAACCTCCCCCGCCACAGTGTTAGGATTTCATCATCTACAGTACCGTGCCCATCATATACAGCTATCCATTCATTCATTCATTCATTCATTCATTCATTCATTCATTCATTCATTCATTCATTCATTCAATCTCATTAGTACCAACTACCACAACAAACTCCCCCGCCACAGTGTTAGGATTTCATCATCTACAGTACCGTGCCCAGCATTTACAGCTATCCATTCAATCATTCAATCTCATTAGTACCAACTACCACAACAACCACCCCCGCCACAGTGTTAGGATTTCATCATCTACAGTATCATTTGCCCATCTTAAAACACTGTCGTGACGTCATACCTTTGTACTTGCAGTCCATTATTATTAATATTGGACTACTGTCAAAAGGCCAGAGTATTATATTAAATCCTACGTGTACATGTACGAAATTAACAATTTTAATTAGTAGAATTTTGTTATACAAGTGTGTGTTTTTAAGTAAGATATAAACCTCAAACAGATACGCGCCTCACACAGTCCAATATTTTACATATTGGATCGTTTTCGGCTTATATCCCATACTTATACAGCTATACATTCATTCATTCAATCTCATTAGTAACTACTACCACCACAACCACCTCCACAATGTTTGGATTTCATCACATAGAGTATCTTGTGCCCGCCCATTATAAGCAGAGTTTATTTGTTAATTCTTGAGTACCATATTCTCACTATGGGTGTATATCTATTGAAATTCTATGCTTAGTTTATTGTGACAGCACATACATGTATAATATCTACACCGTCTCCGTGGCCTAGTAGTTAAGGCATCCGCATACGGAGCGGGAGGTCAAAGGTTCGAATCTCGACAGGGGTTCGTTCTGATATGGCCGGTTGGTGAGCTGCCAGCTAGTTAAATAATGGTTCCCGATTGCCTACAAGCCTGGCGTCTGGCCTACAAGCATAGGATTCGAGAAGTATTGATGTTCATAAAAAAATGTGTCTCATAAGTCAGAAATGGCTGGCCCTTTAAATAGGGGTGACACAAACACTTTACTTCCACTTCACATACCTCAGTTGTTCGACCTTGCAGTATCGATACTGATCGGCATATTCACTATCCCGGAAATAGGCGTCCATCTACAAAGTAATTTCACACTTATTAACCCATTCAACACCAAGTAACTCACATGGACTGGTCCATGATATTCATAAACCAATAAATGAATCAGAAAATCACATTTGGACAAGTTCATTTATCAAAATGGGTAATTATTAGGGATGTCAACGAGTAGTGATTTTGGTACTCGAGTACTCGGAAAGGTATTCGATCGAGTACTCGAGTACTCGGTTACCGTTACCGTGGGAACGAACTGTATTCCTGCAAGGAATCTTATAGTCCGGGGCAACGATTTGTAGCAAATTACGCAACTCTTCCCCTTCCACTATACTGAGAGGAACATAGTCTGATATGATCATATCCGCTATGACTTGCGTGATTGTATTCCGCGTTGGCAGACGATCTCTTCAAGAATGAAGTCATAGGCATCTGTTTCGCTGTGCCATTAGAGGTGAGGCCTTCTGCTAGATGCTTCAGCCTCAGATGAGTATGCAGGTTGGCAGTGCCACCAGTAAATGTCAGACTGGCATCGCACAACTTGCAAAAAACAGTCTTGTCAAGTCTTGCAAAGTACTTCGATACCACATATTTAGGTGGAGGCATTCTCACAATTCACTTATATTACTATACTACTATTATATTCTAAAGATTTCTTCACAGTTTAACAGCGTTAACGTTAATGGCAAAAGTTACGATATTTATTATTTAACAACTATTTCGGTATTGCCCTGCTATGGGTAGCTGCTTAAAGTTCTAAATTGAGTAATCAATTAAGTATCAGTTATAATATCAAAACAAGTTCCGACCACCAGACAAAAGTTGTCATTCACACGACAGACAATCGGACGACCCGCCTCAGTAATGACGACAATGATTTGCATCAAACTTACGCTTCCCAATTAAGTTGAATCAACAACTTAATTATTCGGTCACTGTGTGATATACAGGTATTGTTAATCACCATGACACGCTGTATATTGCATTGTTTGGCATAGCGGAAGTTTCACTAATCCCACTGATCACGATTTGTTCACAGGCAACTCCGTATTTGGGCAAAATAAAGATTTGTTGATTTTATATTTTTAACCGAATACTCGATTATCTGAAAAGTATTCGATACTCGGACGTTCGATCGAGTACTCGAGCTCGAGTACTCGCTCGAGTACTCGTTGACTCGCTCGAGTACTCGTTGACATCCCTAGTAATTATGTCTAAAAATAGTCATATCACTGGCAAAAAGTGCAGATCCTGATGAGACGGCTCGTCACGAGCCGGCTCATCTGGATCTACACTTTTTGTAAGCCTATTTAGAGGTCTGTGGTGTTGAAAGGGTTAATAAATAAAGGATATTAGCCCTTTCAACACAACATGCCTCTAAATAGGCTTACACAAAGTGTAGATCCAGCTGAGACGTCTCATGACGAGCATATGGAATTGTATATGATATTTATACATACTGTTTAGATGTGGACGAATGTTTGGAAGGAACTGATCTGTGTGATCACGGTCAATGTTCCAACACGGACGGTGGCTATACATGCAGCTGCACTATGGGATGGGAAGGACAATTGTGTCACAAAGGTCAGCCAATGGAGTTTTAACGAGTATTTCTTTTGTTCAGAGCCAAAATATACAAGAATGTCCTAACCCTTTCAACACCACATACCTCTAAACAGGCTTACAAAAAGTGTAGATCCAGATGAGCCAGCTCTATCAATTTGAAATGACAAGTGCTAACAATAGACCAAAACCATGAACATATGCCCTGGGAACTTTTTAATCATTTAAGTAATATTGTGTTTGAGGGTTTATGAAATAAATAATTATTTAAATGTTCCTTGAATCAAAATTTTAATATCCACGTTCATGTCATTCGAAGAGTTATGTCCCTTATCTATATAGTGAGAGTGATTCAGTAAATATCGTATAATTAAATTTTTTGTTTTTAGATTTTGCGAATTGATGATACGTGCCTGAAAAGAAAATAATCATCTGAGTGGAGCTACTGTTATTTCTACCAGCTACGTATAAAATATATATATTACAAATAATGTACACGTGCCTTTTATCACACATAGGAACAAGACGTTGATATCTGTACATTTTGTCAGTCATACAAATGGCGTATTTCTGTAAGGGGAGATAATCTAACAAGACTACTTTCGGTAAAATCTGGTATTCGGGTTCAGGAGTTACTTGCAAGTTAAAGGAACATAACCAAAGTCATTAACACACATTCCTATTAGCAAGCAAGTACGTCATGACTATTTATTATATACACACCTAACAAACAATATCCAAAGACGTGTGATTTGGCTGTCGGATTAGCGCAGTGGTTAGCGCGCTTGCTTGTCACTAATGCAACCTGTGTTCGATCCTCGGACCGGGAAGTATGTGATATGGTACGATGGACGCCAGAAACTGACAGTTGGGTTTTCCCCTGGTACTCCGGTTTCCT
The DNA here is from genome assembly GCA_014843695.1 of Archivesica marissinica. NCBI lineage: Eukaryota > Metazoa > Mollusca > Bivalvia > Venerida > Vesicomyidae > Archivesica > Archivesica marissinica. The sequence continues at coordinate 25,237,702 of CM026389.1, forward strand.
CCCACATGAATGACCATACATTTTAATACGCTTTCATCCCCACCAACGAGAGTGATTAATATAAGCTGTTAAAACTTATACTTTTAAGGGTATTACAAAAAATTGTGTTTGCTTTTTCTGTTGTTTCTATCCATCATTATTCCTCAGCATTGATGTTATCGCAAATAGTCGCATATTATCAGACACAGTCACAAATGTGTGTTTCTATCAATCATTATTCCTCAGCATTGATGGTACCGCATATAGCCACATATTATCAGACACAGTCACAAATATGTGTCGCTATTTCATGCATACCTCTTGGCAGATGGACGCTTGAATATCCTTGAAGCTGTCCGAATCGCGATCCTCCATGTCGGCAGTATACAGGGCATTCAAGAGCGGTAGAGATCCGTTCGCAACTTTGGATTCTGCACACAATAAACATATATATCAGGGGCGAATTAAGGTTGCATGGGGCACCTGACTGTAGCTCAAACATTCATCAAGATAAATACTAGTGTAAGCAAACAACAACATCCTATTGAATACACCTCTCTCACATTACCCCTGTTTGGCCGAAATTCACCGAAATTACGGCTTTCCGTTATCGCATTTGTTGGTAAGAAGTCATTTCACCTGTCGACGCGTATTGCTGGACTATTAAACTCGGGGAACAGTGCATTATACGTTATTGCTGCAATCGACTAAACACAAAATATTATTAAAGTCATACATCGTTGGAAACCTCAGGGTATCTTCTAAGTTCTATCTATTTATACAGTCATTTTAAAGTTTTCATTAAATTTTATTCAGTTAATTACCGATTTAAAAAACTAATTTGGGACCCCCTAAATATCGGGGCCCTCTGACTTCAGACCAGTCAGCCCTCCCCTTTACCCGCTACTGATATATATACACACATAATTATAACAGAAAACATTGTTTATAATACATTTATAATATATATATATACTGCATTGTTGTAGATCAACATGTATATGTGTTATGTTTATGAAGTTTATATAGAAAAATGATTAAAACATTTTTTTGAAATATCATAAATAAATTGTAAATTATTATGTAATGTAATATTAAATGACGTTGGTCGTATTATGAAAGATGCTGTTTGAACTAGGGAAGCACAGTTCTAGGAATAATAAGGAACTATTTTCATTTTATCTATTTGATAAAAAGGGCAATATTAAAGCACTACTGCATGTATACATTATACTCACCAAACGTCAATGGATCTGAAATATAGGATACGGTTTATTTATTTCAAATGTAGAGACACTCATATTTTAAATAAATTATTTTTAGACTAACATTGAAGAATAATTTCCAAGCAAGCTGTAAATTCGCAAAATATAAATTTTGAACAAATATTTAACAAACATCTAAATAATTATAGAACACTACCGGGAAGGGCCGTAATTAATGTTGCTAGAACTTGTGGCCCGACCGGTTTGCCTTTCTTTAGTTGGTCATGGTTTGTATCGAGCAATGATATATGATTGAACAGAAACTTACCCTTTACTAGTTTTAGTACAGTGACTGCTACTTCGTAAATAATCAACACACTTAGCACTTACTTCGTAAATAATCAATCCACTTAGCACTTACTTCGTAAATAATCAATCCACTTAGCACTTACTTCGTAAATAATCAATCCACTTAGCACTTACTTCGTAAATAATCAATCCACTTAGCATTTACTTCGTAAATAATCAACCCACTTAGCATTTACTTCGTAAATAATCGACCCACTTAGCATTTACTTCGTAAATAATCGACCCACTTAGCATTTACTTCGTAAATAATCGACCCACTTAGCATTTACTTCGTAAATAATCGACCCACTTAGCATTTACTTCGTAAATAATCAACCCACTTAGCATTTACTTCGTAAATAATCAACCCACTTAGCATTCACTTCGTAAATAATCAACCCACTTAGCATTCACTTCGTAAATAATCAATCCACTTAGCATTCACTTCGTAAATAATCAACCCACTTAGCATTCACTTCGTAAATATTCAACCCACTTAGCATTCACTTCGTAAATATTCAACCCACTTAGCATTTACTTCGTAAATAATCAACCCTCTTTTTCAGGAAGTACTGCACACAAACTAATCTTAGTCTCTATCTTCATCCCTCTCTCCCTTTCTCCTCTCCCTATCTCCCTCTGTCCGTCCGTATGTCCCTCTGTGTCTGTCTTTTTCAGGAACTACTGCATCATAATGTTCATACGATGTCTTTCATAAGTCGGAAATGGCTGGTCCATTCAATAGGGGTGACATTATAATAAACAAACACGTTGCGTTTACTTTTATATGATTTACTGACGAAGACCTACTTGGACGTAACAGGTAATACACCATCAGGCCGATTCCTATGGCAACCAGTAAAGCGGCCATAATTAGTAATATCATCATGCAGCAGGTATCCCGTTTTCTCCTCCGGCTGCGAGACGACCTTGACCTCAATGATACGTCGTCACGGTGATGTTTATAGAACCCGGAGTCATATGCATTGATATGCCCAGACTCGCTGTGAAACCGTACTGGAACCTGGATAAATATGAGACAACTAAGTCAATATATAGAGACAGACGGATCTGTAGTCCAGTGGTAACACGCTGGACTGGTAAGCCAGGGATCGCAGGTTCGATCCCCCGTCTGATCCTAATAAAATTAACAGTCTTTCAGATGGGACGTTAAACCGAGGTCTCGTTTCGGTGCTTTACACCGTGCACGTAAAAGAACCAGAGGAGACTCTGGAATGGGTCTCTGTCTGTATCATGCACTATCCTCCAAAATTTAAAATGACTAATATCTTCAAGAGGCGTCGCTCATATGGACAACCGGTAGCGACGATAAATAAACGTAAAACACAATATATAGAGAATATGAGGTAACTGTCTTAGACATTATATTTGATTAGACGAGTTGGAGAAAATATACTGGCAAGGTGATACTCTACCAAACCTTGTATTTATTCGGAGATATTGCGTGGAACTAAATATACGATACATATAATTAAAAACTGAACGTCAGTGTACAACAATGATTGTATATTTTGAACGTATATATTAAATACTTTATATTAGCAGATATCAACATAACAATATTACTTTTGTCAACTAGCGTCTCGTGGAAGTCGTGATAGCGCAGTGGTAGCGCGTTCGCTTCAGGTGCGGAGTTCGAGCCCGCTGGAGCCGTTACGATTGAGCCTTTAGGCATAGCATTTAAATTCCACGTTGCCTCTTCTCTCTCCCTCATGGCGATGGATTCCATTAGGAATGAGGTCTCGAGAATGATTAATATAAGTTGTAAGAGCTTGTTTCGCAATCGAGCTTAAATAAATATGTATAAACTAAGCGTCTCGCCCAGTCTTAATAAGACTTGATTGATTCAATCTAAAATGTATACTATAAGTATTATGCTGCGCACGCATCGGTTAGTATAAACACCCTTCGGAAAATAGGATGGTTTGGTATACGGTATAAAACAATACAAAAATTGTTATCTAAATGTAACTTTACTTTGACAAAAATTGTTATCTAAATGTACCTTTACTTTGACGTCCATTAAAGCGACATTACATCGCATTAAACAAAATATGCATTTTTTTGGCGTATCAATACATTGCTACTACAAATTCTTCCGAAATAATTCGAACACTAACATTGAATCAATAAACAGTGTTTTTGTGACAAACAAACTTTCACAAATGGTTTGGGCCACAAGTTTTAACAACATTAGAAAACGGCCCGCACCAGAACGTCACATGTATGCATAATTAAACAAAATGACAGCTTTTGGCAAAAATGAAAAAACTCAAAAAAGGCATGAATTAAACGAAAGCACTAAATATAAAACTAACCGACGTTTCCACCCGTTGTCCCATCCAACCACGACATGATCCGAACCCAAGACCCAGATATCACCAACAAAGTGATGTACTATTAATATATGGAGACAATGCTACAAAATCCGACAAGTAAACTTTATATATGTTTGTACTTGTAGCGGTAACAGTACCATATCAGGAATCACACATTGTGCTAAATACTGCTACTCATCCATGTATAGAACATTGACCGCCCGCGCCGTACTTTTGTTTTGTTTTGTTTACGTTTATTTATCGTCGCTACCGGTTGCCCATATGAGCGACGCCTCCTGAAGAGATTAGTTATTTTAGATTTTGGAGGATAGTGCATGATACAGACAGAGACCCATTCCAGAATCTCCTCTGGTTCTTTTACGTGCACGGTGTAAAGCACCGACACGAGACCTCGGTTTAACGTCCCATCTGAAAGACTGTTAATTTTATTAGGGTCGGACGGGGGATCGAACCTGCGATCCCTGGATTACCAGTCCAGCGTGTTATCCACTGGACTACAGATCCGCCGTACTTAAACCCAGTAAACGTTATATCTTATTTATATAAGTTATTTCCTATGAACGTTTTACTGGTTACTGTTTACATGTTTCATTATGCTATTTCATTGTTTTAATTTGTTGAGGGCCTCGTGGTAGATTGACTTAATTGTTCAAATGAGTTCTCTCGTTAAATAAAGTCTTTATTATTATTATTATAAACCACTGTACACAACTACGGCCCGTGACACTCCATATTTGAAAATATTTACTTGAATTTTATAAGTATTGCTTCAGGTGCGAAAGGTCCGGAGTTCGAGCCCCGCTGGAGCCGTTACGATTATGCCCTTATGCAAGGCATTTCAATTTAATGCCTTTTCTCTCTCCTTCATGGTTATGGAATCCATCAGGAATGAGGTCTCGAGAGTGATTAATATAAGTTGAAAGAACTTGTTTCGCAATCGAGCTAAAATAAATTTGTATAAACTAATTATTGCCAATCGTTGTCATTTCTCTTTACTTACCCCATTATAGCCGCCATAGTACCATGATGCATCATTTTTGTCCTTCATAACTATATCTTCATTCAGTTGATTCACCCACGCCGGCGTGGCACGCGATTTGTGCGACATCAGTCTTCGAAAAACGCAATAACCTAAACAATGCAATTCAATACACGTAACGTAATTACAATCACTCATGACTATTTTTCTAGCTACATGCCTAGTTACTTCTTAAATGTGACTAGTATCAGAACTCAATTATTACAGAGAGCGTGTGTTTTACGTTTATCAATCGTCGCTACAGGTTGCCTATATGAGCCTGGTTACTTCTTAAATGTGACTAGTATCAGAACTCAATTATTACAGAGAGCGTGTGTTTTACGTTTATCAATCGTCGCTACAGGTTGCCCATATGAGCCTAGTTACTTCTTAAATGTGACTAGTATCAGAACTCAATTATTACAGAGAGCGTGTGTTTTACGTTTATCAATCGTCGCTACAGGTTGCCCATATGAGCCTAGTTACTTCTTAAATGTGACTAGTATCAGAACTCAATTATTACAGAGAGCGTGTGTTTTACGTTTATCAATCGTCGCTACAGGTTGCCCATATGAGCCTAGTTACTTCTTAAATGTGACTAGTATCAGAACTCAATTATTACAGAGAGCGTGTGTTTTACGTTTATCAATCGTCGCTACAGGTTGCCCATATGAGCCTAGTTACTTCTTAAATGTGACTAGTATCAGAACTCAATTATTACAGAGAGCGTGTGTTTTACGTTTATCAATCGTCGCTACAGGTTGCCCATATGAGCCTAGTTACTTCTTAAATGTGACTAGTATCAGAACTCAATTATTACAGAGAGCGTGTGTTTTACGTTTATCAATCGTCGCTACAGGTTGCCCATATGAGCCTAGTTACTTCTTAAATGTGACTAGTATCAGAACTCAATTATTACAGAGAGCGTGTGTTTTACGTTTATCAATCGTCGCTACAGGTTGCCCATATGAGCCTGGTTACTTCTTAAATGTGACTAGTATCAGAACTCAATTATTACAGAGAGCGTGTGTTTTACGTTTATTTATCGTCGCTACAGGTTGCCCATATGAGCCTGGTTACTACTTAAATGTGACTTGTATCAGAACTCAATTATGACAGAGAGCGTGTGTTTTACGTTTATTTATCGTCGCTACCGGTTGCCCATATGAGCGACGCCTCCTGAAGAGATTAGTCATTTTAGATTGTTGGAGGCTAGTGCAATGATACAGACAGAGACCCATTCCAGAGTCTCCTCTGGTTCGTTTACGTGCATGGTGTAAACTTTAAAGCACCGACACGAGACCTTGGAGTCCCATCTGAAAGACTGTTAATTTTATTAGGGTCAGATGATGGATCTAACATGCGATCCCTGGATTACCAGTCCAGCGTGTTACCACTGGACTACATATCCGTCTGTGTTTCTTAAAAATTGTACTGCCGGGTATTTATAGATATCAAAATAGCGTCCATTTATAATGCATATATCTATGGAAGATCGCCCATATGGTTCGCCGGAGGCGAGGGTAAATAAGCTCAATCATCATCTATGGACGATGTGATTATGTAAATGATTTCATAAGAGGTGTCGATGGTGTTACTGGCCTAGTAAGCTCGCCCATATGGTTCGCCGGCGGCGAGGGTAAATAAGCTCAATCATCATCTATGGACGATGTGATTATGTAAATGATTTCATAAGAGGTGTCGATGGTGTTACTGACCTAGTAAGCTCGCCCATATGGTTCGCCGGCGGCGAGGGTAAATAAGCTCAATCATCATCTATGGACGATGTGATTATGTAAATGATTTCATAAGAGGTGTCGATGGTGTTACTGGCCTAGTAAGCTCGCCCATATGGTTCGCCGGAGGCGAGGGTAAATAAGCTCAATCATCATCTATGGACGATGTGATTATGTAAATGATTTCATAAGAGGTGTCGATGGTGTTACTGGCCTAGTAAGCTCGCCCATATGGTTCGCCGGCGGCGAGGGTAAATAAGCTCAATCATCATCATCATACTGGCCGTTATGTAATATACTGACACAGTAAAGTAAAAAAGTGCACTTTTACATTGAGCGTTACTCTTCGATACAAATGTTATAATTATGCATTTTACTATCATGAGCGAAGAAATTAATCCTTCACGCATTGCACTAATTTACCCAATATTTTGCACATTTTGATACCAAATTTGCCTATATTATTTTCTAAAAGGGTATCAATTTTACCTCTAAGTGCGCAGTTTCTTTATGGTGTCAGTCTATATTTTAAGATGACCCATTTCTATAGTGGTGAACTTGAAAACCATGCAGGTTACATCTAATTTACATATGTTATGCTATATTTCGGGTTTTACGCCCGCATCGGCACCATTTTGGGCTATATCGCCGGCGGGCAGTTTACCTAACAACACCTTTCCTGGGCAGGCTCCAGCGGTTAACCAGTACTTGGGTGCACCAACCTCCGTAAGAAACTGCCAACATTTTCATATAAATGAGACACGGCCTGAGCGGGGCTCGAACCCGTGACCATCAGTGATGAATAGACAAGTCAGCGACCTTAACCACTCGACCACGGAGGCGGACTCTAATTTACATCTAAATTACATCTGCAGATAGTACTACTGCTGGTTTAGTTTAGTTTAGTTATGTTTAGTTTAGTTATGTTTAGTTTAGTTTAGTTATGTTTAGTTTAGTTATGCAAATATAAAACACACCTTTCCTTTCTATTTATTTAGTATTTCGTTATAAATAATAATCAATATACTTATAAATCCAGTCCAGTCGCAGAATAATTGCTATATTGAACACGTCACATCAACTTGCACGTTCACTCTATTAAACTCAATGGATATAACAAATCAACATGGCATGCCGAAATGTTGCGAGAAGATCTGTATCAAGAAAGCAATTGTCCCTTCAGCAATTTATGTTTGATGCAATGAGGATCATTTCGTTTTGCTAATGGATCTATGATGTGTTGAAGTCATATATTGTATTTTGAAATTCATTCTTTGTCTAATGTAATCAAAAGACGGGACAGGGGTGAGCGATGCATTAGAAATAAATAGACTGTCCGATTAGCGCAGTGGTTAGCGCGCTCGCTTCTCACCAATGCGATCAGAGTTCGATCCTCGGACCGTGAAGTATATGAGATGGTACGATGGTACGCCAGATCGGGCAGGTGTGCTAAACATAATTTATGCACATATAATTATTTTGCTGCTATTAATTCCAATGGTGAATCGGAGCTACGATACATTGCTATCATGGCCAAAATAAAATTACAGTCAAACCTGTGTTAGTGGTCACCTCCATTAAGCAGCCAACCTGCATTCAGCAGTCAGTTTTCAGATTCTCAATATGTTACGTTGTAATACATTTGACCTCTATTAAGCAGCAATCTCTTCTAAGCATCAATCTCTTCTAAGCATCAATCTCTTCTAAGCATCAATCTCTTCTAAGCATCAATCTCTTCTACGCATCAATCTCTTCTAAGCATCAATCTGTTCTAAGCAATCTCTTCTAAGCATCAATCTCTTCTAAGCATCAATCTCTTCTAAGCATCAATCTCTTCTACGCATCAATCTCTTCTAAGCATCAATCTGTTCTAAGCAATCTCTTCTAAGCATCAATCTCTTCTAAGCATCAATCTCTTCTAAGCATCAATCTCTTCTAAGCATCAATCTCTTCTAAGCATCAATCTCTTCTAAGCAGCAATCTGTTCTAAGCATCAATCTGTTCTAAGCAGCAATCTCTTCTAAGCATCAATCTCTTCTAAGCATCAATCTCTTCTAAGCATCAATCTGTTCTAAGCATCAATCTGTTCTAAGCACTCATGTTCTATGATTACATTGGCTGGCTGCTTAACACAGGTTTTACTGTATTATTTTTCAAGTACATTCAACGTTGGCTTTCTATGCTGAACCACTTGGGTAATAATGCTTTCTAAGGAACACACTTACATAACAATATTTCTTAGAAATTGCCACGTTTTGAAAAGGTATACATACATGTATAGCGTTTTCATGTTAATACACAAAAGGTCTACCCGATGTTATTTTGTATGTATGTTCCATTAATGTCAAACCCATTGTGGGCAGGCTTAGCCAAGACTATAGGACTTTAAATATTTATTTTTCATGCAAATACGCTCCCAAAATCGGCCGTTTTGGATGCGAGATAGAAACAAGACGTGACCCCCCCCCCCCCTGTTCACCTCGTTAGTTATAACCGATTTGGATCATGACAACAATAAACGATATGTTATATCTTAATGCTTAATGATTGGTTGATACAGAGTCATGGTAAAACAATGTTTACCCATTACGGAAGTTTTTATCTCAATCTCCATCAAAACTAGTCACGCCATTTTCATATTTTTGTTTATAATAAACACACCCTAATATTGCTTAAGGGTACACGCCGTTTTCTACGCACAATATGTTATCTTGTGTAAACGTACATTTTATTTTTTATTTTTACTTTAAACAATTAATGTACTCTATTGGTACATAGGATTGCCATGCATGGATTGCAGCACCATCTTTCTTAAGCGACTGAACTATCAGAGTGTGTGTTTTACGTTTATTTATCGTCGCTACCGGTTGCCCATATGAGCGACGCCTCCTGAAGAGATTAGTCATTTTAGATTTTGGATGATAGTGCATGATACAGACAGAGACCAATTCCAGAGTCTCCTCTGGTTCTTTTACGTTCACGGTGAAAAGCACCGACACGAGACCTCGGTTTGACGCCCCATCTGAAAGACTGTTAATTGTATTAGGATCAGACGGGGGATCGAACCTGCGATCCCTGGGTTACCAGTTCAGCGTGTTACCACTGGACTACAGATCCGTCTGTGAACTATCAGAGGGTTTCCAGGCTGTGTGCTATTTGCATTATTACTATAGACAAAGCTTCAATAGTATTTACTTCATCTGGAACTATCAGAGGGTTTCCAGATGAATTAAATACTCGAAGCTTTGTCTATAGTAATAATGCATGGTAATGCCGTTAGATCTTTGGTTTAAACATATTTATTCGTTAATGTACAGTACATATATAGTGTATACAAAACGAAAATGGATTAAACCGAGAGGTTACAGCTTTTTGAGAGTATCTCCATCTTTGTAAATATATCTATATTCTTGTCCAACCCTAGCCTGGGTTCCAGTCTGTCGATGTTTCACTTTTAACTTCTGGTAAAATGATATGATCCGAAGCTCAATACGGCCCAATTAATAGTCTCGGTGTTAAAATATATGTATTTGACTGACCAGGCTACATATATCGAAGCCTGTTCCCAGGCTAGTCTAGCCCATGTGTTGGGTCGGTATCTTTCGTAGCCAAATCTGTTGTATAGGTTTAATTGTATGGTATTTGTTTTAAATATGGTGTGTTTGGCCAACTCTGACCAACATCTCAACCAATTTGGAAACGATGAAGCGGAATGCGATATATATCTATATGACGAGTTTGACGAATCTGCCCCCAACTTGCTGTAGTGAATCTTTGGACTGTCCGTTTAGCGCGCTCGCTTCTCACCAATGCAACACAGGTTCGATCCTGGGATCGGGAAGTATGCGAGATGGTAAGGTGGTCACCAAATAGAACAGGTGTGTTTTCTCCGGCGGGTGCTCCGGTGTCTTCCCATACGAATGACCACATTTACGCTTTCATCCGCGCCAACGAGAGTGGTTATAACACACATCTAAAACTTACATAGACACTCAGAAACACTCGATCCAATGGTGTGTGTTTTTACGTTTATTTATCGTCGCTACCGGTTGCCCATATGAGCGACGCCCCCTGAAGAGATTAGTTATTTTAGATAATGGGATATACGTCACGTATAAATGAGGAAATGAGATGTTGTTAATTCAAGTGAAAAGATAAATGATGTTCTATCATAATTGATCAACCATAACTTGAGTGCACAACAAGGACACATAGACGTGTGACTGTGTTTTACGTTTATTTATCGTCGCTACCGGTTGCCCATATGCGCGACGCCTCCCCCTAAGGGATTAGTCATACAGACGGATATGTAGTACAGTGGTAACACGCTGGACTAGTAATCCAGTGATCGCAGGTTCGATCCCTCGTCTGACCCTAATAAAATTAACAGTCTTTCAGATGGGACTTTAAACCGAGGTCTCGTGTCGGTGCTTTACACCTTGCACGTAAAAGAACCAGAGGACACTCTGGAATTGTTGCACTATCCTCCAAACATCTAAAATTACTAGTCTCTTCAGGAGGCGTCGCTTATACGGGCAACCGGTAGCGATGATAAATAAACGTAAAACAAACACAAATTAGTAATTTTAGATTATTTGAGGATAGTGCAATGCTACACACACCCGTTCTCAGTTTCCGCTGGTTCGTTTACTTGCACGGTGTAAATCGCCGACACGATTCCTCGGTTTAAAGTCCCATCTGAAAGACTGATTATGGGTCAGACGGGGGATCGAACCTGCGATCCCTGCGATAGACTGTTCATATCAAAAACATTATGCCACATACATACCGTAGTTACTATAATAATACTTAGTCTAATAAAACATTAATTGCATAGATTTTCGGATAAATGATGGGTCGGCAAATTAATCATGATTTTTCATCCTCATCGAGGTGGTACTTCCAGAAAATTGAGGATCTTTGTGTGTGTTTCTCCTGACGCAGGAATCTTAACACTACTGGAGGTTGCCATCTTGAAGTACATTTTTAGAACCGAATGAGCTTAGTATGGTGTACTTTGATTGGTCGATTGTAAAACAGTGTTCAATCGCAAAGCCCGTTACAAAATAATACGATACATGTACAATATAAAAGTGATACACTACATCTTATATATATTATTCAGTCGCCCCAATGCCTTTATGCATTGGCGAATTTAAATAAATTGAATCAATCAGTCAGTATATAGATGATGTAGAAATATAGTGTTCATATTGCCACTTTTCTCGCTAATCCAATCACTCACGTATGTATCTGTAATGGTGTAGATATTAGATATAATATGTTCTTAAAGCAGCATTACATCGTATGAAATAAAAGTTATTTGAAAAATTCAAATTTTACGTATGGGTAGCAATGCTGCTACACATTCTAACATTATACTTTGTATGCTTATGTTCATTTGTTAAACAGTGTTTTTTTGCGATAAAACAAACTCGAAACCGAAAGTAGGACTTTCCGAGTCGATCGGTCACGCACTTGTTTACAACCGGAACGCATCGTCCGCACTTGTTTACATTGGGAATGCATTGTCTCCATTTGTCCCACGTTGTCTTTTTAATTAAATTACTTGATATGTTGATTCATACATCTGATAGCTAAGTCTTTTAGGGACATTTCTACATCCCCGCGAGGGGTTCGACATTAGAGGAAGATAGATAGATAGTATTTCATGTTCAAAATATATACGCTGTTTTCTACATCCTCTGTTGTTTCACGCATGCGCACTGTGCGTGTTTACATTTCGTGTGTTGATAAACAAATTCGCGTACACGACGGTTTAAATTTATTGGAATTATATCGTTTCTGAGCGAATATTTCGATTTTTGTAAACACACACACATGTGTATTTATATTTTACCCAAAACATCCTTTATTACGATGTAACGCTGCTTTAAGCAATTACTAGAATCCTAGTTATATCTATATATGTCTACATTTTTATTTATATTTCCATATATTATTGTCATGATGCATGTGTAAATGTTTAAAATTGCATCTGTAATTGTGAAGCGCAATATAATCAGTTTTAACTTTTGCGCTATATAGGCCCCCTATATATATATGTTTTTAAAGTTTATTTATCGTCGCTACCGGTTGCCCATATGAGCGACGCCTCCTGAAGAGATTAGTCATTTTAGATTTTGGAGGCTATATAAATTCTATGTATTTTAGATACGATTTTGCCCTTAGTGTGACCACATGGCATTTATATTCCACGTTGCCTCTTCTATCTCCCTCGTGGCGATGGATTCCATCAGGAATGAGATCTCGAGAGTGATTAATATCAGTTGTAAGAACTTGTTTCGCAATCAAGCTCAAATAAATGTGTATAAACTAAACTGAAGCATTGTCAACACTCTGGTCTCCCACCACTCCTTCCTGTATTCTATGTACGCGACCACTGTTCCCATCCAGATGTACCCTGTCGCCGGACACGAAATACTGCGTAGCCTTGGTTACGTTCACCACGCACGGTATGCCATACTCCCTAGCAACAACCGCACCTATTGAGACGTAGATTGGTGAGATGATTTAATAAAACGTACACAGCTCTTCCGTGGCAGAGTGGTTAAGGGCGTTGACTTCAAATAATCCCACTGGGTTATCAAACTTTCTTATTTGAGGAGGCTGTCCAGCAGAAGGTCGGTGGTTCTAACCACAGGGATTCGTCACGTTTGGGGGTACTAGTATATATAGTTAAGAACGCTCGTTTCAACGCGAACTGCGCCGCTTGAGAAATTTTCAAAACAAATTGAAAAATTCTCCGAAATCTCTTTTTGACGTACATTTTTGCCGAATAAACCTGCACGTTAGTGGAAACACATTTTATTGATAATGTTATTCACTGTTAAAACTCTCCCGTCGAAGATTTGTTTTTGTTGCTGACAGAACCCGTGTCCTAGTATGGAAATGTGACCTGCTATGGCCACTATCTGTGGCAATTGTTTGCAAAGTATACATGCACCCAGCTAAAAGTTGTGTTTTATTTGAAGAACAATATAAAAGACTCGGGATAGGCGTTATATTTGGACAGATGTGTACAAAATTGTTTCAGATAGGGCCATTTTACTGATCGATGCGAAATCTGACATCCCACAGAGTAGAATCCCAGTACTTAAATATATATATATACTAGTACACCCAAACGTGCCGAATCCCTATGTTTCTAAGCACATGAAATACTGCTCGCATGGGCAACTGGGGTCTTCCTTCACCAATAATAACTGAATAGCCGCGATGTGAGCTAATATGTGGGTTCGACTTTAAACCACAACATGCAAGGAGACACTGTGGAAGCCGTGATAGCGCAGTGAATGCGCGTTCGCTTCAGGTGCGAAAGGTCCGGAGTTCGAGCCCCGCTGGAGCCGTTACGAATGTGCCCTTAGGCAAGGCATTTAAAGTCCACGTTGCCTCTTCTCTCTCCCTCGTGGCGATGGATTCCATCAGGAATGAGGTCTCGAGAGTGATTAAATATAAGTTGAAAGAACTTGTTTCGCAATCGAGCTAAAATAAATTTGTATAAACTATAAACAAGGAGACCTTGTTTACAAAATTACCAATGATACACAGAAACAGTAGTTGCAGCAACAACAATAACATTTTGCTAAGGGTGGTATGACTTCGAAACTTTTTTTAAAAGCCGTTTCTTTTATCAAACTATTGACAAACCTTTTTTCTTTTTTTTTACGTTTACTTATCATCACTACCGGTTACCCATATGAGCGACGCCTCCTGAAGAGATTAGTCATTTTAGATTTTGGAGGATAGTGCATGATACAGACAGAGACCCATTCCAGAGTCTCCTCTGGTTCTGTTACGTGCACGGTGTAAAGCACCGACACGAGACCTCGGTTTAACGTCCCATCTGAAAGATTGTTAATTTTAGTATGGTCAGACGGGGGATCGAACCTGCGATCCCTGGATTACCAGTCCAGTTTGTTACCACTGGATTACAGATCCGTCTGTGAAACTGTTCACACTTCATCGATATGTGTAAAATAAATAACACGATCACGCGATGAATTCAGCTACAGACTGATCTGTAGTCCAGTGGTAAGTCCAGGATATTTTGAGAGGGGCTATCCACCGGGTGCTATCTAACTCGTTATCAAGTACGTTCATGTATGTATTCATAGTAAAGCATACCCACCATGCGAAACCATCCCACCCATTTCTGTAACACGCCCGGAGATTGTAAGAGGGGCTATCCATCGGTACTACCTAACTCGTTATCAAGTAAGTATGTGTGTACGATCTACATGTACATAGTAAAGCATACCCACCATGCGAAACCATCCCACCCATTTCTGTAACCAGCCCGGAGATTAGTGGGAAGTACGGAGTCCATCCGATGTCAGTAAAACTCACAACCAATATATCGTCCCTCTGAAAGTACATGTGTACATACACACAACCAATATATCGTCTCTCTGAAAGTACATGTGTACATACACACAACCAATATATCGTCTCTCTGAAAGTACATGTGTACATACACACAACCAATATATCGTCTCTCTGAAAGTACATGTGTACATAAACACAACCAATATATCGTCTCTCTGAAAGTACATGTGTACATAAACATGATTATAAAATATAGCCGTTTTACTTAAAGTCATATTCCTGTTAGTTTAAACAAATTTATTTGAGCTCGATTGCGAAACAAGTTCATACAACTTATATTATTCAATCTCGAAAACGTTGCAAATATGTATTATGTACATTTCCATTAGAGAGGAATTAATATAAGTGTTCTGAAAACTTGTTTTCCAATCCAAACCATTCACAATTTATGTAATTTGTAACATTTTTTGGTGTTATACATGTAAATTTATTGGAATAAATACTGTTTAAACCAATCAATCTCGAGACCTCATTCCTGATGGAATCCATCGCCACGAGGGAGAGAGAAAAGGCATGTGGAATGTAAATGTCTTACCTAAGGGCACACACGTAACGGTTCCAGCGGGTTTCGAACTGTTCATACAGATTATACAATGTTCCTATCATACAATTTTATTAGTTGCAAAACAACTTTTACAGTAATGAAATCCATCCGTTTTAACATGTTTAATAAAAATATACTTGAACATTGTTGAAAAATATGTATTTTATACAAATTTATTTTAGCTCGATTGCGAAAAAAGTTCTTTCAACTTATATTAATCACTCTCGAGACCTCATTCCTGATGGAATCCATCGCCACGAGGGAGAGAGAGAAGAGGCAACGTGGAATTTAAATGCTTTGCCTAAGGGCACACTCGTAACGGCTCCAGCGGGGCTCGAACTCCAGACATTTCGCAACTGAAGCGAACGCCCTACCACTGCGCTATCACGACTTCCGGAAAAATATGTAATCTTACTATGACTGGGACAGTCATTTTACTCTCCGTAGCTGCGTAATACACAACAACATTTAAAAAAACAATGTCCTTTTAGAGAAGAGATGAAGAAAAAAGTAGAGAAATGATGGATTCCATCATGAATGAGTTCGCGAGAGTGATTAATATAAGTTGAAAGAACTTGTTTCGCAATCGAGCTAAAATAAATTTGTATAAACTAACATTTTGACTGGGTTAGTCTTGTATTCAATCGGATCTCGTCGTAGCTTGGTTTCTCCAATACATACACTTGCAAAAAACAGTAATACCAACTTTAAGTAATTTATTGGTTTCATTTTCATGTATGGTTATTGTTACACTACCTGAACGTTGGTATGTGGTAATGGCGTCAAGAGGTGCTTCTATGAGGGAAAGGGCTATGGCAGTATTGGACACTTCGCATACACCATGTGAAATGCTAAATGTTCTACATTCGCATGTAGATTTGTTTATTTGTGTGCACAACAACTGGCAATGTGGTCCAACCTACCAAAGCCAGATGGGTACCTTCCTCATTTGAAAGTTTTACACCCCCATTAGGTGAGGAGCAAGCGAGTTGAAGTCAACGACAGTAACCACTTGGCCACGGAGGCCTCTTCGTCTAGTGGTGACATAGCGGAGAGGTTCTGCCTATGTCTAGTAGGTGCGACAAGACATCTAGCGCATCTCTGTCTGAACTGTAGCGTTTGGGGGCCATGCTCATCACTATTGGTCGTCCAGCAGCAGCAAGAAAACTGACACCAACGCGTCTTAGGTGGCTTCCGGACCATTGTCCAGTTACCTTTGGTTTAGCTGCTCAAATGCGATGTTGTTCACCAATTAGAGCATACAACATGCGGGGGGGGGGGTCCCTGGCTGCTGATGCGAATTGTGCTCAGGTCGTGACATCCGCGCCATGTTGTTGACATCCGGGATGCTAACAAACCATGTGTACCCAATGTGTTGTATAGAATCTACATCAATGGCAGCATCTCGGAGAATTATTGCTTGTGGTTCGGCTTTAGAATCGCACAAGAAATCATAGCTTAAATCTTAATTCATGTTTGCTTTGTTTGGTTGTGTGGGTTTTACAGACACGTAAGAAATGTCATAAAATCTGTAAAATATTAAAACAGGTTTTGACATTCATATAATATAAGAATTAGTAAACATATCCTTACTACACATATTAAATAAGAAAATAAAGTTTGAACAATTCAATTCTCAAAACAATTTAGAATGGCGTGTGTTGTGTGTGCAGAAAGACCTACATCATACGACTGTTTAGTACGCCAGCATCATAAAACTTTTCTCAGATCTCAAACTCGAGCTCAAATGACCTGATTGGTTGATTCTGAGTGTTACTGTCAGCTGAACCAACCAGAAGTTTGAGATTGAGTTTTGAAATTGGAGAAAATATTTATAACCCCGGGACCTGTTGATTACCAGATTAGTGATTCAAAGGAAATGTAAAATTACCTGAATAAGCGCAGCATCGTCCAGGCATTTTACAACTCTGGCTGTTCCCTTCGCCTGACCGAGACTCACTGGTACACCTAGTACAATAAATAACACTGTCTAACTGGACCATTATATAAATATCTCGTGGATCTGTTTATGTTATCCTCTCCGACTAGTTAATCAGGGGGGATGTAGTTGTCATTTTATATTTGTTTCGAGGAAAGATAGATAGAGATATAGATCTCTTTATTGATAGAGAGGGACAACGTCGGGTGAATCCTCATTTCACATCCACACTAGCTTCAGTCATTTCAAGAGCTTGGAATGGAAATGACTGTACGTGTGTAGTATGCTATACCAGGTAATGGGTCCCACAGTGAAGGATCAGCATGGAGTAAGTGTGTAGTATGCTATACCAGGTAATGGGCCCCACAGTGAAGGATCAGCATGGAGTTCATTTCAGCTATAGTTTAGATTGCATTTTTAGTTTTCTTTTATAAATCATCTTAGTTGCCTGCATGGCTGTTGTCTTATTCTTTTATTATGTAGCTTCTTATGTTCATCTTATGTCTAATTTTACTGTTCGACTAAATAAACATGTTCTGTTTTAGCATAGAGTGTCTAATTTAATTCAAATTTTTATTTCCCATAGCTGTTTTACTCTTGTTATTCATATACACATGTTGTTATATAGTCAGTTATAAAAGTTCATCAGAGTTTATGTTATTTGTGATATGTCTTGCCGACTCAAAATAAAATTTTATCTTATCGACAATAAAGGCTGCTATTGCCTAACATGTAATACGTAATTAGCTACGGGCATGCATTGCTTGCTTCAATATCGTTCTTCACACTACACACAGAGACAAGGCATGAACTGTTCGTTTGTTTTTGGGGTAAAGTCAAACATGACGACAAAGAAGAAAACGGCCACACACGGGTAGAACCACTGAATATCCCAACTTCTGCAAGCTAGTTGGATAGCTTCCTGGAGAAGGAATGAAGATTAGCCTGGTGGCAACACGAAGGAACGAAATTTAATAATTAAATCTCGTTTCCAGAAGATATTCTTATTGCAATAAACAAAAGGTCTAACTTGAATTTTTGTATAGATTATGATAACGGAAATAATATGTATCTGTATATAGAATAGTAATGTTAAACAAGTGTCTTGTACATTTAGACATACCGTGTAGCGTAAATGTGGTGGTTTAGACATACCGTGTAGCGTAAATGCGGTGGTTTAGACACACCTTGTAGCGTAAATGTGGTGGTTTAGTCATACCTTGTAGCGTAACTGTGGTGGTTTAGACGTACCTTGTAGCGTAAATGTGGTGGTTTAGACATACCTTGTAGCGTAAATGTGGTGGTTTAGACATACCTTGTAGCGTAAATGTGGTGGTTCTTGTTTCATCTTGTTCCATCCTTGAAATCTGAAAAGGCAATGCCAGTTGTATATATATATAGGCTGTCCAATTAGTGCAGTGGTTAGCGCGCTCGCTTCTCACCAATGTAACCCGGGTTCGATCCGCGGACCGGGAAGTATGTGAGCTAGTACGATGGTCGCCAGATCGGACAGGTGGGCTTTCTCCGGGTACTCCGGTTTCCTGCCACACGAATGACCACATTTACGCTTTCATACGTGCCAACGAGAGTGATTAATATACGTTGCTAACACTTGCTTCGCAATCGTTGTAAAATAAATAGAGTTTACAAAATAAAGAATGCCAGTTGTTGTGCACACAAATAAGCAAATCCACATGCGAATGCAGAACATCTAGCATTTCACATGGTGTATGCGAAGTGTCAAATACTGCCATAACCCTTTCCCTCATAGAATCACCTCTTGACGCCATTACCAATACGACATGCATTGACAATGTAGTAGCCAAACCAACGTTCATAAACCCTTTCCCTCATAGCAGCACCTCTTGACGCCATTACCAATACGACATGCATTGACAATGTAGTAGCCAAACCAATGTTCATAAACCCTTTCCCTCATAGAAGCACCTCTTGACGCCATTACCAATACGACATGCATTGACAATGCAGTAGCCAAACCAATGTTCATAACCCTTTCCCTCATAGAAGCACCTCTTGACGCCATTACCAATACGACATACATTGACAATGTAGTAGCCAAACCAATGTTCATAACCCTTTCCCTCATAGAAGCACCTCTTGACGCCATTACCAATACGACATACATTGACAATGTAGTAGCCAAACCAATGTTCATAACCCTTTCCCTCATAGAAGCACCTCTTGACACAATTACCAATACGACATGCATTGACAATGTAGTAGCCAAACCAATATTCATAACCCTTTCCCTCATAGAAGCACCTCTTGACACAATTACCAATACGACATGCATTGACAATGTAGTAGCCAAACCAATGTTCATAACCCTTTCCCTCATAGAAGCACCTCTTGACGCCATTACCAATACGACATGCATTGACAATGTAGTAGCCAAACCAATGTTCATAACCCTTTCCCTCATAGAAACACCTCTTGACGCCATTACCAATACGACATACATTGACAATGTAGTAGCCAAACCAATGTTCATAAACCCTTTCCCTCATAGAAACACCTCTTGACACAATTACCAATACGACATACATTGACAATGTAGTAGCCAAATCAATGTTCATAATAAAGGTCAGAATCTCTATGTAGTCCCAGTAATATCTATGGAGGTGGGATATATATGGGCACTACTTATCCACTGCATGATAGTTAAATGGCTGTCATTGGTATGGAGATACAATAGTATTTTAACCTAAATATCTATGAAAGAAAGGGTTAAAATAATGTAAGCTTTCATCAAGATATTCTTTCCGTCAATGCGAAAGCCACCATGCTTTCTTTAAGACGTACGGTAGAGCTATGCTCTATGTGAACACAAATACCTCTTGCAACAGTAAATGTGTCTTTCTCCAGTATGCCTGCTTAAATATATCAGTGCATTCAACAGAAACTGACTGAACAATAGATATGAGCGACGCCTCCTGAAGAGATTAGTCATTTTAGATTGTTGGAGGATAGTGCAATGATACAGACATAGATCCATTCCAGAATCTCTCTGGTTCTGTTACGTGCAAGGTGTACAGCACCGACACGAGACCTCGGTTTAATGGCCCATCTGAAAAGACTGTTAATTTTATTAGGGTCAGACAGGGGATCGAATCTGCTATCCCTGGATTACCAGTCCAGCGTGTTTACCACTGGACTACATATCCGTCTATGTATAAGCATATTGAATGCCAATCATTATAATTATATATAACTTTCTAGTGTCTACAGATTAAAAAGTTGTTGTATCCTTAATTTACATTTTGTCTTGAACATATTTAAAGATCTGGGTCTTAATTTCCAATGGTAGATCATTCCATATTTTTGGATGTCTGTGGACTGTGGTGTTGGTTTTTCCTTGTTACTTGCTTTTTGATATCCATGCCAAATATTGACATTTTTGGGTTTCAGTTAATCCATGCAACACCAACACTGACCTGGACTGGAGGCATCAACCCCTATTACCCCATTCAACACCAAGTAACTGACATGGACTGGTGCATGATATTTTTAGAGCAATAAATTGATCAGAAAATTACATTTTGACCAGTTCATTTATCAAAATGGGTAATTTTATGGGTAATAATATTACTGGCAATAAGTGCAGATCCTGATGAGACGGCTCGTCACGAGCCGGCTCATCTGGATCTGCACTTTGTGTAAGCCTATTTAGGTCTGTGTAAATTAATTTATTGGTCTAAAAATATGAACCAGTCCATGTCAGTTAGTTGGTGTTGAATGGGTTAATACAGGCACATTTGTTGCTTAATGACACAAACGGGACCTGAAAAAGTGGTATCTTAGTACAAGTGGTCTCTTAATACAAGTGGTCTTTTAATGTATGTTCCATTAATGTCAAACCACTTGCATGAACCTAGACATGTTTTCCTGGGCAGGCTTAGCTGACCTAAGTGGTTAACCAGTACTAAGCAATGTGTGTGAGGTGCCTTGCTCAATGACACTACATACGTGGCCTGACCGAGCATCGAACCCAGGACCGTTCGATTCCAAATTCGACGCTCTACCAGTGGACCACGACGCCACACATTATGACCCATATGACCCTCTACCCGTTGCCCAATGTTGCCCCGTGATCCCGACATCCACTATGAAGGCGTATCTACATATTCCTGCATACACAAGCACCGCGGCTGAACTGCAAGCAAGTCAATGGAATGTACTCACTGGAACTGGTCTGCCAAAACAAATTCTAGGAAACTCCATTTCCTCCTGCACATGTTTCAGTTTCTGTCTTCGAACAGCCCTGCAAAATAAGTTTCTAAAAATACATTTTCATGACAGGAAGTGGATAGTTTTTGTGTTTTTGAGAAATGATGTGACTTGAGAAGACGTCAAGATTAGTTGATGTGTAGAAAAGATGAAATAGATAAAAACCAGGCAATTGCAAACTGAATGCAGGGTATACTGTTATATATTGGCGGAAGAATATAGTTTGTTTTTTTACGTTTATTTATCGTCGCTACCGTTTGCCCATATGAGCGACGACTCCTGAAGAGATTAGTTATTTTAGATTTTGGAGGATAGTGCATGATACAGACAGAGACCTATTCCAGAATCTCCTCTGGTTCTTTTACGTGCACGGTGTAAACCACCAACACGAGACCTCGGTTTAACGTCCCATCTGAAAGACTGTTAATTTATTATGGTCAGACGGGGGATCGAACCTGCGATCCCTGGATTATCAGTCCAGCGTGTTACCACTGGACTACATATCCGTCTGTGGAAGAATATAGTGTGTAAACACAGTGACTTTATTCACAGGTAAAAGGTGTCACTGCATGTCATGAATTTTGCAATTTTGTTGCTATTTTTCAGTTAGATTCGAATATATCTATCTATACAGTGGATGTGGTATCATAGGAAGTGAAAGATTGGAAACTGAAAAGACTGTATATTTTTATTATGTATTTAATAAGCAATTTATTTGTTGTTCTATTAATACCCGGTAACAGACGTAACCTTGAGAAGTCGACGCATAGCAACACACTACCATATATATATATAATTATGCTCTATGTACATGATAGGCTAGCCTGGGAACAGGCGTCGATATATTTTGCCTGGTCAGTCAAATAAATATATTTTAACACCGAGACTATTAATTGGGCCGTATTGAGTTTCTGATAATGTCATTTTGCTAGCAGTTAAAAAGTGAAAAATCAACACACCAGAACCCAGGCTAGACGCAAAGCAACACCCTACCATATATATATATATCCGTCTGTTGTTGTACAGACGGATCTGTAGTCCAGTGGTAACACGCTGGACTGGTAATCCAGGGATCGCAGGTTCGATCCCCCGTCTGACCCTAATAAAAGTAACAGTATTTCAGATGGGACGTTAAACCGAGGTCTCGTGTCGGTGTTTTACACCGTGCACGTAAAAGAACCAGAGGAGATTCTGGAATGGGTCTCTGTCTGTATCATGCACTATCCTCCAACATCTAAAATAACTAATCTCTTCAGGAGGCGTCGCTCATATGGGCAACCGGTAGCGACGATACATAAACGTAAAACCACCTCTATGTACAAGTTAGCCTGGGAACAGGTGTTGATATATTTTGCCTGGGCAGTCAAATAAATATATTTTAACACCGAGACCATTAATTGGGCCGTGTTGAGTTTCTGATAATATCAACGTCATTTTGCCAGAAGTTAATTAGTGAAAAATCGACAGACTGGAACACAGACTAATGTTAGGCCTAAATTACCATTCAACAACGGAATAAATTAACTGTCAAGCGTTGTCATATGTAATCATTTAAATTACAAACAATGCGTGCCATACATATTTTTGCAATTTGTTTTCGTCCAACAGAAGGACCAGCATAGAGTTCATTCCAGCTATAGTTTAGATTGCATTTTTAGGTTTCTTTTATAAATCATCTTAGTTTCCTGCATGGCTGTTTGTCTTATTCTTTTAGTATGTAGCTTCTTATGTTCATCTTATGTCTAATTTTACTGTTCGACTAAATAAGCATGTTCTGTTTAGCATAGAGATGTCTAATTTAATTCAATATTTTATTTCCCATAGCTGTTTTACTCTTGTTATTCATATACACATGTTGTTATATAGTCCGTTTTACTCTTGTTATTCATATACACATGTTGTCATATAGTCGGTTATAAAAGCTCATCAGAGCTTATGTTATTTGTGATTTGTCTTGCCGACTTAAAATAAAATTTTATCTTATCTTATCTTAACAGCTTGGGTTACATGGCGACTCTCCAGCTATTATTGGTGGACGAATATGAACAAGTCCATACATGTACAGTCAAACCTGTCTTAAGCAGCCAGCCAAGGGAGTCAGAGAAAGTGGCTGCTTAGCACAGGTGGCTGCTTAATAGAGTTCAAATATATAACAAAACGACCAATTGGGAATCTGGAAACTGGCTGCTTAATACAGGTTGGCTGCTTAATGGAGGTGACCACTAACACAAGTTTGACTGTATATGATAAAACACACCTACTTTGCAACGAGTCTAGCCGAACGTGTTTTGATAAGTTGACCAATCTCATTATGGGTTAAATGAAACATCAATTCCTTCTCTGGTAATCTACCCTGAAACATGTCCCAGTAAACACGAGTTACTGTCCTATCTTACAGTTAAATAAAGCATCAACTCCTTCCCTGGTAATCTACCCTGAAACATGTCCCAGTAAACACGAGTTACTGTCCTATCTTACAATTAAATGAAGCATCAACTGCTCTGGTAATCTACCCTGAAACATGTCCCAGTAAACACGAGTTACTGTCCTATCTTACAATTAAATGAAGCATCAACTGCTCTGGTAATCTACCCTGAAACATGTCCCAGTAAACACGAGTTACTCTCCTATCTTACAATTAAATGAAACATCAACTGCTCTGGTAATCTACCCTGAAACATGTACTAGTATAAACACGAGTTACTCTCCTATCTTACAGTTAAATGAAGCAACAACTTCTCTGGTAATCTACCCTGAAACATGTACTAGTAAACACGAGTTACTGTCCTATCTTACAGTTCAATGCGTTGGCTAACTCAGAACTCTTCTGTAAGTTAAACACAAAACTTGTTCAGGTGAGATATCGATATACTGGAACCCAGGCTAATATATGCCATACAGCCAATCGAATGCTAAATATGGGCAAACCGGTAGCGACGATAAATAAATGTAAAACACATAACGCTAATTCAAATGTACAATAGCTGCATATATGAACAGATTCAAATACTAATACCTCTTGCAACAGTAAATCTGCCAGTCTCCAGTATGCCTGCTTAAATTTGTCAGTGAGCTCCACTGCAATCGACTGAAATATAGTTGTAGGTGAATGTATCATACAAATGTAAACATTGGAACGCAGAAATGCAGAGTAAGGCATTGCTACCATCCTGACTAACATATCAAGATGCGATAGTAAGGCATTGCTACCATCCTGACTAACATATCAAGATGCGATAGTAAGGCATTGAATCCATCCTGACTAACATATCAAGCTGCATATACATTGCATCCATCCTGACTAACATATCAAGCTAAGGCATTGAATCCATCCTGACTAACATATCAAGCTGCATATACATTAATTCCATCCTGACTAACATATCAAGCTGCATATACATTAATTCCATCCTGACTAACATATCAAGCTGCACATACGTTGAATCCATCCTGACTAACATATCAAGCTGCATATACATTGAAACCATCCTGACTAACATATCAATCTGCATATACATTAATTCATCCTGACTAACATATCAAGCTGCACATACGTTAATTCATCCTGACTAACATATCAAGCTGCATATACATTGAAACCATCCTGACTAACATATCAAGCTGCATATACATTAATTCATCCTGACTAACATATCAAGCTGCATATACATTGAAACCATCCTGACTAACATATCAAGCTGCATATACATTAATTCATCCTGACTAACATATCAAGCTGCATATACATTAATTCATCCTGACTAACATATCAAGCTGCATATACATTAATTCATCCTGACTAACATATCAAGCTGCATATACATTAATTCACCCTGACTAACATATCAAGCTGCATATACATTAATTCATCCTGACTAACATATCAAGCTGCATATACATTAATCCATCCTGACTAACATATCAAGCTGCATATACATTAATTCATCCTGACTAACATATCAAGCTGCATATACATTAATTCATCCTGACTAACATATCAAGCTGCATATACATTGAAACCATCCTGACTAACATATCAAGCTGCATATACATTAATTCCATCCTGACTAACATAACAAGCTGCATATACATTAATTCCATCCTGACTAACATATCAAGCTGCATATACATTAATTCCATCCTGACTAACATATCAAGCTGCATATACATTAATTCCATCCTGACTAACATATCAAGCTGCATATACATTAATTCCATCCTGACTAACATAACAAGCTGCATATACATTAATTCATCCTGACTAACATATCAAGCTGCATATACATTAATTCCATCCTGACTAACATAACAAGCTGCATATACATTAATTCCATCCTGACTAACATATCAAGCTGCACATACGTTAATTCATCCTGACTAACATATCAAGCTGCATATACATTGAAACCATCCTGACTAACATATCAAGCTGCATATACATTAATTCATCCTGACTAACATATCAAGCTGCATATACATTGAAACCATCCTGACTAACATATCAAGCTGCATATACATTAATTCATCCTGACTAACATATCAAGCTGCATATACATTAATTCATCCTGACTAACATAACAAGCTGCATATACATTAATTCATCCTGACTAACATATCAAGCTGCATATACATTAATTCCATCCTGACTAACATATCAATCTGCATATACATTGAATCCATCCTGACTAACATATCAATCTGCTATAGTAAGTCACTGAAACCATCCTGACTAACATATCAAGCTGCTATAGTAAGTCACTGAAACCATCCTGACTAACATATCCAGCTGCGATAGTAAGGCATTGATACCATCCTGATTAACATATCCAGCTGCAATAGTAAGTCACTGAAACCATCCTGACTAACATATCAAGCTGCGAAAGTAAGTCACTGAAACCATCCTGACTAACATATCAAGCTGCGATAGTAAGACATTGATACCATCCTGACTAACATATCAAGCTGCTATAGTAAGTCACTGAAACCATCCTGACTAACATATCAAGCTGCGATAGTAAGACATTGATACCATCCTGACTAACATATCAAGCTGCGATAGTAAGGCATTGAATCCATCCTGACTAACATATCAAGCTGCTATAGTAAGTCACTGAAACCATCCTGACTAACATATCAAGCTGCGATAGTAAGACATTGATACCATCCTGACTAACATATCAAGCTGCGATAGTAAGGCATTGAATCCATCCTGACTAACATATCAAGCTGCTATAGTAAGTCACTGAAACCATCCTGACTAACATATCAAGCTGCTATAGTAAGTCACTGAAACCATCCTGACTAACATATCAAGCTGCGATAGTAAGACATTGAAACCATCCTGACTAACATATCAAGCTGCGATAGTAAGGCATTGAAACCATCCTGACTAACATATCAAGCTGCTATAGTAAGTCACTGAAACCATCCTGACTAACATATCAAGCTGCGATAGTAAGTCACTGAAACCATCCTGACTAACATATCAAGCTGCGATAGTAAGGCACTGAATCCATCCTGACTAACATATCAAGCTGCGATAGTACGGCATTGAATCCATCCTGACTAACATATCAAGCTGCGATAGTACGTGTAAGGCATTGAATCCATGCTGACTAACATATCAAGCTGCGATAGTACGGCATTGAATCCATCCTGACTAACATATCAAGCTGCGATAGTACGTGTAAGGCATTGAATCCATGCTGACTAACATATCAAGCT
Source organism: Archivesica marissinica (assembly GCA_014843695.1). NCBI lineage: Eukaryota > Metazoa > Mollusca > Bivalvia > Venerida > Vesicomyidae > Archivesica > Archivesica marissinica. The sequence goes on from CM026389.1 coordinate 25,265,212, forward strand.
GCGATAGTACATGTAAGGCATTGCATCCATCCTGACTAACATATCAAGCTGCGATAGTACGTGTAAGGCATTGAATCCATCCTGACTAACATATCAAGCTGTGATAGTAAGCCATTGATACCATCCTGACTAACATATCAAGCTGCGATAGTAAGACACCGAATACATCCTGACTAACATATCAAGCTGCGATAGTACGGCATTGAATCCATGCTGACTAACATATCAAGCTGCGATAGTACGTGTAATGCATTGAATCCATCCTGACTAACATATCAAGCTGCGATAGTAAGGCATTGAAACAATCCTGACTAACATATCAAGCTGCGATAGTATGTCACTGAAACCATCCTGACTAACATATCAAGCTGCGATAGTATGTCGCTGAAACCATCCTGACTAACATATCAAGCTGCGATAGTATGTCACTGAAACCATCCTGACTAACATATCAAGCTGCGATAGTATGTCACTGAAACCATCCTGACTAACATATCAAGCTGCGATAGTATGTCACTGAAACCATCCTGACTAACATATCTAGCTGCGATAGTATGTCACTGAAACCATCCTGACTAACATATCAAGCTGCTATAGTAAGTCACTGAAACCATCCTGACTAACATATCAAGCTGCGATAGTAAGACATTGATACCATCCTGACTAACATATGAAGCTGCGATAGTAAGGCATTGAATCCATCCTGACTAACATATCAAGCTGCTATAGTAAGTCACTGAAACCATCCTGACTAACATATCAAGCTGCGATAGTAAGACATTGATACCATCCTGACTAACATATCAAGCTGCGATAGTAAGGCACCGAATCCATCCTGACTAACATATCAAGCTGCTATAGTAAGTCACTGAAACCATCCTGACTAACATATCAAGCTGCTATAGTAAGTCACTGAAACCATCCTGACTAACATATCAAGCTGCTATAGTAAGTCACTGAAACCATCCTGACTAACATATCAAGCTGCGATAGTACGTGTAAGGCATTGAAACCATCCTGACTAACATATCAAGCTGCTATAGTAAGTCACTGAAACCATCCTGACTAACATATCAAGCTGCGAAAGTAAGTCACTGAAACCATCCTGACTAACATATCAAGCTGCGATAGTAAGGCACTGAATCCATCCTGACTAACATATCAAGCTGCGATAGTACGGCATTGAATCCATCCTGACTAACATATCAAGCTGCGATAGTACGTGTAAGGCATTGAATCCATGCTGACTAACATATCAAGCTGCGATAGTACGGCATTGAATCCATCCTGACTAACATATCAAGCTGCGATAGTACGTGTAAGGCATTGAATCCATGCTGACTAACATATCAAGCTGCGATAGTACATGTAAGGCATTGCATCCATCCTGACTAACATATCAAGCTGCGATAGTACGTGTAAGGCATTGAATCCATCCTGACTAACATATCAAGCTGTGATAGTAAGCCATTGATACCATCCTGACTAACATATCAAGCTGCGATAGTAAGACACCGAATACATCCTGACTAACATATCAAGCTGCGATAGTACGGCATTGAATCCATGCTGACTAACATATCAAGCTGCGATAGTACGTGTAATGCATTGAATCCATCCTGACTAACATATCAAGCTGCGATAGTAAGGCATTGAAACAATCCTGACTAACATATCAAGCTGCGATAGTATGTCACTGAAACCATCCTGACTAACATATCAAGCTGCGATAGTATGTCACTGAAACCATCCTGACTAACATATCAAGCTGCGATAGTATGTCACTGAAACCATCCTGACTAACATATCAAGCTGCGATAGTATGTCACTGAAACCATCCTGACTAACATATCAAGCTGCTATAGTAAGTCACTGAAACCATCCTGACTAACATATCAAGCTGCGATAGTATGTCACTGAAACCATCCTGACTAACATATCAAGCTGCGATAGTATGTCACTGAAACCATCCTGACTAACATATCAAGCTGCGATAGTATGTCACTGAAACCATCCTGACTAACATATCAAGCTGCGATAGTATGTCACTGAAACCATCCTGACTAACATATCAAACTGCGATAGTAAAACATTGAACCCATCCTGACTAACATATCAAACTGTGATAGTATGTCACTGAAACCATCCTGACTAACATATCATGCTGCATAAACATTGAATCATATGCATGTATCTGAACACATGTTTAATAACGCTTTGTCTTCATTCATATCCATTGCATCATGAGCGTGGTTTGATGTGTCCTTGCTTTCTTCAATTACATGTCCAGACTAGAATATTTTCAATTGTATTATTAAACTATATAGGGTTACTAATTGCTCCGCCCTCAATGATTTCCTAAAATCAATTCCAGTATAACAAAGTAATCAAACCACCAAGCAAACAGTTGAGCAAACTTTCCAAAATTCTATGTTCACTATAATTGCTTTCTTCAAATCAAGTATGTACAATGGAACTAGATGCTTTTCAACACAACACATACAATACTTACTTTACCAAATTCTCTTTCATCAACTTTCTTCAAATCAAGTGTTTAGATGGAACTAAATGTTTTTCAGCACAACACATACAATACTTACTTTACCAAATTCTCTTTCATCAACTGTGCACTCGCTTTCTTCAAATCAAGTGTTTAGATGGAACTAAATGTTTTTCAGCACAACACATACAATACTTACTTTACCAAATTCTCTTTCGCCAACTGCTGCTCTTGCCTTCTTCACTATCCATTTCCTCAGTAGCAACTTCTTAAACCAGCTCAGTGGAGACTTTATCTGAGCAACACTATCTTCTATGGACACAACATGTATATGTGTTTCATCATATGCTTTACTTTTCACAAGTGCCTATAAAAGGATTCTTCGTTACATAGTATATACAACAGACAGAAAGATCAGTGATCCAGTAGTTAACCCGTTGGACTGGGAAATCCAACGATAGCATGATCGATCCCCCGTCTGAACATAGAAATATTATCAGTTTTTCAGATTGGACCATTAACCGATGTCTAATATACATGTATGGGTGCTAATTGGACATGTAAAAAAATCAGCGATGCTTCTATATATTGCACCATCCTCCAAATATAAAATAACAAATTACTTCTCCTCCAAAAATATAAAATAATAAATTACTTCTGAGGTGCCGCCCCGATTAAAATATTCTGTATATTGCATCATCCTCCAAATATAAAATAACAAATTATTTCTGAGATGCCACCCCGAATAGTTATAAGTAAATAAACATATCTGGAAAAAATGTTATTTACTAAGCGCTACTGATCCCCTCACTGACGTTACGTCATATCCGTAATAGTTACATAAATGTATGTGGGTTATATCTCAATATCCGTAATAGTTACATGTATGTGGGTTATATCCCAATATCCGTAATAGTTACATGTATGTGGGTTATATCTCAATATCCGTAATAGTTACATGTATGTGGGTTATATCTCAATATTTGTAATAGTTACATGTATGTGGCTTATATATCAATATCCGTACTAGTTACGTGTATGTGGGTTATATCTCAATATCCGTAATAGTTACATGTATGTGGTTATATCTCAATATCCGTAATAGTTACATGTATGTGGGTTATATCACAATATCCATAATAGTTACATGTGTGTGGGTTATATCTCAATATCCTTAATAGTTACATGTATGTGGGTTATATCTCAATATCCGTAATAGTTACATGTATGTGAGCTATATCTCAATATCCGTAATAGTTACATGTATGTGGGTTATATCCCAATATCCGTAATAGTTACATGTATGTGGGTTATATCTCAATATCCGTAATAGTTACATGTATGTGGGTTATATCTCAATATTTGTAATAGTTACATGTATGTGGCTTATATATCAATATCCGTAATAGTTACGTGTATGTGGGTTATATCTCAATATCCGTAATAGTTACATGTATGTTGGTTATATCTCAATATCCGTAATGTTACATGTATGTGGTTTATATCTCAATATCCGTTATAGTTACATGTGTGTGGGTTATACCTCAATATCCGTAATGGTTACATGTATGTGGGTTATATCTCAATATCCGTAATAGTTACATGTATGTGGGTTATATCTCAATATCCGTAATAGTTACATGTATGTGGGTTATATTTCAATATCCGTAATAGTTACATGTATGTGGGTTATATCTCAATATCCGTAATAGTTACATGTATGTGGGTTATATCTCAATATCCATAATAGTTACATGTATGTGGGTTATATCTCAATATCCTTAACAGTTACATGTATGTGGGTTATATCTCAATATCCGTAATAGTTACATGTATGTGGGTTATATCACAATATCCATAATAGTTACATGTATGTGGGTTATATCTCAATATCCGTAATAGTTACATGTATGTGGGTTATATCTCAATATCCGTAATAGTTACATGTATGTGAGCTATATCTCAATATCCGTAATAGTTACATGTATGTGGGTTATATCTCAATATCCGTAATAGTTACATGTATGTGGGTTATATCACAATATCCATAATAGTTACATGTATGTGGGTATATCTCAATATCCTTAATAGTTACATGTATGTGGGTTATATCTCAATATATTACAGGTATAGGTATAATCCCGAATTTGTAACCAGTACACCATAACACAATAACAACCTTTCTGCAAATTATAACAATTCATTTTTGAACAGAAATATGACGGTAAGGCATAATTATGATGTGTGCGGCCTGGTCTTTTGTTTTTAACCTTTTATTAATAAAACATGTTATACAGTCAAACATGCATTAGTGGTCACCTCCATTAAGCAGCCAACCTGTATTAAGCAGCCATTATCCAGATTCCTTATATGTTGTTTTATTATACATTTTACCTCTATTAAGCAGTCACCTGTGCTAAGCAGCCACTTTCTGTGATTCCCCTTGAATGTCCTGAACTATGCTGAAGTTGTTAATTGTAGAACAGAAAGTAGATGTGCTTGAAGGTCCTGAACTATGCTGAAGTTAATAATTGTAGAACCGAATGTAGATGTGCTTGAATGTCCTGAACTATGCTGAAGTTAATAATTGTAGAACCGAAAGTAGATGTGCCATTGAATGTCCTGATCTATGCTGAAGTTGCTAATTGTAGAACAGAAAGTAGATGTGCGTGAATGTCCTGAACTATGCTGAAGTTGGTAATTGTAGAACCGAAAGTAGATGTGCTTGAATGTCCTGAACTATGCTGAAGTTATTAATTGTAGAACCGAAAGTAGATGTGCTTGAATGTCCTGAACTATGCTGAAGTTGCTAATTGTAGAACAGAAAGTAGATGTGCTTGAATGTCCTGAACTATGCTGACGTTAATAATTGTAGAACAGAAAGTAGATGTGCTTGAATGTCCTGAACTATGCTGAAGTTAATAATTGTAGAACAGAAAGTAGAAGTGCTTGAATGTCCTGAACTATGCTGAAGTTGGTAATTGTAGAACCGAAAGTAGATGTGCTTGAATGTCCTGAACTATGCTGAAGTTGCTAATTGTAGAACAGAAAGTAGATGTGCTTGAATATCCTGAACTATGCTGAAGTTAATAATTGTAGAACAGAAAGTAGATGTGCTTGAATGTCCTGAACTATGCTGAAGTTAATAATTGTAGAACAGAAAGTGAAATAGATAGCACTATACCTTGATTACTTTGATTATTTTTTCCGGCTCAGTCCTCCACGACTTCTCAATAAACTCCCCCTCTTTGATACATCTATGTCCGTGTCGCTGCATAAAATCTAGAAACAGAGTTTGGATTTCTGATGGACACGCCTCGCTTGACAGGAAATGAGCAGATTCCGTGGTCGACTGCTCCAGAAATGTCTTCTCCTTACCAAATGCTGTTATGGCCTTCGCAATTTTCTAAAAATGAAATATTATGATAGCAATTGTTATTAAAAATTTATGAAGAACATTTAGTTTAAATGGTATTGAATGGTGTAAAGTTCTTGGTATTGAATGGTGTAACGTTCTTGGTATTGAATGGTGTAAAGTTCTTGGTATTGAATGGTGTAACGTTCTTGGTATTGAATGGTGTAAAGTTCTTGGTATTGAATGGTGTAAAGTTCTTGGTATTGAATGGTGTAACGTTCTTGGTATTGAATGGTGTAAAGTTCTTGGTATTGAATGGTGTAAAGTTCTTGGTATTGAATGGTGTAACGTTCTTGGTATTGAATGGTGTAAAGTTCTTGGTATTGAATGGTGTAAAGTTCTTGGTATTGAATGGTGTAACGTTCTTGGTATTGAATGGTGTAAAGTTCTTGGTATTGAATGGTGTAAAGTTCTTGGTATTGAATGGTGTAACGTTCTTGGTATTGAATGGTGTAAAGTTCTTGGTATTGAATGGTGTAAAGTTCTTGGTATTGAATGGTGTAACGTTCTTGGTATTGAATGGTGTAAAGTTCTTGGTATTGAATGGTGTAAAGTTCTTGGTATTTGCTGTAATTTGTTGTAATTATTTTGTTTGTACATCAATAAAAATTTCAGAGAATAGTAAAGAGAATAATAGTTCAGAACTAGATCATATCCTGTCCTGTTCCACCCATCCAATCCCATCGCACGCCATCCCATCGCACCCACCCCATCCCATCCCACCCCATCCAATCCCATCGCACGCCATCCCATCGCACCCACCCCATCCAATCCCATCCCATCCCATCACACCCCATCCAATCCCATCCTATCCCACCCTATCAAATCCCATCCCATCCAATCCCATCCCACCCCAACCCATCTCATCCTATCCCACCCCACCCAATCCCATCCCATCCTACCCCATCCAATCCCATCCCATCCCATCCCACCCCACCCAATCATATCCCATCCCACCCCATCCAATCCCATCACATCCCACCCCATCGAATCACATCCCTCTATAATATATTAACCTAAATCTCTATGAAGGAAACGATTAAATGGGTGTCATTTGTATGGAGATATAATAATATATTAACCTAAATCTCTATGAAGGAAACGGTTAAATGGGTGTCATTTGTATGGGGATATAATAATATATTAACCTAAATCTCTATGAAGGAAAGGGTTAAACATAAAATAATACATATTTAATTTAGCCTTTAAGTTAAGCATGTTTGCTTCACGTACTTTCAGTGCTGCAGGTACGTCCGCACTGTATACATTATTACACTGTGCCAGTAATAGAGCCACGTCACTGTAAGTATCTATTGTCCATTCTGAAATAAATTTATATACAGAAACTATCAAAATAAACTCATACAAATGTATAAAATATGATTATATTATTATTATACCAGATTTGCATAGCACTCTTTTCATACAGAAATTATACGTTCAAAAGTGCTTAACATTAATTTAGCATAGTAAGACATTTTTTACAACATAAATTACTATAGTCAATATTTAGATTTTTGTAAACACACACACACACACATTAGTATTTATATTTTACCAAAAACATCCTTTATTACGATATAATGCTGCTTTAAGGACAATAATTCGGTAGGAATCAAAAAATAAAACAATGTAAAATGTTTATCAAAAATATCAAGAAAAGTACATACAGGAATAAAGGTTAAGAATTAAAATGCAGACGGATCTGTAGTCCAGTGGTAACACGCTGGACTGGTAATCCAGGGATCGCAGGTTCGACCTCCCGTCTGACCCTAATAAAATTAACAGTCTTTCAGATGGGACGTTAAACCGAGGTCTCGTGTCGGTGCTTTACATCGTGCACGTAAAAGAACCAGAGGAGATTCTGGAATGGGTCTCTGTCTGTATCATTGCACTATCCTCCAAAATCTAAAATAACTAATCTCGTCAGGAGGCGTCGCTCATATGGGCAACCGGTAGCGATGATAAATAAACGTAAACCACGAATTAAAATGCTATAGATACATCGTTAGATGGAACACACCAAACTAAAATCTACTATTTCAAGAATAAATTGTTTCTTTATAGTGCCATACCAATTGAAAGTGTCCGACTTATGAGTCATTTCTGACTTATGAGACACACCTCTTGTGTGCACTTCAATACTTCCAGAATCATATCATTGCTGGCCAGGCACCAGGCTGTTCGGTAACCATTATTTAACTAACCGGCCATTTCGGAATGAACCATTGACGGGGTTCAAACCATCCACAACCCACTACGTAATGTGTGTTTTACGTTTATTTATCGTCGCTACCGGTTGCCCATATGAGCGACGCCTCCTGAAGAGATTAGTCATTTTAGATTTTTGGAGGATAGTGCAATGATACAACCAACATAACGATAATTCTGGTACAATCAACATAACAATCATTCTTGTACAATTAACATAACTACCATTCTTGTCTTCTAATCATTAGAGTTACTTAGTTATAATACATGTTTAAGTAGTAGGCCTACCTTTACCACCTGATAGAATACTCAACAGCAAACTACCGTAGTGGGTGCTTCTGGTTGATTTGTGTACCGATGTCTGCCAACACTGCAACATAGATAAATGTCTTTATTTATAGAGGGTGACCTAATTAGTTCTGAACTAATCTTCCTTAGTGCCTTCTTAAATTTCTGAACACTAGAGCATTAATGCACATACACAAATACAAAACGACATAAGCATATTGAATGACAATCATTCATTATATATATATGACTTTCTATCGATTAAAAAGTTGTTGTATCCATAATTTACATTTTGTCTTGAACATATTAAAAGATCTGGACGTCTTAATTTCCAATGGTAGACAAGTCCATATCTTTGGACCAGAGTATTCTAAAGATTTCCTGTACATTCCACTTGTAGGTCTTGGAATATAGAGATCAATATTTGATAAGAGAACAATTGATGTCATTGGCTGACGATAATGATGAAGAGGGTATATATTTTGCTTCAGTATCCTTTCCGAACATTCTGAAATATAATAGAGTGGTGGAACCTATGTTCGGCGTATTCCTATGCTCTGCGAATTTTCATCCGTATTTAAAATGTTTATATAGTTCTAGGCTAATGTCGCTGACAGAGCTGAAGCATGGTTCAATAGCATTCCGTTGAGTGTATCCGTAGGCTGATACAACTGTCACGTGACTGGTCCAGCAAACGAATATAAACAAGCAAATCATTGGGAGAATATTTCCACAAAAACTGATACGGTGCATGAGCAATTCAGGTAGCTATCCGAATTTAAAAAATCTACACCTAACCCGAAAACTAGTTTCTATACCATTTCTGATTAAGACAAATACGTGTTTTTATTCAGTGATGTACTTATCAAAATAAGATATTCAACAAGTTATGGTGGATAAATAAAAAATAACAAGTATGCCGTGCATAGGTGCCCTGAATGTGTGTTTTTACGTTTATTTATCGTCGCTATCGGTTGCCCATATGAGCGACGCCTCCTGAAGAGATTAGTTATTTTAGATTTTGGAGGATAGTGCAAAGAGAACACGATTTAACCTCTAGATTCACCAATCTCTAGTCAAGTCCACAGTAACCAACACTCACCCTCTATTTTCATCAATCATATAGTCAAGTCCACAGTAAACCAAGGCTAAACCCTCATTTCACAATCTTCTAGCAAGTTAACAGTAACCAAAGGACTAACCCTCTATATTCACCAATCTTGCAAGTCCACAGTAACCAAGGTACACGCTCTATTCACCAATCTTCTAGTCAAGTCTACAGTAACCAAGGCTAACCCTATATATGCACCAATCTTCTAGTCAAGTCCACAGTAATCAAGACTAACCCTCTATATTCACCAATCCTCTTGTCAAGTCCACAGTAACCAAGGCTAACACTCCATATTCACCAATCTTCTAGTCAAGTCCACAGTAACCAAGGCTAACCCTCTATATTCACCAATATTCTAGTCATGTCCAAAGTAACCAAGACTAACCCTGTATATTCACCAATCTTCTTGTCAAGTCCACAGTAACCAAGACTAACCCTCTATATTCACCAATCTTCTAGTCAAGTCCACAGTAACCCACACTAACCCTCTATATTCACCAATCTTCTAGTCAAGTCCAAAGTAACCAAGACTAAACCTCTATATTCATCAATCTTCTAGTCAAGTCCACAGTAACCAACACTAACCCTCTATATTCACCAATCTTCTAGTCAAGTCCACAGTAACCAAGACTAACCCTCTATATTCACCAATCTTCTAGTCAGTCCACAGTAACCAAGTAACCCTCTATATTCACCAATCTTCTAGTCAAGTCCACAGTAACCAAGGCTAACCCTCTATATTCACCAATCTTCTAGTCAAGTCCACAGTAACCAAGACTAACCCTCTATATTCACCAATCTTCTAGTCAAGTCCACAGTGACCAAGACTAACCCTCTATATTCACCAATCTTCTAGTCAAGTCCACAGTAACCAAGATTAACCCTCTATATTCACCAATCTTCTAGTCAAGTCCACAGTAACCAACACTAACCCTCTATTTTCATCAATCATCTAGTCAAGTCCACAGTAACCAAGGCTAACCCTCTATATTCACCAATCTTCTAGTCAAGTCTACAGTAACCAAGGCTAACCCTATATATGCACCAATCTTCTAGTCAAGTCCACAGTAATCAAGACTAACCCTCTATATTCACCAATCTTCTTGTCAAGTCCACAGTAACCAAGGCTAACCATCTATATTCACCAATCTTCTAGTCAAGTCCACAGTAACCAAGACTAACCCTCTATATTCACCAATATTCTAGTCAAGTCCACAGTAACCAAGACTAACCCACTATATTCACCAATCTTCTAGTCAAGTCTACAGTAACCAAGGCTAACCCTCTATATTCACCAATATTCTAGTCATGTTCACAGTAACCAAGACGAACCCTCTATATTCACCAATCTTCTGGTCAAGTCCACAGTAACCAAGGCTAACCCTATATATTCACCAATCTTCTAGTCAAGTCCACAGTGACCAAGACTAACCCTCTATATTCACCAATCTTCTAGTCAAGTCCACAGTGACCAAGACTAACCCTCTAAATTCACCAATCTTCTAGTAAAGTCCACATTAACCAAGACTAACCCACTATATTCACCAATCTTCTAGTCAAGTCCACAGTAACCAATACTAACCCTCTATATTCACCAATCTTCTAGTCAAGTCCACAGTAATCAAGACTAACCCTCTATATTCATCAATCTTCTAGTCAAGTCCACAGTAACCAAGGCTAACCCTCTATATTCACCAATCTTCTATTCAAGTACACAGTGACCAAGACTAAACCTCTATATTCACCAATCTTCTAGTCAAGTTCACAGTAACCAAGACTAACCCTCTATATTCACCAATCTTCTAGTCAAGTCCACAGTAACCAAGACTAACCATCTATAATCACAAATCTTATAGTCAAGCAACAGTAAACAAAAAACCAACACCAAACACCACAAAACCAAGACTAACCCTCTATATTCACCCAATCTTCTAGTCAAGTCCACAGTAACAAAAAAAACCAAACACAAACCACAACAACAAACCAAACCCAACACACCCCCAACCAACCCCCACCACCCCACACAACCCCACCCAAGACTAAACCTCTATATTCACCAATCTTCTAGTCAAGTCCACAGTAACCAAGACTAACCCTCTATATTCACCAATCTTCTAGTCAAGTCCACAGTGACCAAGACTAACCCTCTATATTCACCAATATTCTAGTCAAGTCCACAGTAACCAAGACTAACCCTCTATATTCACCAATATTCTAGTCAAGTCCACAGTAACCAACACTAACCCTCTATATTCACCATCTTTTAGTCAAGTACACAGTGACCAAGACTAACCCTATATATTCACCATCTTCTATTCAAGTACACAGTGACCAACACTAACCCTCTATTTTAGCAACAGCTTAGTCAAGTTACACAGTAAACAAGGCTAACCTTCTATATTCACCAATCTTCTAGTCAAGTCCACAGTAACCAAGAATAACCCTCTATTTTCACCAATCTTCTAGTCAAGTCCACAGTAACCAAGACTAACCCTCTATGTTTACCAATCTTCTAGACAATTCACAGTAACCAAGACTAACCCTCTATATTCACCAATCTTCTAGTAAAGTCCACAGTAACCAACACTAACCCTCTATATTCACTAATCTTCTAGTCAAGTCCACAGTAACCAAGATTAACTCTCTATATTCATCAATCTTCTAGTCAAGTCCACAGTAACCAACACTAACCATCTATATTCACCAATCCTCTAGTCAAGTCCACAGTAACCAAAACTAACCCTCTATATTCACCAATCTTCTAGTCAAGGCCACAGTAACCAAGACTAACATCTCAATTACCCAATTTGAGTCAAGTCCACCTGGAACCTAAGGCTATAGATCTATATGTCACCAATCTTCTAGTCAAGTCCACAAGTAACAAGGGGGGGGGGGGGGGGGGTAAACCTATATATTCACAATCATTCTAGTCAAGTCAACAGGAAAAGACTAACCATCTATATTCACCAATCTGAGCAAGTTCACAGTAAAGTAGTAACCAGAATAACAATCGATATTCACCAATATTATAGTTCAAGTCCACAAGTAACAAGAGATAACCAATTATTCACCATCTTCTAGTCAAGTACAGAGGAACCAAGGCTAACCCTCTATATTCAACAATCTTCTAGTCAAGTCCACAGTAACCAAGACTAACCCTCTATATTCACCAATCTTCTAGTGAAGTCCACAGTGACCAAGACTAACCCTCTATATTCACCAATCTTCTAGTCAAGTCCACAGTAA
>CM026389.1:25278982-25301482 GCA_014843695.1 Archivesica marissinica
AATATAAATATTACGTTGCTTTGCGTAGTGACGTCATGATATTTTAGTGACCTCATGACAATTTGCGTTGATAGTTTGCGGCAAAATGAAAGTAGCAGGGTTATTTTGTTCAGAAATATGATTAAAACTCAATATATATCGGTAATGTGATAAAAAGGATCTTACACTTGTGGTGATTTCATGGGTTAGTTATTTTTGTTCGATTGAGAAAAAGTTCTTTCAACTTATATTAATCACTCTCTAGACCTCATTCCTAATGGAATCCATCGCTACGAAGGAGAGAGCAGAGGCAATGTGGAATTTAAATGCCTTGCCTAAGGCACACTCATAATGGCTCCAGCGGGGCTCGAACTCCGGATCCTTCGCACACGAAGCGAACGCGCATCAACTGCGCTATCACGATTTCATGGGTTAATATGTATTGATATATACTTATTTCACGCCTGGCTTAAATACACAATATAGAATTATGTTATTAACCCATTCAACACCAAGTAACTGACATGGACTGGTGCATGATATTTTTAGACCAATAAATTAATAAAAAAATTACATCTAGACCAGTTCATTTATCAAAATGATAATTTTGTCTAAAAATAGTAATATTACAGGCAAAAAGTGTAGATCTTGATGAGACAGCTCATCACGAGCCGGCTCATCTGGATCTACACTTTTTGTAAGCCTGTTTAGAGGTATGTGGTGTTGAGAGGGTTAGGACGTTCTTGGATATTTTGGGTCTGAACAACAGAAATACTCGTTAAAACTCCATTGGCTGACCTTTGTGACACAATTGTCCTTCCCATCCCATAGTGCAGCTGCATGTATAGCCACCGTCCGTGTTGGAACATTGACCATGATCACACAGATCAGTTCCTGCCAAACATTCGTCCACATCTAAACAGTAAGTATATATATAAATATCATATATAATTCCATCTGTTTTATTTCTAACCCAGAAAATTCAGCTACTGAAATCGACATGAAAAATGGTAAAAGTGGCATATATGCTCTGCTGTGGCATATATGATCTGTGGTGGCATATATGCTCTGCAGTGGCATATATACTCTGCAGTGGCATATATGTTCTGCAGTGGCATATATACTCTGCAGTGGCATATCTGCTCTGCAGTGGCATATATGCTCTGCAGTGGCATATATACTCTGCAGTGGCATATATGCTATGCAGTGGCATATATGATCTGTGGTGGCACATATTCTCTATGGTGGAACATATGTTCTGCAGTGACATATATGCTCTGTGGTGGCATATATGCTCTGTGGTGGCATATATACTCTGCAGTGGCATATATACTATGTGGTGACATATATGATCTGTGGTGGCATATATGCGATATGGTGACATATATGATCTGTGGTGGCATATATGCTCTGCGGTGGCATATATGCTCTGCAATGGCATATATGCACTGCAGTGCCAAGGGTAAATACACACAAATCATCATCCTGTTGCTCTGGAACCTGTGTGTTCTATTCTCATACATGTCCAGCCAATACTATTCTTAGGGTCACACCCTCAATGTCGCCTGTATTACATCGCAGAAATGATTTGACAGATAAGATTTAAAGCATGTGTCCATAACGTTGGTTGGTAACAATATATGCTTGACTCTTGAATACGTGATCGGGGCCAATGCACTCGGAAGAGTAGAATACTTGATGGACTTTCGCTCAATCCAGCACCAGATATACTTGATGGACTTTCGCTCAATCCAGCACCAGATATACTTGATGGACTCTTGCTCAATCCAGCACCAGATATACTTGATGGACTCTCACTCAATCCAGCACCAGATATACTTGATGGACTCTTACTCAATCCAGCACCAGATATACTTGATGGACTTTCACTCAATCCAGCACCAGATATACTTGATGGACTCTCGCTCAATCCAGCACCAGATATACTTGATGTACTCTCGCTCAATCCAGCACCAGATATACTTGATGTACTCTCGCTCAATCCAGCACCAGATATACTTGATGTACTCTCGCTCAATCCAGCACCAGATATACTTGATGGACTCTCACATCAATCCAGCACCAGATATACTTGATGTACTCTCGCTCAATCCAGCACCAGATATACTTGATGTACTCTCGCTCAATCCAGCACCAGATATACTTGATGTACTCTCGCTCAATCCAGCACCAGATATACTTGATGTACTCTCGCTCAATCCAGCACCAGATATACTTGATGTACTCTCGCTCAATCCAGCACCAGATATACTTGATGTACTCTCGCTCAATCCAGCACCAGATATACTTGATGTACTCTCGCTCAATCCAGCACCAGATATACTTGATGTACTCTCGCTCAATCCAGCACCAGATATACTTGATGTACTCTCACTCAATCCAGCACCAGATATAACTTGATGTACTCTCGCTCAATCCAGCACCAGATATACTTGATGTACTCTCGCTCAATCCAGCACCAGATATACTTGATGGACTCTCGCTCAATCCAGCACCAGATATACTTGATGTACTCTCACTCAATCCAGCACCAGATATACTTGATGTACTCTCGCTCAATCCAGCACCAGATATACTTGATGTACTCTCACTCAATCCAGCACCAGATATACTTGATGGACTCTCGCTCAATCCAGCACCAGATATACTTGATGTACTCTCGCTCAATCCAGCACCAGATATACTTGATGTACTCTCGCTCAATCCAGCACCAGATATACTTGATGTACTCTCGCTCAATCCAGCACCAGATATACTTGATGTACTCTCGCTCAATCCAGCACCAGATATACTTGATGTACTCTCGCTCAATCCAGCACCAGATATACTTGATGTACTCTCGCTCAATCCAGCACCAGATATACTTGATGTACTCTCACTCAATCCAGCACCAGATATACTTGATGGACTCTCGCTCAATCCAGCACCAGATATACTTGATGTACTCTCGCTCAATCCAGCACCAGATATACTTGATGTACTCTCGCTCAATCCAGCACCAGATATACTTGATGGACTCTCGCTCAATCCAGCACCAGATATACTTGATGTACTCTCGCTCAATCCAGCACCAGATATACTTGATGTACTCTCGCTCAATCCAGCACCAGATATACTTGATGTACTCTCGCTCAATCCAGCACCAGATATACTTGATGTACTCTCGCTCAATCCAGCACCAGATATACTTGATGTACTCTCGCTCAATCCAGCACCAGATATACTTGATGTACTCTCGCTCAATCCAGCACCAGATATACTTGATGTACTCTCGCTCAATCCAGCACCAGATATACTTGATGTACTCTCGCTCAATCCAGCACCAGATATACTTGATGGACTCTCGCTCAATCCAGCACCAGATATACTTGATGTACTCTCGCTCAATCCAGCACCAGATATACTTGATGTACTCTCGCTCAATCCAGCACCAGATATACTTGATGTACTCTCGCTCAATCCAGCACCAGATATACTTGATGTACTCTCGCTCAATCCAGCACCAGATATACTTGATGTACTCTCGCTCAATCCAGCACCAGATATACTTGATGTAC
Organism: Archivesica marissinica; assembly: GCA_014843695.1. Lineage (NCBI taxonomy): Eukaryota > Metazoa > Mollusca > Bivalvia > Venerida > Vesicomyidae > Archivesica > Archivesica marissinica. The sequence goes on from CM026389.1 coordinate 25,282,540, forward strand.
TCTCGCTCAATCCAGCACCAGATATACTTGATGTACTCTCGCTCAATCCAGCACCAGATATACTTGATGTACTCTCGCTCAATCCAGCACCAGATATACTTGATGTACTCTCGCTCAATCCAGCACCAGATATACTTGATGTACTCTCGCTCAATCCAGCACCAGATATACTTGATGTACTCTCGCTCAATCCAGCACCAGATATACTTGATGTACTCTCGCTCAATCCAGCACCAGATATACTTGATGTACTCTCGCTCAATCCAGCACCAGATATACTTGATGTACTCTCGCTCAATCCAGCACCAGATATACTTGATGGACTCTCGCTCAATCCAGCACCAGATATACTTGATGTACTCTCGCTCAATCCAGCACCAGATATACTTGATGTACTCTCGCTCAATCCAGCACCAGATATACTTGATGTACTCTCGCTCAATCCAGCACCAGATATACTTGATGTACTCTCGCTCAATCCAGCACCAGATATACTTGATGTACTCTCGCTCAATCCAGCACCAGATATACTTGATGTACTCTCGCTCAATCCAGCACCAGATATACTTGATGTACTCTCGCTCAATCCAGCACCAGATATACTTGATGTACTCTCGCTCAATCCAGCACCAGATATACTTGATGTACTCTCGCTCAATCCAGCAACAGATATACTTGATGTACTCTCGCTCAATCCAGCACCAGATATACTTGATGTACTCTCGCTCAATCCAGCACCAGATATACTTGATGTACTCTCGCTCAATCCAGCACCAGATATACTTGATGTACTCTCGCTCAATCCAGCACCAGATATACTTGATGTACTCTCGCTCAATCCAGCACCAGATATACTTGATGTACTCTCGCTCAATCCAGCACCAGATATACTTGATGTACTCTCGCTCAATCCAGCACCAGATATACTTGATGTACTCTCGCTCAATCCAGCACCAGATATACTTGATGTACTCTCGCTCAATCCAGCACCAGATATACTTGATGTACTCTCGCTCAATCCAGCACCAGATATACTTGATGTACTCTCGCTCAATCCAGCACCAGATATACTTGATGTACTCTCGCTCAATCCAGCACCAGATATACTTGATGTACTCTCGCTCAATCCAGCACCAGATATACTTGATGTACTCTCGCTCAATCCAGCACCAGATATACTTGATGGACTCTCGCTCAATCCAGCACCAGATATACTTGATACCCCCAACCACACCAAAACAGTACTCTCGCTCAATCCAGCACCAGATATACTTGATGTACTCTCGCTCAATCCAGCACCAGATATACTTGATGTACTCTCACTCAATCCAGCACCAGATATACTTGATGTACTCTCACTCAATCCAGCACCAGATATACTTGATGTACTCTCACTCAATCCAGCACCAGATATACTTGATGTACTCTCACTCAATCCAGCACCAGATATACTTGATGTACTCTCACTCAACCGCACCAGATATACTTGATGGACTCTCGCTCAATCCAGCACCAGATATACTTGATGTACTCTCACTCAATCCAGCACCAGATATACTTGATGGACTCTCGCTCAATCCAGCACCAGATATACTTGATGGACTCTCGCTCAATCCAGCACCAGATATACTTGATGTACTCTCGCTCAATCCAGCACCAGATATACTTGATGTACTCTCGCTCAATCCAGCACCAGATATACTTGATGGACTCTCGCTCAATCCAGCACCAGATATACTTGATGGACTCTCGCTCAATCCAGCACCAGATATACTTGATGGACTCTCGCTCAATCCAGCACCAGATATACTTGATGGACTCTCGCTCAATCCAGCACCAGATATACTTGATGGACTCTCGCTCAATCCAGCACCAGATATACTTGATGTACTCTCGCTCAATCCAGCACCAGATATACTTGATGTACTCTCACTCAATCCAGCACCAGATATACTTGATGTACTCTCACTCAATCCAGCACCAGATATACTTGATGTACTCTCGCTCAATCCAGCACCAGATATACTTGATGGACTCTCGCTCAATCCAGCACCAGATATACTTGATGTACTCTCGCTCAATCCAGCACCAGATATACTTGATGTACTCTCGCTCAATCCAGCACCAGATATACTTGATGTACTCTCACTCAATCCAGCACCAGATATACTTGATGTACTCTCGCTCAATCCAGCACCAGATATACTTGATGGACTCTCGCTCAATCCAGCACCAGATATACTTGATGGCTCGAGTTTAATATAGTTTAATCATATTTTATTGCTCGATTCGTTTTACATGTGAAGACAAAACATGACACATTAAATAAAGGCAAATGGGTTAGGCCACACGTTCTAGCAACATTAGTTACGGCCCTTCCTGAAAAAGGCTCAGGTGGGGCTCGAACTCTGGACCTTTCGCACCTGAAGGGAACGCGAATCCACTGCACTATCACGACTATCCACAACATTTCTTACCATTATTGCAGAGAGCCCCACTCCACCCCGAGTGGCACGAGCATGAGAAGCTGCCAGCATTGTTTGTACAGTCTCCGTTATTGCACACATCCTGGTTAGTTAAACACTCATCTATATCTACAAAATTACAATATACACGCAAGGTATATACGATTTGACTATCAAATAGAACTGTGGAATAGTCAATTCCAGTATTTAGTGTACATGTATAACTAATATTTAGCCCTTTCCTTCATAGAGATTTAGGTTAATTGACTATTATGTCTCCATACAAACGACAGCCATTTAACCCTTTCCTTCATAGAGATTTAGGTTAATATATTATTATATCTCCATACAAACGACAGCCATTTAACCCTTTCCTTCATAGAGATTTAGGTTAATATACTATTATATCTCCATACAAACGACAGCCATTTAACCCTTTCCTTCATAGAGATTTAGGTTAATATACTATTATATCTCCATACAAACGACAGCCATTTAACCCTTTCCTTCATAGAGATTTAGGTTAATATACTACTATTATATCTCCATACAAACAACAGCCATTCAACCCTTTCCTTCATAGAGATTTAGGTTAATACACTATTATATCTCCATACAAACGACAGCCATTTAGCTATCATGCAGTGGATATGTAGTGGCCATACCTATCCCACCTCCATAGATATTACTGGGACTACATGAGATTCTGGCCTTTATTATGAACATAGGTTTGGCTACTACATTGTCAATGTATGTCGTATTGGTAATGGCGTCAATAGGTGCTTCTATGAGGGAAATGGTTTATGAATATTGGTTTGGCTACTACATTGTCAATGTATGTCGTATTGGTAATGGCCTCAAGAGGTGCTTCTATGAGGGAAAGGGATGGTATGCAACGGATTCTCGGATTATCGTTTTTCTATTTATTATGCAATCTGTTTCAAAACACGCTTAAACTAATTATTTTACAACGATTGCGAAGCAAGTTTTAACAACTTATATTAATCACTCTCATTGGCGCGGATGAAAGCTGTGGTCATTCGTGTGGGAGGAAACTGGAGCTCTACACATACATCTACATTTCATTAGGATCGAACCCGGGTTGCATTGGTGAGAAGCAAGCGCGTCACTGCACTAATCAGACAGCCAACTTGCGTCGGAATGTCTGAAATAATCATTGGATGATCCTTTGAAGCCGTCGTCCGCAACATATACTGGGGAAGTAACTGTTGCTGTATCACATTAGCTGTACGTGTGATTTCAAATCCAATAACAAAGAAACACACAAATACAACTGGTCAAAATGCGATAATTAACTGCTATGTTTAAATTTAGTTGAACCCTAAAGTAGTATAATTGTGTTTATGCAGTCTCTGGTGAGGCGGGTGTGCAATCCATTAGGCTACATAATGAATTTTGGATTAGTTTCTGTAGCCTGAGATATGAGGTTTACAATCCTACTAACTACTTTGCTTACAGACAAAACATTACAGATCATTTAAAGCGACATTACATCGCAAAAAGCAAATAAAATGCATTTTTTTCGCGTATAAATGCATTGCTACTACAAATTCTTCCGAATACATTCGAACACAAACATTGAATCAATAAACAGTGTTTTTGTGGATTGAAAGTATGATTTCATATAACGGTCATCCATGCTCCTGATTTGTTTGTGATCGGAGTCAATACTAAACGTGAGATAATGTCGCTTAGAGATAATTTAACTATGAAAAGTCATAAATGTGAGATATAACGGTAAATCTGTACCATAAATCGTGTTATTCAGGATACACTAGTTGTATTACGCATGGATGTTTACATTATTTTGCTATGTCAACAAACCACGTATATGACGTTTGTTTATTAGTAGAAATAATCAGTATTTGAGGCAAATATTTGGAAAAACATTATACCATATAATAGGAAAATACATTCTGTAGAAATTTGTGTTTTCACTGATGTAGTGTCGCTTTAATATGGGTTTTCGTTTGGTTTAAACATATTTATTCATTTATAATGTACAGTACATATCTATTGTATACAGAATGAAAATGGATTTAATCGTAAAGCCTATTGAGATTATCTCCACTTAGGGTTTTCGTTTATATGAGGAGTTCGTAGATAAATTCAGAAAACCATACCCATGGCACATGTAGGGCCCTGAAAACCGCTGTTACATGTACATTCATATCCCCCGTCCAGGTTGGAACAGTCTCCATACATACACATCAGTGGATCAGCACATTCATCTATATCTGAAGAAAGATCAGAACATTCATCTATATCTGTAGAAAGATCAGAACATTCATCTATATCTGTAGAAAGATCAGAACATTCATCTATATCTGTAGAAAGGTCAGAACATTCATCTATATCTGTAGAAAGGTCAAAACATTCATCTATATCTGTAGAAAGATCAGAACATTCATCTATATCTGTAGAAAGGTCAGAACATTCATCTATATCTGTAGAAAGATCAGAACATTCATCTATATCTGTAGAAAGGTCAGAACATTCATCTATATCTGTAGAAAGATCAGAACATTCATCTATATCTGTAGAAAGGTCAGAACATTCATCTATATCTGTAGAAAGATCAGAACATTTAGCTATATCTGTAGAAAGATCAGAACATTCATCTATATCTGTAGAAAGGTCAGAACATTCATCTATATCTGAAGAAAGATCAGAACATTCATCTATATCTGTAGAAAGATCAGAACATTCATCTATATCTGTAGAAAGTTCAGAACATTCATCTATATCTGTAGAAAGTTCAGAACATTCATCTATATCTGTAGAAAGATCAGAACATTCATCTATATCTGTAGAAAGGTCAGAACATTCATCTATATCTGAAGAAAGGTCAGAACATTCATCTATATCTGAGGAAAGATTCAACAAATAACTCAAAATGAGAGAGTTCATTACCAGGGCAATGTTGCTGATAAGCAAGCCTCTTACATGTTGGCGCCACGTGTCAGCAGAAAGTGTCACCACACAAAGCAGCATTATATTTATGTTTTAAACAGCATTATAATTATGTCAAGACTTCTTTTAAACCATTGTTTTGTCTTACCATTTTAAAGTTATATACCAATTCAAATAGATTTAAAGTTTAATTTACAAATTATAAGGATTATTCTCTCAACCAATCAGAATCATTCCAAGTTGTATTACATGTGTGTACATATAAGAAAGTATGTGATGGCTGTGTGAAACGGAATACACAACAAAGCCAATTACAATTAGCATGACATTCAGATTTGGTAGGCCTAATTTGGAACTTAACCAAAGACATAATAGTATTGCTATGCCAACTGACCTTTGTCACACAGATTTCCTTCCCATCCCATAATGCAGCTGCATGTATAGCCACCGTCCGTGTTGGAACATTGACCATGATCACACAGATCCGTTCCTGCCAAACATTCGTCCACATCTAAATAGTAATTGTATATGTATAAATTATGTATATAATGTCATGTAAATTTATAATTAATTGTTTCCTGTTTTGAATGGTATCTGAAATAATTCCACATATTGGAATTGATAATAGGTAAATTAGTTTATACACATTTTATTTTTAGCTCGATTGCGAAACAAGTTATTACAACTTATATTAATCACTCTCGAGGTCTCATTCCTGATGGAATCCATCGCCACGAGGGAGAGAGAAGAAGGCAACATGGAATTTAAATGCCTTGCCTAAGGGCACAATCGTAACGGCTCCAGCGGGGCTCGAACTCAAGAATGTTCGCACCTGAAGCGAATGCGTATCCACTGCGTTATCACGACTTCCACTTCGATACGCAATGTGGCTTTGACACGTTTGAGATATCCTCAGAAACAATGATATATGTTTGTTAGTTCGGGTTTTACGCCTGCATCAGCACCATTTTGGGCTATATCGTCGGTGGGCAGTTTATCTAACAACACCTTTCCTGGGCAGGCTCCAGCAGTTAACCAGTACTTGGATGCACCAACCTCCGTAAGAAACTGTCAACATTTTCATATAAATGAGACACAGCCATTAGTGGGGCTCGAACCCATGACCATCAGTGATAGGTTACAGTGGTATACAAGTCAGCGACCTTAACCACTCGACCACGGCAGCAGGGGAAGCAACGATAAAATGAACATGGAAATGTACCAAAGATTCAAAGATAAGACACTTATTGTATTAATAATAAATTTAATATTTACTTAGTACATTCTTAATAATTATATGAAATATGTTTGGTGTGTTATTTAAAAAAACAATATGGGCCTTTAAAGTAAGTTCACATGTCATGCATATGTTATTAAAGCATTCTTCTTCTTCTATATTATCACATATTATCACATATAAATATTTGGTTTTGTGTTACATAATTAATTAGGTAAATTGATATAGTGATTTGCTGTCGCCATATTTGTTTATATGTACATGTATGCCACATGGGTCTGTGACATTCTGGCTGCTTAATAGAGGTCAAATGTATAATAAAACAACATACAGTCAAACCTGTCTTAAGCAGCCAGCCTAGGCAAACACAGAAAGTGGCTGCTTAGCACAGGTGGCTGCTTAATAGAGGTCAACTGTATAATAAAACAACATATAGTCAAACCTGTCTTAAGCAGCCAGCTAAGGGAATCACAGAAAGTGGCTGCTTAGCAGAGGTCAAATGTATAATAAAACAACATACAGTCAAACCTGTCTTAAGCAGCCAGCCAACGCAAACACAGAAAGTGGCTGCTTAGCACAGGTGGCTGCTTAATAGAGGTCATATGTATAATAAAACAACATAGTCAAACCTGTCTTAAGCAGCCAGCCAAGGGAATCACAGAAAGTGGCTGCTTAATAGAGGTCAAATGTATAATAAAACAAGATAGTCAAAACTGTCTTAAGCAGCCAGCCAAGGAATTACAGAAAGTGGCTGCTTAGCACAGGTGGCTGCTTAATAGAGGTCAAATGTATAATAAAACAACATATTGGGAATCTGGAAACTGACTGCTTAATACAGGTTGGTTGCTTAATGGAGGTGACCACTAACACAGATTTGACTGTAGTTCATGACAGCTACAACAACAACGGATAGACTGATATATAGAGAATAAAAACACAATAGTCTTACTGACCAACAGAACATGTCTCGCCCATCCATGCATCTGTGCAGTCACATATGTAGGAGCCATTGATGTTTTGACATGTAGCGCCATTTTCACACGGATTCCCTGCTGCTGCCACACACTCATTTATATCTACGAAAACAGAAGATGGTGAATACTTATACAATGCCGTATAGTGTCAAACCTGTCTTAAGCAGCCAGCCAAGGGAATCACAAAAAGTGGCTGCTTAGCACATGTGGCTGATTAATAGAGGTAAAGTATATAATAAAACAACATATTGGGAATCGGGAAACTGGCTGCTTAATACAGGTTGACTGCTTAATGGAGGTGACTACTAACACAGGTTTGACTGTAATGAAATGAAGAAGATAAATGTGTGTGTGTGTTGTGTGTGCGTGCAAATATTGTTTGTTTGTTTTTTGGGTTCAAAGTCGCACCAACAGTTTATGTTTTATATCAACTCTTCAGTTAATACTGGAGGAGGAAGACGCATTGACGCCCCTTTGAGACTTATTTCAAACACAGACAGGCACCCGGGTAGAATCACTGGACATCTTCAAACCTACTGGATAGCTTTCTCACATGATAGAATTGGCAACCCCAGTAGGATCTGCAGTGGTGAGAGACAAGTGATTTGCAGTCATGGCTAACAAGTAAAGTAAGTAGGATACTCAGCAAACAATGAACTAGTGGAAGTCGTGATAGCGCAGTGGATACGAGTTCGCTTCAGGTGCGAAAGGTCCAGAGTTCGAGCCCCGCTGGAGCCATTACGATTGTGCCCTTAGGCAAAGCATTTAAATTCCGCGTTGCCTCTTCTCTCTCCCTCGTGGCGATGGATTCCATCAGGAATGAGGTCTCGAGAGTGATTAGTATAAGTTGTAAGAACTTGTTTCGCAATCAAGTTAAAATAAATTTGTATAAACTAAACTAAACAATGAACATAATCTATTTTCCATTGATGTCAAACCCTTTTCTTGCAAGGACCTAGACATGTTTTCCTGTAGCTTTCTCACATGATATAACTCAACCCACCCCAGTGGTATTCAAACCGACAGCGCTGTCCGTGAGGGGCAAGGATCTTAACCTCTCAGCCACAGAGGCCCTTATATACATATAAATGATATAGAATACCATGCAACCATTAACATGTTTCCTTGCCCAAACCATACTTATAAACTAAAAGCATACCTGTCTCGCATAATTGACCTTCCCAGCCAGAATCACAGTTTTGGCACTCAAATGAACCATCAGTGTTCATACATGTCCCTCCGTGCATACAACTAACCATCTGACATTCATCAGTATCTGCAAAATCAAGGAAATAATTATTGTTAATATTCATACTTATTATTCTTAGATGGCTCGGCATTTTGTATTTACGCAGTCTACAAACTAACACAAGCTATATTTGCGCTTGATAGATATTTAGGTCACGCTAGAATCGAAATAATATATGTATACAATTTGTGTTATTTATAGTCGAATAAAACATGGCTTGTCATTCTGAGCGCCGGAATTAACAACTTAGACCTGCACCTTCGTGTATAATTCCTAGGCAACATAACTCGAAACCATGTTTTGTTTGCCAATATACGGAAAGACAACTATTATTTATTAAATAAAATAGCATGCACACGCTGTGGTAGAGCAATCATCTCATGATAGCGCCGCGGTAGAGCATTCACATCAGGTAGGATAGTTGTAGAGCGTTAGAGGTTGTTTTAGTATATATTTGACCTCTATTAAGCAGCCACCTGCGCTAAGCAGCCACTTTCTCTGACTCCCTTGGCTGGCTGGCTGCTTAAGACAGGTTTGACTGTATACAAAAATATTATAAGTTCTTACAACTTATATTAATCACTCTTGAGACTGCATTCCTGATGTAATCCATCGCCACGAGGGAGAGAGAAGAGGCAACGTGGAATTTAAATGCCTTGCCTAAGGGCACAATCGTAACTCGAGAGTGATTAATATAAGTTGTAATAACTTGTTTCGCAATGGAGCTAAAATAAATATTTATAAACTAAACTTAAATCAAAAAATATCTAGACATTTTCTTAAATTTTGTTTTATTGCATTGTTGAGGCTTCACTCAAATCATCACACTCAAATGTTTACCTGTATCACATAATTGGCCTTCCCAACCGGAATCACAGTATTGACACTCAAATGTTTACCTGTATCACATACTTGGCCTTCCCAATCGGAATCACAGTATTGACACTCAAATGTTTACCTGTATCACAGAGTTGGCCTTCCCAACCGGAATCACAGTATTGACACTCAAATGTTTACCTGTATCACATAATTGGCCTTCCCAACCGGAATCACAGTATTGACACTCAAATGTTTACCTGTATCACATAATTGGCCTTCCCAACCGGAATCACAGTATTGACACTCAAATGTTTACCTGTATCACAGAGTTGGCCTTCCCAACCGGAATCACAGTATTGACACTCAAATGCTTACCTGTATCACATAATTGGCCTTCCCAACCGGAATCACAGTATTGACACTTAAATGTTTACCTGTATCACATAATTGGCCTTCCCAACCGGAATCACAGTATTGACACTCAAATGTTTACCTGTGTCACATAGTTGGCCTTCCCAACCGGAATCACAGTATTGACACTCAAATGTTTACCTGTATCACATAATTGGCCTTCCCAACCGGAATCACAGTATTGACACTCAAATGTCTTCCCAACCGGAATCACAGTATTGACACTCAAATGTTTACCTGTATCACAGAGTTGGCCTTCCCAACCGGAATCACAGTATTGACACTCAAATGGTTACCTGTATCACATAGTTGGCCTTCCCAACCGGAATCACAGTATTGGCACTCAAATGAACCGTCGGTATTCATACATGTCCCCCCATGCATACAGCTAACCATTGGACATTCATCCACATCTGTCAAAAAAGATAGTAATTATTATTTTGCGGAAAATCACCAATGATTAGAATATTAAAAAAATACAATGCAAATAATAGCGTACTTGATTTGTAATACTTTGATGTTTCTTTATTCATTTAATATAAAGCATACCCGTGTTGCATAGTTGACCCTCCCATCCTTGGTCACAGTTTAGACAATAAAATGAACCATCAGTGTTCATACATGTCCCCCCGTGCATGCAGGTAACCGTTAGACATTCATTCGTATCTGAAATCAACAAGTATTTATTAGATTTAGTTTATTCAAATTAATTTTAGCTCGATTGCGAAAACAAGTTCTTTCAACTTATATTAATCACTCTCGAGACCTCATTCCTGATGGAATCCATCGCCACGAGGGAGAGAGAAGAGGCAACGTGGAATTTAAATGCCTTGCCTAAGAGCACAATCGTAATGGCTTCAGCGGGGCTCGAACTCCGGACCTTTCGCACCTGAAGCGAACGCGCATCCACTGCGCTATCACGACTTAATCCGCCATTACAAGATAATCCACTCTATGTGTGGCATGATAACAGTGGAACAGACAAACCGGTTCTGACAACAGTCATGAAATCGTTGCAAGCCGAAGTCAAGTACATATCGCATAACCATCGTCTTCATACGCCGATTATTAATATCAAATCCATCTGTACTTGACCGATTTATGGAAGATGTGCTGTCCTTAGTCCAATGGGAGAGCATTGAATTTGGAATCGAGGGGTCTTATCGAATTTGGAATCGAAGGGAAGTATCAAATTTGGAATTGAGGGGTCATGGGTTCGATACTCGGTCAAGGCATGTAGTTAGTGTCCTTGCACAACACACACACATCAGGGTTCATTCAAGGTCAGAATTTGTGGGAGAAGTGAGAAAGCGCGCAATCGTGTCCTTAAATGTTGTTATTTAATAAATTTCAACAAAACATGGTTAAAATGCACAGTATGACCATTAAATACAACATTTGAATAGAAGGGGTGCTTTATAATGGGCCACTGTATTTTACAGGACACAATTTTGTATGAAAACTGGGTCCCTAGGGGGACTATTTCGCCCACATCACCCTCTAGAATGATCCCTGCACACACACCGTACCTCACACACATTGCTTACGACTGGTTAACAACTCACAGATACAGAGCAACATTGAATAATACACAGTAATTCGCAATTGGCCAGCCATACTTCTACACAATTAAAATGAGTTATGTTATATTTCGGGTTTTACGTCTGCATCAGTACCATTTCGGGCTAGATCGCCGGCGGGCAGTTTACCTAACAACACCTTTCCTGGGCAGGCTCCAGCGGTTAACCAGTAATTGGGTGCACCAACCTCCGTAAGAAACTGCCAACTTTTTCATATAAATGAGACACGGCCTGAGCAGGGCTCGAACCCGTGACCATCAGTGATGATAGGTTACAGTGGTATACAAGTCAACAATGAAAATGAAAGCTATTACTTCCTGATCAAATACATACTTTGAACTAATCCTTCTTGCTCAAAACCTATCACATAATTATTCTCAGTCACGACATTTCCATACATCCCATACTGACACAAACTTGAGTGTCCTTTGGATATAATTTCGTTTCAAATGTAAATCTCTGAGGCAATGGTTCCCACTGTCGGTCGCCAGTGACACCAATTGTGACAAAAAACAAATATATTTTTTGGGCATACATTTGATCAAATTCATGGCTTCAAATATTTATTTGTGAACTAACTATATGGCTCTTAGTTGGCTCCAAGTTTTATAAATTGGCTCTAGTGTTTTTCAATTGGCAACAGAAGTGGGGCAGACAAACATTCAGACAGAGGGAACCCTGTATGCCGTTGACTTAAATGACTTCAAAATCGCACAATACCTCACCATTGCAACTTACATACATGTTTGTCTGTTTGTTTGTGGGGCTTAAAGTGCAGCAACAGCATAGGTTACATCACGGTTGTAGGTTCGAATCCAACTTGGGGCGTCAAATTCTCCTCGTGGGAAGAAGCTATCCAGCTGGCTAGTGCAAGGTAATTTATAAGTTTGCCGTATTGATCATGCCAGCCCCCTAGTTGTTCTGCCCAGCTGCTTTTAAACTCTTCCCACAACTTATTTTTCATTACTTTCTTATAATTATGCTTTTAACTACTTATACTTTTAACTTCTTTGCGGTTTTTTGATGCGCAACATGTCTACATCCCCACGAGGGGTTCGATATTACAGGAAGATAGATAGATAGTAATTGGTTATATACTGAGTCAAAAAAGAAACGATACCTGGTGTTTATGTGTCTATAATTTCAACATTTATTAAGAAAATTCTTTGAAAATTCATAAGATGATAGTCCAACATGTTTGAAAGAGGAGCACATAAAGCATAATGAGCCTCCGAAACTGTCTGCTGCGTGATGACGTAATTCGTCGGACAGGGGTCTAATGGAGTTTTCACACAGACGTCAATACCGAGTATGGGCACCATTTGCGTCTCTCACTGCAATGCACCGCCGTCGCATCGAACGGAAGAGTGTCTGAATCTCTTGCTGGTCAATATTTGTCCACTCCTGACGCAAAACATCCCTCAGTTGGTTTAACGTTACCGGCTGACGTCGTCTGACGCGGCGGTCTAACGTATCCCACAAATGTTCTATGGGTGACAAGTCTGGTGACAAAGCAGGCCACGGCAGGGTTTCAATATTGTTCTGCTCCAATAATGTGGTGGAAATCCGAGCAGTATGACACCTGGCGTTGTCCTGTTGGAACAGTGTGACGTTTCTGTTGGCGTTAAAGAACGGCACAACAACTGGCGCAAGGATCTCATCACAGTATCGCTGGGCGTTTAGGTTCCCGTCCACCACTAACAGTTCAGTGCGACTGCCGAAGGTGATACCGCCCCACGCCATAACGCTTCCGCCCCCGAACAGATCGACCTGACGTACACATGCGTCGGCGTAACGTTCACCGCATCTGCGATATACCCGCTCTCTGCCATCCGCTCGACGCAAACAGAACCGCGATTCATCGCTAAACATCACCGAATTCCACTGTAACCGAGTCCAGCGAGCACGTTCCGTCGTCCATTCCCGCCGTACGTCACGGTGACGTCGTGTCAGGATGGGTCCAACGTATGGCCGATAGGCACGAATGCCACGTTCACCGAGCCGGTTCCTGACTGTTTGTGCACTGATGCGATTGTTGGTCATCCCAGGAGTAATGGCAGCTGTGTGCGTAGCAGGTAGGAACCGGTCACGTAAATGTGACGTCCGAATGTGACGGTCCTGTTCACGCGTCGTCACACGTGGTCGACCAGATCTTGGACGGTCGTCCACCGATCCATGTGTTCGATAACGTCGAAGTAAACGTGTTATCGTGATCCGCGTAACCCCGAGTCGATTTGCGACGTCACGCTGACGTAAACCGCCGTCAATCATGCCAATGGCACGCATTCTCTGATTGCGGTTTAGCCTAGGCATTTTGTTAGAGGTAACAATGGGTATGTAAGGTGTTTTTCCTCGATGATAATGCAATACCAGTACAATAAACCGGTTTTCCGATTTGTACATGTGTAGGAAGTTGTCTTTGTTGAGGAGCACGTGCAAATCGGAAATTCGGCGTTCCAGGATTATCGGGTGTTTATTTACCTGTGTTTATGGTTGGCTGACGTTGCAATAAGATACCCGGTACTGATACGTAATAATATATTAAACCTTTCTATGGTTTTATCCGTTTTACGTCATTTTTAGTTTGGTATCGTTTCTTTTTTGACTCAGTATATATACAAAGGAGCCTGTTCGTGTTTGCATGCTGTTCAGAGGGGCACCCATGGTCTTCCACACCAATTACAACAGATTAGGTTATATAACGGTTGAATCCAACTTGGCTAGCACAAGGCAATTGGTTATATATACAAAGGTGCCTGTTCGTGTTTGCATGCTGTTTGGAGGGGCACCCATGATCTTCCTACACCAATAACACCTGGAGAGTTGCCATATCACCTAAGCTATCAATAATACTTACCAACCCCCACCAAATATATTCCAACCATAAAACCAAAAATCAACCATCAGTCATCAATTTCACATTGTTAAACATAATTGTTATAATAACTATTTACCATATTGACAAAGGTCCCCTTGCCATCCAGTACTACATATGCATTTAAACTGTCCACTGTCGTTCGAACAGATTCCATTGTTTTGACAGTCAGGACATTGGTCAACCTCTGAAAATATAAACAAACAATAAGGTAAACAAACGATGGAATGGCCTGCTCTATATGTTGTGCAACATCTGTATTTTTGTGCGTATGTTCTGTGCTGTACAAGTGTGTTTTACGTTTATTTATCGTCGCTAACGTTTATATTTTTTTTATTAAGCGTCGCTACCGATTGCCCATATGAGCGACCGGGCAGTTTACCTAACACCTTTCCTGGGCAGGCTCCAGCGGTTAACAGTACTTGGTGCACCAACCTCCGTAAGAAACTGCCATCATTTCTTTCGCCAGAGTGATCGTTTTAATGTTATTTCTACATCACAGTGCGCAGAGTTTGTGATTTACATTTATTTATCATCGCTACCGGTTGCCCATATGAGCGACCGGGCAGTTTACCTAACACCTTTCCTGGGCAGGCTCCAGCGGTTAACAGTACTTGGTGCACCAACCTCCGTAAGAAACTGCCATCATTTCTTTCGCCAGAGTGATGATTTTAATGTTATTTCTACATCACAGTGCGCGGAGTTTGTGCTTTACGTTTATTTATCGTCGCTACCGGTTGCCCATATGAGCGACGCCTCCTAAAGAGATTAGTCATTTTAGATTTTTGGAGGATAGTGCAATGATACAGACAGAGACCCATTCCAGAGTATCCTCTGGTTCTTTTACGTGCACGGTGTAAAGCACCGACCCGAGACCTCGGTTTAACGTCCCATCTGAAAGACTGTTAATTTTATTAGGGTCAGATGGGGGATCTAACCTGCGATCCCTGGATTACCAGTCCATCATGTTAACCACTGGACTACATATACATCTGTAATGTTCTGTACCAGCTTACTTGTAAACCAATTTACTATCCATTATGACAATGGAAAGTCTGTTTGTTGCACAGCCAACATTTTATCTTGATATCGTAACATCTTGGCTCAACCAACCCAGCATGGATCTTATATGTAAGTGTAATTTATGTGACGTTTCTACTTCTTGACAGCTAGATCGCGTCACTGTTATCCGCTGTTGGTATAACCTTGAATTGTATGTGACGGACAGCGATCTGACCTAATTCGGAGCCACACTAGCACATATTTGCAAAGATCTGGTGGAACTCTAGTTGTCAAGACTAGATTGTGGAAGTCGTGATAGCGAAGTGGTAGTGCTTTCGCTTCAGGTGCGAAATGCGCGGAGTTCGAGCCCAGCTGTAGATGTTACGATTGTGCCCTTAGGCCGGCATTTAAATGCCACATTGCCTTTATTCTCTCCCTCGTGGCGATGGATTCCATCAGGAATTAGGTCTCGAGAGATTACTAGGTCTCGAGAGTGATTACTATAAGTTTAACATGTTTCGCAATCAAGCTAAAAAAATGTTTGTATAAACTAAGACTGTATATATAAAATGTTAGCGCACAAATGTTTAGCAAGAAATTATTTGCAATCATGATGGTAGCTGATAATGGAAACAGTATATAACTAAACACAATACCGATATCGCAGTGCTTTCCGGCCCAACCATCCAGGCATGTACAGGTGTAATCACCTGGTGGAGAATTCTCACATGGTGCATTGTTCTTACAGGGGTTCCCCAAGCACTCATCAATGTCTGAAAACACAATATTTATAACATTTTATTAAAACAGTGCTGAAGCCTGAAGCCGAAAATAACAGAGGCGAACCTTCTGTTGTGGTCTGGGGGCATACACAGGTCTATGCTGAGGCGAACCTTCTATTGTGGTCTGGGGGCATACACAGGTCTATGCAGATGACTGTAAACAAGATGGAAACAAATAAGATGTTTTAAAGTTCGCCTGCTTTTTTTTCTATGCTTGTATTCATTGATTGCCAAATTCTAACCGAGGCGAGTGCCTCATTCACTGCAGTGTGGATACGGGCCAGTAAACATCGTAAAAGGTCCGGAGTTCAAGCTCCGCTGGAGCCGTTACGATTGTGCCCTTAGGCAAGGCATTTAAATTCCACGTTGCCTCTTCTCTCTCCCTAGTGGTGATGGATTCCATCAGGAATGAGGTCTCGAGAGTGATTAATATAAGTTGAAAGAACTTGTTTCGCAATCGAGCTAAAATAAATTTGTATAATCTAAACTAACATCGTAAAAATAATATGTTTCGTGTTACATGTACGTAATCAAATATATTAGTATAATTATTATAATTAACTTTTTCTATGATACTACAGTCAAATCTGTCTTAAGCAGCCAGCCCAGGGAATCACAGAAAGTGGCTGCTTGATAGAGGTCAAATGTATAATAAAACAATATATTGGGAATCTGGAAACTGGTTGCTTAATACAGGTTCGCTGCTTAATAGAGGTGACAACTAACACAGGTTTGACAGTATATACAATATAAACATGTCATTGAATTGTACAACATAGACAACTCGCAATAAACATCGTAAAAATAATATGTTTCGGGTTAAATGTACGTAACAAAATATATTAGCATAATTAATTAATTATATAAGTTATATACATGACAAACATTTTCTATGATACTATATACAATATAAACATGCCATTGGACTGTACAACATAGACAACTCGCAATAAATGAACTGACAACACAGAGGTACAATGCCAAACATCCAATTTAGGAAAGAGGTAGCCATATAAGCAAGTTGCTTTCTCCTCAATCCTACATGTATTTTCTTATTGTGATCATTATAATATGTATATTCATTGAAATAAAATATTGTTTAAACTAAACATCCAATTTACCCGATATATTCCAAGTTAACCTCATAACTGGGCATAATTAGGCGCCATATGTCGTGTAGCTATAGATGTCATGTAGCTATAGATGTCGTGTAGCTATAGATGTCATGTAGCTATAGATGTCATGTAGCTATAGATGTCGTGTAGCTATAGATGTCATGTAGCTATAGATGTCATGTAGCTATAGATGTCGTGTAGCTATAGATGTCATGTAGCTATAGGTATCATGTAGCTATAGATGTCGTGTAGCTATAGATGTCGTGTAGCTATAGATGTCATGTAGCTATAGATGTCGTGTAGCTATAGATGTCGTGTAGCTATAGATGTCGTGTAGCTATAGATGTCGTGTAGCTATAGATGTCATGTAGCTATAGGTATCATGTAGCTATATATGTCGTGTAGCTATAGATGTCATGTAGCTATAGATGTCGTGTAGCTATAGATGTCGTGTAGCTATAGATGTCATGTAGCTATAGGTATCATGTAGCTATAGATGTCGTGTAGCTATAGATATCGTGTAGCTATTGACATAGCATCTACAGCTATATACACGACATCTATAGCTACATGACATATATAGCTACACGACACGACATCTATAGCTACAATTGGAAAACACAATTCTGACGTAGATATGTTGCGTTGTACGGAACAGAATCCTAATGCACCACATACTGTATATGTATAGCGTGAGTTCTGACATAGATATGTTGCGTAGCATGGAACAGAATCCTAATGCACCACATACTGTATATGTATAGCTGGAGTTCTGAAGTAGATATGTTGCGTAGCATGGAACAGAATCCTAATGCAACACATACTGTATATGTATAGCTGGGGTTCTGAAGTAGATATGTTGCGTAGCATGGAACAGAATCCTAATGCAACACATACTGTATATGTATAGCTGGAGTTCTGAAGTAGATATGTTGCGTAGCATGGAACAGAATCCTAATGCACCACATACTGTATATGTATAGCTGGAGTTCTGAAGTAGATATGTTGCGTAGCATGGAACAGAATCCTAATGCAACACATACTGTATATGTATAGCTGGAGTTCTGAAGTAGATATGTTGCGTAGCATGGAACAGAATCCTAATGCAACACATACTGTATATGTATAGCTGGAGTTCTGAAGTAGATATGTTGCGTAGCATGGAACAGAATCCTAATGCAACACATACTGTATATGTATAGCTGGAGTTCTGAAGTAGATATGTTGCGTAGCATGGAACAGAATCCTAATGCAACACATACTGTATATGTATAGCTGGAGTTCTGAAGTAGATATGTTGCGTAGCATGGAACAGAATCCTAATGCAACACATACTGTATATGTATAGCTGGAGTTCTGAAGTAGATATGTTGCGTAGCATGGAACAGAATCCTAATGCAACACAGGCTGTATATGTATAGCTGGAGTTCTGAAGTAGATATGTTGCGTAGCATGGAACAGAATCCTAATGCACCACATACTGTATATGTATAGCTGGAG
>CM026389.1:25306482-25336348 GCA_014843695.1 Archivesica marissinica
AACAAAACATGTATATGTAAGCCTGTGCAATAATTTATATATTTAATAATTTCGATGATAAATCAACAAAACATGTATATGTAAGCCTGTGCAATAATTTATATATTTAATAATTTCGATGATAAATCAACAAAACATGTATATGTAAGCCTGTGCAATAATTTATATATTTAATAATTTCGATGATAAATCAACAAAACATGTATATGTAAGCCTGTGCAATAATTTATATATTTAATAATTTCGATGATAAATCAACAAAACATGTATATGTAAGCCTGTGCAATAATTTATATATTTAATAATTTCGATGATAAATCAACAAAACATGTATATGTAAGCCTGTGCAATAATTTATATATTTAATAATTTCGATGATAAATCAACAAAACATGTATATGTAAGCCTGTGCAATAATTTATATATTTAATAATTTCGATGATAAATAAACTAACCTTCAGTACAGATTTCACCTTGCCAATTGTCTGTGCATGCACAGTCATACCCCAGTTCTCTGTTATTGCACACTCCACCGTTCATGCAAGGTGTATTTAACGTTGTACATTCGTTCAAATCTATAGAAAGAGAAGTTTAGAGTAAACGTAGTTTATATCCAAAAATAACACAGCATAACACATTACATCTTACACAAAATTAGATACATGATTGAAAACGGATTAGAACCGTTACTATAGCTTACAGAGTTTTTGGGTGTGTTTTACGTTTATTTATCGTCACTACCGGTTGCCCATATGAGCGACGGCTCCTAAAGAGATTAGTCATTTTATATTTTTGGAGGATAGTGCAATGATACAGAGACCCATTCCAGAGTCTCCTCTGGTTATTTTACATGCACACACGGTGTAAAGCACCGACACGAGACCTCGGTTTAAAGTCCCATCTGAAAGACTGTTATTATATTAGGGTCAGACGGGGGGGGGGGTCAAACCTGCGATCCTTGGATTACCAGTCCAGCGTGTTACCACTGGACTACAGATCCGTCTGTGTGAGCGAAATGGTGATGTGCATGTAATTTTATTTAAATATTTGATAACATTCCATATAGCGGTTACTATTTATTTAATACTTAATCAATTAAAGGGCTATAACTCTGGTATTACTGACCCAATGTAGATGAATGTTATATATCCACCAGTGTACTATTGGTGGTACATTTTTATTTTCAGTTTCATGAAATTCCATGGTTCCATTAAGGCCAATTTTTTTAATGTTTAATCAATTCAAGGGAAATAACTCTGGTTTACCTATTGCAATGTGGGTCAGACTTGCAGGACAACACCACACACTGGTGATCTAGTCTTAATTTAAGCTTGGTGATACTCCACACATCAGCCAATTTATTTAAATTATTTAATCAATTAAAGTACAATAACTCTGGTGTTACTGATCCGATGTGGAAGAAAGTTATAGGAGCAAATAATTATCATGGACTGTAATATAATATATAAAGATTACCGATCCCGCAGAATGGACCCGTCCAAAATTGGGTACAATTACACTGGTAGCCTCCTGGATAATTATGACATATTGCGTTGTTCTTGCAAGTTACCTCTGAACATTCGTCAATATCTGTAATCACGGAGATAAGCATCTTGGTTTAAACGATATTTATTTTATAAACAATAAATAACATACAATATGAAAGTGGAAGTCGTGATAGCGCTGTGGTAGCATGTTCGCTTCAGGTGCGAAAGGTCCGGAGTTCGAGCCCAGCTGTTACCGTTACGATTGTGCCCTTAAGCAAGGCATTTAAATTCCATGTTGTCTCTTCTCTCTCCCTCGTGGCGATGGATTCTATCAGGAATGAGGTCTCGAGAGTGATTAATATAAATTGTAATAACTTGTTTCGCAATCGAGCTGCTAAATTAATTTGTGTAACCTAAGTGATCTATGCACATTGATTTAATTGCTGTGGTAGCATGTTCGCTTCAGGTGCGAAAGGTCCGGAGTTCGAGCCCAGCTGTTACCGTTACGATTGTGCCCTTAAGCAAGGCATTTAAATTCCATGTTGTCTCTTCTCTCTCCCTCGTGGCGATGGATTCTATCAGGAATGAGGTCTCGAGAGTGATTAATATAAATTGTAATAACTTGTTTCGCAATCGAGCTGCTAAATTAATTTGTGTAACCTAAGTGATCTATGCACATTGATTTAATTGCCATTATGATTTGTTGATTTGTTACGGAAGAATGGAGCTACGAAACGAGAACCAAACGAAAAAAGACAACTCAAAATCAGATTATATATTTTCCTGGGTAATATTTATATTCAAATACAATTCTATAGATACTGTCAAACCTTGGTTAGTGGTCACCTCTATTAAGCAGCCAACCTGTATTAAGCAGCCAGTTTCCAGATTCCTAATTTGTTGATTTATTATACATTTGACCTCTATTAAGCAGCCACCTGTGCTAAGCAGCCACTTTATGTGACTCCCTTGACTGGCTGCTTAAGACAGGTTTGACTGTAGATAGATTTCTTTATTTATAGAGGTTGACCTAATTAGTTCTGAACTAATCTTCCTTAGGGCCCTCTTTAACACTATGGCATTAATGCACATACACAATAATTATACAGTTACGCCATGCACAGTACACAGTTACGCCATGCACAGTACACAGTTACGCCATGCACAGTACACAGTTACGCCATGCACAGTACACAGTTACGCCATGCACAGTACACAGTTACGCCATGCACAGTACACAGTTACGCCATGCACAGTACACAGTTACGCCATGCACAGTACACAGTTACGCCATGCACAGTACACAGTTACGCCATGCACAGTACACAGTTACGCCATGCACAGTACACAGTTACGCCATGCAATATACATGTATACGGTTGTATAATGTAACTTAAACAAATTAGGTTATGTTATCGAAATACAATACGACATAAGCATATTGAATTATATATATAATGTTCTAGTGTCTACCGATTAAAAAGTTGTTGTATCCATAATTTACATTTTGTCTTGAACATATTAGAGATCTGGACGTCTTATGAAATACAAAACTACATAAGTATAATGAATGACAATCATTATATATATAACTTTCTAGTGGCTACAACTTCTTTACAAAGTCATTCTGAAAGGGAATATGAATTTAGAAACTATTAAGTAACTTAGAAAATATTAATTGCCTGTCCAATTAATGTAAAATCAAACTGCCAGAACGAACACCTACCAGCTTGACAAAACTGTCCTGAATATCCCACATAGCATACGCATTTGTATGAACCGGGCGTTTCTTCACATCGTCCATTTCCATTGCATGGACTTGTCAACAATGAACATTCCGGACTGTCTGTAAAGCAGAAAACATTCAGCATTATTCAGTAGCATACTGTACATTGTCATTGCAATTTGATCAGCGGTAAATGACATGACTTATGAATAACAGTTCACAAGAACAATCCCGTATTTATGAATTCACTAAGAGGGAATCATATTATCGAGGGTAGGTATCATATTATCGAGGGTATCATATTGTCGAGGGTATCATATTGTCGAGGGTATCATATTGTCAAGGGTATCATATTATCGAGGGTATCATATTGTCCACCCTCATATTATCAAGAGTATCATATTGTCGAGGGTATCATATTGCCGAGGGTATCATATTATCGAGGGTATCAAGGGTATCATATTATTGAGGGTAGGTATCAAATTGTCGAGGGTAGGTATCATATTATCGAGGGTAGGTATCATATTTAATTATTATCGAGGGTAGGTATCATATTATCGAGGGTAGGTATCATATTATCGAGGGTAGGTATCATATTATCGAGGGTAGGTATCATATTATCGCGGGTAGGTATCATATTATCGAGGGTAGGTATCATATTATCGAGGGTAGGTATCATATTATCGAGGGTACTATATCATCGAGGGTATCATATTATCGAGGGTATCATATTGTCGCTTACTTTCTCAGTTTGTGCAGCAATATAAAAGATATATACATTATAATTGAAACTTCGAAATGATTAATTGCATCAATTGGTAGCATACATGCAGCATGGGATCAGGCGTTGATATAGCTTGCCTTGTCCAATATAAATTTATTTAACACTGAAACCGTTAATTGAGCAGTCTTTAGTTTCTGATATTAATTTTTTTTCAAGAAGTAAAAAATGCAGAAAAAACTGGAACCAAGGCTAGTATACATGTACAATTCTGCTAGAAAGTACAGATAAGACAAGATAACTTAAAGCGTTACTTCTCTGATGGCACCATATGCTATTAATAATAAGGCTGTCCGATTAGTGCAGGCAGTGGTTAGAGCGCTCGCTTCTCACCAATGCAACCTGGGTTCGATCCTCAGACCTGTTAGTATGCGAGATGGTACGGTGGTCGCCAGATCGGACAGGTGGGTTTTCTCCGGGTACCCCGTGTTGGTGCTTTACACCATGCACATAAAAGAACCAGAGGAGACTCTGGAATGGGTCTCTGTCTGTGTCATTGCACTATCCTCCAAAAATCTAAAATGACTAATCTCTTCAGGAGGCAGCGTCGTTCATATGGGCAACCGGTAGTGATGATAAATAAATGTAAAACACACACAAATATCGCGAATAAAATTATTCTATTTTGTGGAAATACAACAGTAGTCTGGTAGATTTTACATTAGTTTTTCAGCAACAAGAAGCTTACCTTCATTACAAAATTGCCCAGTCCACCCAGTAGTACAGATACACCGGAAAGAGCCGTTAGTATTCTCACAAATTCCATTGACACATGGGGAGGTTTGACATTCGTCCACATCTGCCAAGGTAATATAACTACCATATATAATTGTCAACATCGTTTATTGTGTATGTATTTGTATTGAACACTTCAAACGGACGCACGGACGGTCACCTACCAAAGAGTTATCAAGTTAATTAGTGGAACTTCGAAGTAGTGATAGCGCAGTGGTAGCGCGTTCGCTACAGGTGCGAAAGGTCTGGAGTTCGAGCCATGCTTGATTCGTTACGATTGTGCCCTTAGGCAAGGCATTTAAATTCCACGTTGCCTCTTCTCTTTCCCTCGTGGCGATGGATTCCATCAGGAATGAGGTCTCGAAAGAGATTAATATAAGTTGTAAGAACTAAGTTAATTACCTTCGTTAACAGTCATAAATTTTGTCATAAAACGATGATATTCAGGGTTCATTCTAGGTCAAAATGTTTGGGAGAAGTGAGAAAGCGCGTGATCGCATCATTAAATGGTGTTATTTAATATACTTCTGCAAAATAGGGTTAACATTCACAGTACAATCATTAAATAAAACATTTGAATAGAAGGAGTGCTTTATAATGGGCCAGTGTATCTATCTAGACAACATTTATTTGGAAAATCGTAAAAACCAAAAAATAATTAAATTTTTTTTTTATTTATTAGGGAGAAGTGGGGCCCCCAGAGGGCGATGTCAGGGTCCCTAGTGCGACAATTCGCCCACATCGCCCTCTAGAATGATCCCTGATATTTGTGAGAACCAGATCAGAAATTAGAAAGAAAGTGGTTGAAACACTACGGCACAGCACATGAAACACACGTCACCAAAACTTTGATTTACAAGCGTGGTTGTCACCATCGATGAACATGTTGTAACATGGATGCTGCAAGTCATCTCAATGAGGAGATACAAGATTACTGGAAATCCACGTAGGCATTTAGAAGATAAACAAGACAAGAAATGAACTGTCGGACGGACGGATGGGTGGATAAGAGCGACTCAAATATTGTGCTATATGCATGGTATCTGGTTGCAAGGATATCGGTCAGTTACTGCCCCTAACTACTCCCTAAAAGTAGATAGGTCCTATTAAGTGTGTTCCTCTGTTTTTATCGTTGGTTCCTTTGCACAACATGCTAGCAATGTTATTCTACTATCGCTGCTTGTGATTATTAACTTACTATATCTCGACAGATCTCATACCGTATATGCAATGGGTACTTATTTGTAAAACAATGCTATCAGTTAATTAACATGATTTTGATCAAAGCTGCAGTAAAAACAAAGGATTCTAACTAAAAGGACCTATTCACATTTTGGAATAAATCAGACTTTATCTGCCAAGGGAGGTAATAGAAACTTAGAGATGTCTCTCATTATTACAACACAGATGGATCTGTAGTCCAGTGGTAACACGCTGGACTGGTAATCCAGAGATCGCAGGTTCGATCCCCCGTCTGACCCTAATAAGAGTAACACTCTTTCAGATCGGACGTTAAACCGAGGTCTCGTGTCGGTGCTGTACACCGTGCACGTAAAAGAACAAGAGGAGACTCTGTATCATTGCACTATTCTCCAAAAATCTAAACGATAAATAAACGTAAAACACACACATACCAATGTGCAGTATCGTTGACTTCTGAATAATGTTCCTAATAGGAATTTGGAACTAACGCTAAATAAACCTAAAACATACACATACCAATGTGCAGTATCGTCGACTTCGACACACACACACACACTACACACTACACACCACACACCACACACACACACTCATTATTACAATTTTCTTTGGCAATTGTATTTATGCAGCAAAATAAAACACGGGTACTCGATGATTACCGTACCTTTCTCACATAGATCTCCTGAATAGCCGTCTTCACAATCACAATAGAATGTTCCAAATAAATTGTGGCATGTACCACCATGCATGCAAGGTGACGCATTACATTCATCGAAATCTGAAACAATATTGGATAAAACTGCTGTGACAGCAAATAGTACTTAAGATTAAAATGTCACCTCTGTGGCGTTCATCGGGCTTTGGTGTGCAATAATGCGGTATTATTATTATTAGCGTATACAATATTAGTTAGTTAGTACACCAATATAAAGATATTAATAGATATTAAGTGGAAGTCATTGTAGCACAGTGGATGCGAGTTCGCTTCAGGTGCAAAGGGTCCGGAGTTCGAGCCCCGCTGGAGCCGTTACGATTGTGCCCTTAGGCAAGGCATTTAATTTCCACGTTGCCTCTTCTCTCTCCCTCGTGGCGATGGATTCCATCAGGAATGAGGTCTCGAGAGTGATTAATATAAGTTGTAAGAACTTGTAGGGCAATCGATCAAAAATAAATATGTATAAACTAAAACAGTTTCTAACGTTACTAATTCAGTAGATATGAATGATTGGATTATGTACTCGTGTGTCGAGTTGCCTAGATTTTAATCACTTACCATCCTGGCAGTTAATTCCTTCGTACTGATCTGTGCAAACACAGAACGGGTTTCCGTTGATGTCTATTGTACACGTGCCACCATAGAAACATAAGATGCTATTGCACGGGTCTGTGCCTGTAACATACATATCTCATGTAATCGATACGTATAATTATCTCAGTAATTATTTAGTAATTATCTATCTAATTATATAGTAATTAGTATGTAAATAATACTCTATACGTTCAATGATGCATATTCACTCTAATTAAATCTTTTAATATAAGGTGACTTATAGGCCCGTTGGGCTGGGTGTTAAAATTTCACATTATACTGAATATATGTTGTGAATATGTTGGAAAACACAAGTCACTATAATAAACAATTATCTTATCTTATCTTATCTTACAAATTAATTATTATATAGTTATTATTACTTATTACTACACCTTAAAGCAGCATTCCATCGTATGAAATAAAATATATTTGAAATTTTTTATGTATAGCAATGCTGCTACACATTCTAACAATATACTTTGTGTGCTTATTTTCATTTGGTAAACAGTGTTTTTTTGCGATAAAACAAACTCGAAACCGAAAGTAGGACTTTCCGAGTCGATCGGTCACGCACTTGTTTACAACCGGAACGCATCGTCCGCACTTGTTTACATTCAGAATGCATCGACCCCATTTGTCCACGTTGTCCTTTTTAATTAAATTACTTGATATGTTGATTCATACCTCTGTTAACAAAGTCTTTTAGGGACATGTCTACATCCCTGTGAGGGGTTCGACATTAGAGGAAGATAGATAGATAGTCTTTCATGTTCAAAATATATAAGTTGTTTTCTACATCCTCTGTTGTTTCACGCATGCGTGCTGTGCGTGCTTACATTTCATGTGTTGATAAACAAATTCGCGTATACGACGGTTTAAATTTATTGGAATTTTATCATTTCTGAGCGACTATTTCAATTTTTGTAAACACACACACATTAGTATTTATATTTGACCCAAAACATCCTTTATTACGATGTAATGCTGCTTTAATGTTGAGCAGAGGAATATAAGTTTTTGACTCCCTTAATATAAACCGATGCTATCCTTCCACTTTGTATTGGTATATATAATGTGTTTGTAGTTTAGAACTGACGTCACAGACGGATCTGTAGTCCAGTGGTAACACGCTGGACTGGTAATCCAGGGATCGCAGGTTCGATCCCCTGTCTGACCCTAATAAAATTAACAGTATTTCATTTACACCATGCACGTAAAATAAGGAGACTCTGGAGCAGACTAAGCAGCCAGTTTCCAGACTCCAAATATGTTGTTTTATTATATAGATTATATATTTGACCTCTATTAAGCAGCCACCTGTGCTAAGCAGCTACTTTCTGTGATTCTGTGACTCCCTGTGCTGGCTGCTTAACCCATTCAACACCAAGTAACTCACATGGACTGGTCCATGATATTCATAAACCAATAAATGAATCAGAACATTTGGACGAGTTCATTTATCAAAATGGGTAATTATGTCTAAAAATAGTCATATCACTGGCAACAAGTGCAGATCCTGATGAGACGGCTCATCACGAGCCGGCTCATCTGGATCTACACTTTTTGTAAGCCTATTTAGAGGTCTGTGGTGTTGAAAGGGTTAAGACAGGTTTGACTGTATGGGTATGGATGACAATTAAATATACACATACTATAAACACAATTCTTCCCTCCCATTCCCACCGTACAATCACATCGGTAATCGCCCTGTTCATTGTGACATGTTCCGCCATTTCTACACACTCCAGGGGTTTCCACACACTCATCAACATCTGTAGCACGAATATAATAATTAAGTTACACATGTATACATATAGATTATGTATTAAATTCCACGTTGCCTCTTCTCTCTCCCTCGTAGCGATGGATTCCATCAGGAATGAGGTCTCGAGAGTGATTAATATAAGTTGTAAGAACTTGTTTCGCAATCGAGCTAAAATAAATTTGTATAAAAAACTATACATTTAGAGAATATTAGTTTAATCATATTTTATTGCATTCATTCTATATATACAATGTACAGAACAAAACAAATCTAGTTATATTTCGGGTTTTACGCCTGCATCAGCACCATTTCGGGCTATATCGCCAGTTGGCAGTTTACTTAAACAACACCTTTCCTGGGCAGGCTCCAGCGGTTAACCAGTACTTGGGTGCACCAACCTCCGTAAGAAACTGCCAACTTTTTCATATAAATGAGACACGGCCTGAGTGGGTCTCGAACCCGTGATCATCAGTGATGATATGTTACAGTGGTATACAAGTCATCGACCTTAATCATTCGACCACAGAGGCGGACCCAGAACAAATCAAATGAACACACTTGTATAATAGAGAATATTAGGCTACTGACCTATACATTTTGATTTATTAGGCGAGTCGGAGAAAATATACAAGGTGAGCCTTCTATTTATTCGGAAGTCACATGACCAATTACACAGATTCGTCCTCATGATTATTCGTACTCATGGTAATTCGTACCAATATAATATATATATAAACAGCTTTACTGTAAAAAATAAATTGGACATTATTGCATGTCAATAATACAATAGTTTGATAGCAAACTTTTTTGGAAATTGTGACAGTCAGTTTCAACTGGAACATGACTTTAAGCAGTATCTAACGACTTGTGACGCTTTTAGTGACATCGAGGTCAAGGGTCAAGGGTCATATGTTTAACATTAAAAACTGAATTGTAACAACCCCTTTAGTGACATCGAGGTCAAAGGTCATATGTTTAACATTAAAAACTGAATTGTAACAACCCCTTTAGTGACATCGAGGTCAAGGGTCATATGTTTAACATTAAAAACTGAATTGTAACAACCACTTTAGTGACATCGAGGTCAAGGGTCATATGTTTAACATTAAAAACTGAATTGTAACAACCCCTTTAGTGACATCGAGGTCAAGGGTCATATGTTTAACATTAAAAACTGAATTGTAACAACCCCTTTAGTGACATCGAGGTCAAGGGTCATATGTTTATTAAAAACTGAATTGTAACAACCCCTTTAGTGACATCGAGGTCAAGGCTCAAATGTTTAACATTAAAAACTGAATTGTAACAACCCCTTTAGTGACATCGAGGTCAAGGGTCATATGTTTAACATTAAAAACTGAATTGTAACAACCACTTTAGTGACATCGAGGTCAAGGGTCATATGTTTAACATTAAAAACTGAATTGTAACAACCACTTTAGTGACATCGAGGTCAAGGGTCATATGTTTAACATTAAAAACTGAATTGTAACAACCCCTTTAGTGACATCGAGGTCAAGGGTCATATGTTTAACATTAAAAACTGAATTGTAACAACCCCTTTAGTGACATCGAGGTCAAGGGTCATATGTTTAACATTAAAAACTGAATTGTAACAACCCCTTTAGTGACATCGAGGTCAAGGGTCATATGTTTAACATTAAAAACTGAATTGTAACAACCCCTTTAGTGACATCGAGGTCAAGGGTCATATGTTTAACATTAAAAACTGAATTGTAACAACCCCTTTAGTGACATCGAGGTCAAGGGTCATATGTTTAACATTAAAAACTGAATTGTAACAACCCCTTTAGTGACATCGAGGTCAAGGGTCATATGTTTAACATTAAAAACTGAATTGTAACAACCCCTTTAGTGACATCGAGGTCAAGAGTCATATGTTTAACATTAAAAACTGAATTGTAACAACCCCTTTAGTGACATCGAGGTCAAGAGTCATATGTTTAACATTAAAAACTGAATTGTAACAACCCCTTTAGTGACATCGAGGTCAAGAGTCATATGTTTAACATTAAAAACTGAATTGTAACAACCCCTTTAGTGACATCGAGGTCAAGGGTCATATGTTTAACATTAAAAACTGAATTGTAACAACCACTTTAGTGACATCGAGGTCAAGGGTCATATGTTTATTAAAAACTGAATTGTAACAACCCTACCTACCTATATCACATACAAGTCCCTTCCATCCAGGAGTACACGTGCACAGGAAATCACTCACTGTATTTGTGCACGTACCATTGTTTTGGCATGGTGATGGTGAAATGCATTCATTTATGTCTATAATGGATAATATTGTGATTAGAGTGATTATCATATAATTTATATTTTATGCAATGATTTTTCCTGAAACAACGAACAATTAAGTATCCATGGGAACATTGCTTAAAAAATCATGAGCAAATGCTCATACAATGAGTGTTCGATCGGAATCATAATAGCTAGTTTATACAAAGTTATTTTAGCTTGATTGTGAAACAAGTCCTTACAGCTTATATTAATCACTCTCGAGACCTCATTCCTGATGGAATCCATCGCCACAAGGGAGAGAGAAGAGGCATGTGGATCTTAAATGCCTTGCTTAAGGGTATAATCATAACGGCTCCAGCATGGCGCAAACTCCGGGCCTTTCTGACCTGAAGTGAACACGCTACCACTGCGCTATCACGACTTCACACTATGCACTTATGAATTACCATAATAAAATTTAAAGTTTAAACTTTTGCGAAACAAGCTTTAATAACTTATATCAATCACTCTTGTTGGCGTAGATGAGAGCGTAAATGTGGTCATTCTTGTGGGAGGAAACCGGAGTACCCGGAGAAAATACACCTGTCCGATCTGTCAACCACTATACCATCTCACATAGTTCCCGGTCCGAGGATCGAACCCGGGTTGCATTGGTGAGAAGCAGGCGCGCTAACAACTGCGATAATCAGACTAATAAAATTTAGACATTAATATAATTGAGACATTAATAAAATTTAGACATTAATAAAATTTAGGTATCTATAGTCTAGAGAATACAAATGTAATACGAGTCTAACTGATTATTATACAAATTTATTTTAGCTCGATTGTGAAACAAGTTCTTATAACTTATATTAATCACTCTCGAGACCTCATTTCTGATGGAATCCATCGCCACCAGGGAGAGAGAAGAGGCAACGTGGAAATTAAATGCCTTGCCTAAGGGTACAATCGTAACGGCTCCAGCAGGGCTCGAACTCCGGACCTGTCTAACTGATTAGATGCTTCATCCGCACCAACGAGAGTGATTAATTAAAATAAGTCGTTAAAACTTGCTTCGTAATCGTTGTAAAATAAATAAAGTTTAAATGATATACTTCTAATCGATCCTATACATGTACATCTATTTCATTTTTGCCTAAGCCAATCAAAATCATCAATGGAAGTCGTGCTAGCGCCTTGGATGCGCGTTCGCTTCAGGTGCGAAAGGTCCAGAGTTCGAGCCCCACTGGAGCCGTTACGATTGTGCCCTTAGGCAAGGCATTTAAATTCCACATTGCCTCTTCTCTCTCCCTCGTGGCGATGGATTCCATCAGGAATGAGGTCTCGAGAGTGATTTATATAAGTTGAAATAACTTGTTTCGCAATCGAGCTAAAATAAATTTGTATAAATAAAAAATTAAAAAATCATCAATGTGGATTGTGTGCAGAAACGTCGGGATAGAGATGCATTGTGAGTATATATCTCGGAGTTTAAACTGTAACGTACTCAAACTGGGGGGAATGCGTAACCAATGTGAGAAAACATGCAGCCAGTCCGGGGCTCAAACCCGGGCCTCTTGCTAACAGGGCGATTACTCTACCAACTGAGCTAACTGGGCTGCCTTCATATCACCTAACATATTGGGTTAATATATGCACCATTACACTTTGTAAGCATGCATTATAATTCTGCATTAAATTTTCAATATGCTTAAAAGTATACTACTCTATTAACTATTTCCTTATCACAATCTTCCCTAATTTATATTTAATACTTCAGTACATACCTAAGTGACACGTGTCTCCTGTCCATCCTGACATACACGTGCAGTTGAATCCTCCATCATAGTTGTAGCACGATCCGCCATGCAGACATATTGGACTTGCATATGAACACTCGTCTACATCTGTACACATATATAACACAAGTCTACATCTGCACATGTATATAACACAGTCTACATCTGCATGTATATATAACACAGTCTACATCTGCATGTATATATAACACAGTCTACATCTGCATGTATATAACACAAGTCTACATCTGCACATTTATATAACACAGTCTACATCTGCATGTATATATAACACAGTCTACATCTGCACATATATATAACACAGTCTACATCTGCATGTATATATAACACAGTCTACATCTGCATGTATATATAACACAGGTTACATCTGCACATATATATAACACAGTCTACATCTGCATGTATATATAACACAGTCTACATCTGCATGTATATATAACACAGTCTACATCTGCACGTATATATAACACAGTCTACATCTGCACATATATATAACACAGTCTACATCTGCATGTATATATAACACAGTCTACATCTGCACGTATATATAACACAGTCTACATCTGCACGTATATATAACACAGTCTACATCTGCACATATATATAACACAGGTTACATCTGCACGTATATATAACACAGGTTTCATCTGCATGTATATATAACACAGGATACATCTGCATGTATATATAACACAGTCTACATCTGCACGTATATATAACACAGTCTACATCTGCACATATATATAACACAGTCTACATCTGCATGTATATATAACACAGGCAACATCTGCACATATATATAACACAGGCTACATCTGCACGTATATTAATACAGGCTATCTCAATACATAGACGGATCTGTAGTCCAGTGGTAACACGCTGGACTGGTAATCCAGGGATCACAGGTTCGATCCCCCATCTGACCCTACTAAAATTAATAGTCTTTCAGATGAGACCTTAAACCAAGGTCTCGTGTCGGTGCTGTACACCGTGTACGTAAATCAACCAGAGGAGACTCTGGAATGTGTCTCTATCAATGCACTATCCTCCAAAAATATAAAATGACTACTCTCTTCACGAGGCGTCGCTCATATGGGCAACCGGTATACGACGATAAATAAACGTAAAACACACACACACATACATAGATCTGAGAAGACGATATGGGTATATGGGTTTTCTATATGTTTGAACCACAAGACGGACGCGTGTTGAACATCACATGCTATTTGGTCGCGTGATTGCTGTTCTAGAATATTCTTAGTGTCATTCCGCTCTGTTCGTCAATCGGTTCTCCGTAACAATTCACAACAGCAACGAAATGCAATGCGTGCATCACTTTTTATTAAAATCCAGCAGGTTTTTTGGGACACTCATTTTGTTTTGAACACGAGTATGAATTACACAAGTGAAAACAGGCGAAATATAATCTTACCTGTTGAACAGCTTAATCCGGACCATGTTTCTGGGCATTTACAAACATATGTTCCCCACTGGTTAATACACTGACCGCCGTTAAAGCATAACTCGCCAAGGTTACTGTCTGTACACTCATCATGATCTACAAAATAGAACAATTAACCCTTTCCCTCTTGACGCCATTACCAATAGGACATACATTGACAATGTAGTACCAAACAATGTTCATAACCCTTTCCCTCATAGAACACCTCTTGACCCATTACCAATACGACATACATTGATAATGTAGTAGCCAAACCAATGTTCATAACCCTTTCCCTCATAGAACACCTCTTGACACCATTACCAATACACATAACAATCCCCAACCAAAACATACATTGAAATGTAGTAGCCAAACCAATGTTCATAACCCTTTCCCTCATAGAAGCACCTCTTGACACCATTACCAATACGACATACATTGATAATGTAGTAGCCAAACCAATGTTCATAACCCTTTCCCTCATAGAAACACCTCTTGACACCATTACCAATACGACATACATTGACAATGTAGTAGCCAAACTAATGTTTAACGGTTGTAATAAAGGCTAGAATCTCATGTAGTCCCAGTAATATCTATGGAGGTGAGAGAGAAGAGGCAACGTGGAATTTCAATGCCTTGCTGCCTAAGGGCACAATCGCAACGGCTCCAGCGGGGCTCAAACTCTGGACCTTTCGCACCCGAAGCAGGGTTTTTGGGAGAAGTGAGAAAGCGCGTGATCCCTTCCTTAAGTGGTGTTCTTTAATATTGTTCTGCAAAATAGGGTTAAAATGCTAAGTAGAACCATTAAATACAACATTTGAATAGAAGGAGTGCTTTATAATGGGCCAGTGTATCTTACTAGACACAAAAACCAAAACATAAAAAGGGAGAAGTGGGGCCCCCATGATGTCAGGTTCCCTAGGGCGACAATTTCGCCCACATCGCCCTCTAGAATGATCCCTGCTGAAGCTATCACGACTTCCACATATTTTTAAATTATATATGCTGGACTATGCATAAGTCTAATAAACTATAATGTTGTGTTCTGTTCTATTCACAGTTTGAAATACACATACCGATATTGCATAATGTTCCTTCCCATTGTAGATCACAGGTACATTTGAACCCGCCGTCGTTGTTTTCACACACACCGTGCATATGGCATAATCCCGTGTCCAAGCATTCATTCACATCTGTAACATAAGAACGTGTACAACAATGAGAGACAACTCTAATTTTCTATTACCTCCCTTGGCAGATAAAGTTTGACTTATTCCAATATGCGAATAGGTACTTTTAGTTAGAATCCTTTGTTTATACTGTTGTGCCCTAACCAGATGTGCGGTATGATAAATGTTATTTTATCCAAATCGTGTTAATTAGGGATCACATTATTTTGCAAATTGTGCATATACTGTATGAGATCTGTCAAGATATAGTAATTTAATACTCATAAGAAGCGATAGCGGAATAAAATTGCTAGCATGTTGTGCAAAGGAAATAACGATAAAAACAGAGGAAAACACTTAATAGGACCTATCTAATTTTAGGGAGTATTCAGGGGCAGTAACTGACCGATGTCCCTCATTAGATGTTTCAAAATATAGAACATGAAAACAAGTAAGTAATATATTGCCCAAACTAATCTTTGCATGCTGGGTAAATTATAGGCTATATATTGTTCAAATAATTGCAGCAGACGACAACTTATTGTGTTTTTGTTATTTGCAAGTGAAAACTGAGGACGTGAGCAGTATATTAGACATGGACGGGTACCCGGGTAGAACCACCGACATTCCGTTAACCAGCATCCTAGCATTGCTTGTATTCAGTGTAATACAGCCATCACATATTTTCCTATATCTACACACGTGTAATACAACCTGGAAGGATACTCATGGGCTGAGAGAATAATCCTCATGATTTTTAATATAAAAGTTTAAATTATGCATATTTGAATTGGTACGATAATGATAACACAAACGCCGCTTTCAAAGAAGTCTCGACATAATTATAAAAATAACGATGCTTTGTGTAGTGACATCATGACAATTTAATAATTTAGTGATGTCATGACAATTTGCGCTTACACCAGTCGTGAAAATGAAAGTAGAAACGTTATTTTGTGCAACAATATGATTAAGATGAGCGCTATATTGTTCATGTGATGAAAGAGGATCTTTCACTCCCCATGATTTCATGGAAATCACCACTCATTAAGATCCTATATATATATATATATATACCGTCTCCGTGGCCTAGTGGTTAAGGCGTCCACCTACGGAGCGGGAGGTCGAAGATTCGAACCTCGTCTGGGGTTTGTTCTGAAATGGCCGGTTGATGAGCCGCCAGCTAGTTAAATAATGGTTACCGATTGTCTACCAGCCTGGCGCCTGGCATACACATATAGGATTCGGGAAGTACTGATGTTCATAAAAAGAGGTGTCTCATAAGTCAGAAATGGCTGGCCCTTTAAATAGGGGTGACACTATAATAAACAAATAATAAACAAACGCTTTACTTTTATATATATATATATAACTAATTTACAGTATTTAAGATCAACATTCGAATGATACCGAAAGCATTGGTGTCCAATAATAAGAATATAGTGGAAGTCATGATAGCGCAGTGGTAGCGCGTTCGCTTCATGTGCAAAAGACCCGGAGTTCGAGCCCCGCTGTAACCGTTATGATTGTGCCCTTAGGC
This sequence comes from Archivesica marissinica, assembly GCA_014843695.1. Lineage (NCBI taxonomy): Eukaryota > Metazoa > Mollusca > Bivalvia > Venerida > Vesicomyidae > Archivesica > Archivesica marissinica. The sequence continues at coordinate 25,323,724 of CM026389.1, forward strand.
AAGGCATTTAAATTCCACGTTGCCTCTTCTCTCTCCCTCGTGGCGATCGGTTCCATCAGGAATGAGGTATTGAGAGTGATTAATATAAGTTATAAGAACTTGTTTCGCAATCGAGCTCAAATATATTTGTATAAACTAATAATAAGAATACAAAAGCAAATCAAATGAGAAACATAACATTACCTTCCAAACATTGTGATCCGGTCCAGGTATCCGGACATTTGCAAACGTATGTCCCCCACTGGTTAATACATTGTCCGCCATTAAAGCATAACTCGCCAAGGTTACTGTCTGTACATTCATTGTGATCTGCAATATAGAGCAATTAATTGAGTGAGCTCATTATAAGCTGACCCCATTCTGTGAAAGATGAATAAACTAAAGATGACAAAAAACTTAATCAAGCAAAGAACGCCACACCAAGCATGCACACACCAACAGTATGAACACCCGTACTACACAAGCATGCACACACCAACAGTATGAACACCCGTACTATACAAGCATGCACACACCAACAGTATGAACACCCGTACTACACAAGCATGCACACACCAACAGTATGAACACCCATACTACACAAGCATGCACACACCAACAGTATGAACACCCGTACTATACAAGCATGCACACACCAACAGTATGAACACCCGTACTATACAAGCAAGCATTCACACACCAACAGTATGAACACCCGTACTATACAAGCAAGCATTCACACACCAACAGTATGAACACCCGTACTACACAAGCAAGCATGCACACACCAACAGTATGAACACCCGTACTATACAAGCAAGCATGCACACACCAACAGTATGAACACCCGTACTATACAAGCATGCACACACCAACAGTATGAACACCCGTACTATACAAGCAAACATTCACACACCAACAGTATGAACACCTGTACTATACAAGCATGCATGCACACACCAACAGTATGAACACCCGTACTATACAAGCAAGCATGCACACACCAACAGTATGAACACCCGTACTATACAAGCAAGCATTCACACACCAACAGTATGAACACCCGTACTATACAAGCATGCACACACCAACAGTATGAACACCCGTACTATACAAGCAAGCATGCACACACCAACAGTATGAACACCCGTACAATACAAGCAAGCATGCACACACCAACAGTATGAACACCCGTACAATACAAGCAAGCATGCACACACCAACAGTATGAACACCTGTACTACACAAGCAAGCATTCACACACCAACAGTATGAACACACATACTACACCAGCAAGCATGCACACACCAACAGTATGAACACACATACTATACAAGCAAGCATTCACACACCAACAGTATGAACACACATACTATACAAGCAAGCATGCACACACCAACAGTATGAACACCCGTACTATACAAGCAAGCATGCACACACCAACAGTATGAACACCCGTACTATACAAGCAAGCATGCACACACCAACAGTATGAACACACATACTACACAAGCAAGCATTCACACACCAACAGTATGAACACCCGTACTATACAAGCAAGCATGCACACACCAACAGTATGAACACCCGTACTATACAAGCATGCACACACCAACAGTATGAACACCCGTACTATACAAGCAAGCATTCACACACCAACAGTATGAACACCCGTACTATACAAGCAAGCATTCACACACCAACAGTATGAACACCCGTACTACACAAGCAAGCATGCACACACCAACAGTATGAACACCCGTACTATACAAGCAAGCATGCACACACCAACAGTATGAACACCCGTACTATACAAGCATGCACACACCAACAGTATGAACACCCGTACTATACAAGCAAACATTCACACACCAACAGTATGAACACCTGTACTATACAAGCATGCATGCACACACCAACAGTATGAACACCCGTACTATACAAGCAAGCATGCACACACCAACAGTATGAACACCCGTACTATACAAGCAAGCATTCACACACCAACAGTATGAACACCCGTACTATACAAGCATGCACACACCAACAGTATGAACACCCGTACTATACAAGCAAGCATGCACACACCAACAGTATGAACACCCGTACAATACAAGCAAGCATGCACACACCAACAGTATGAACACCCGTACAATACAAGCAAGCATGCACACACCAACAGTATGAACACCCGTACTATACAAGCAAGCATGCACACACCAACAGTATGAACACCTGTACTACACAAGTAAGCATTCACACACCAACAGTATGAACACACATACTACACCAGCAAGCATGCACACACCAACAGTATGAACACACATACTATACAAGCAAGCATGCACACACCAACAGTATGAACACCCGTACTATACAAGCAAGCATGCACACACCAACAGTATGAACACCCGTACTATACAAGCAAGCATGCACACACCAACAGTATGAACACCCGTACTATACAAGCAAACATGCACACACCAACAGTATGAACACCTGTACTACACAAGCAAGCATTCACACACCAACAGTATGAACACCCATACTACACAAGCAAGCATTAACACACCAACACTATGAACACCCGTACTACACAAGCAAGCATTAACACACCAACAGTATGAACACCCATACTACACAAGCAAGCATTAACACACCAACACTATGAACACCCGTACTACACAAGCAAGCATTCACACACCAACAGTATGAACACCCGTACTACACAAGCATGCACACACCAACAGTATGAACACCCGTACTATACAAGCATGCACACACCAACAGTATGAACACCCGTACTACACAAGCAAGCATTCACACACCAACAGTATGAACACCCGTACTATACAAGCAAGCATGCACACACCAACAGTATGAACACCCGTACTATACAAGCAAACATTCACACACCAACAGTATGAACACCTGTACTACACAAGCAAGCATTCACACACCAACAGTATGAACACCCGTACTATACAAGCAAGCATGCACACACCAACAGTATGAACACCCGTACTATACAAGCATGCACACACCAACAGTATGAACACCCGTACTATACAAGCATGCACACACCAACAGTATGAACACCTGTACTATACAAGCATGCACACACCAACAGTATGAACACCCGTACTATACAAGCATGCACACACCAACAGTATGAACACCCGTACTATACAAGCATGCATGCACACACCAACAGTATGAACACCCATACTATACAAGCAAGCATTCACACACCAACAGTATGAACACCCGTACTACACAAGCAAGCATGCACACACCAACAGTATGAACACCCGTACAATACAAGCAAGCATTCACACACCAACAGTATGAACACCCGTACTATACAAGCAAGCATGCACACACCAACAGTATGAACACCCGTACTATACAAGCAAGCATGCACACACCAACAGTATGAACACCCGTACTACACAAGCATGCACACACCAACAGTATGAACACCCGTACTATACAAGCATGCACACACCAACAGTATGAACACCCGTACTATACAAGCATGCATGCACACACCAACAGTATGAACACCCGTACTATACAAGCAAGCATTCACACACCAACAGTATGAACACCCGTACTATACAAGCAAGCATTCACACACCAACAGTATGAACACCCGTACTACACAAGCAAGCATTCTCACACCAACAGTATGAACACCCGTACTACACAAGCAAGCATGCACACACCAAGAGTATGAACACCCGTACTATACAAGCAAACATTCACACACCAACAGTATGAACACCTGTACTACACAAGCAAGCATTCACACACCATCAGTATGAACACCTGTACTACACAAGCAATCATTCACACACCATCAGTATGAACACCTGTACTACACAAGCAAGCATTCACACACCATCAGTATGAACACCCGAAGCTATGCTCACCTGTTTTATTATACAATGAGAAATACACTTACCATTATCGCATAATGTTCCATCCCATTGTAGATCACAGGTACATTTGAACCCGCCGTCGTTGTTTTCACACACACCGTGCATATGGCATAATCCCGTGTCCAAGCATTCGTTCACATCTGTGACATAAACAAGTATACACTTGATTTATTTTACAATGATGACAAAACGAGCTCTAACATTTATATCGATCAGTGCCGTTGGCGCGAATGAACGCGTATTATGACATTGTGGTTATTTGTGTTGGAGGAAACAGGAGTAGCCGGAGAAAACCTACCTGTCGGATCTTGTGATCACTGTACCATCTCACATACTTTACGATACAAGGATCGAACCAGTGATTGCAACATAGGAATACTGCTAGTTGCTTAAGGATTTAGAATATGGAGTTTGTTTGTTTGGGTTTTATCATAAAACTTTTATGCCTTTTTCAGCGCCATTTTTGGGTGGGCTATATCGCCGGTGGGCAGGTACCAAACACCGTTCCTGGGCAGGCTCCAGCGGTTAACCAGTATTTGTGGCCCAACCTCAACAAGAAATGGCCAACCCTAATAAAATTAACAGTCTTTCAGATGGAACTTTTAACCAAGGTCTCATGTTGGTGCTGTACACCGTGCACGTAAAAGAATCAGAGGAGACTCTGCAATGGGTCTATGTCTGTATCATTGCACTATCCTCCAAACATCTAAAATGACTAATTCTTCTTGTCGTTCGCGAATCACAAATGACTAATTTCTTAAGGAGGCGTCGCTCATATGGGCAACCGGTAGTGACGATAAATAAACGTAAAACACACACAAGCATAGTAAAGTGGCAGGCATCAAAGCATGAAGAGTGGTGTAGTGATATAGAAAGGCGAACTACTGACCCAAATGTTGCGGGTTAGAGTACCGGGTTTGGGTTCGAATCTACAGCGGTGAGGAGTACTTGATTGCAATCAACGACCCTAACCACTCGGCAACGGAGGCCTCTACATGTCGATGAGAGCGAGGCTACACTGTTTGGGTTAGGACTATGTACGGTATGGGGAATGAATGAGTTCTGTGGTACTGGGTTCGAAACTGTTTAATAGAATAATTCCGGTTCCTTGTGACATTATGTAAATATTGCAAAAACCGCATCATCATTGTGAATAAAATATCATTCTCAATTACCTATTCCACACAAGTCCCCGGTCCATTCTGCAGGGCAAAGGCACTCGAAATCAGTAGAAGTATCCACACAGGTCCCGCCGTTGACACATGGATTCACTCCAGTACATTCGTTGTGTCCTACAATACAAATCAATTTCTGTTCTTCTACCATGGTTAATTCTAAGACTTACTGTTGACCACCACTTGGGTACTACTGGGCACTCAGACAGTCTGCCTCGTAACCAAATTGTTGTTTAGTTAGATAAGCTGATGCAACTTTTAGCACGATTGCGAAACATGTTTTTCTATTTTCCAACATTAGATTAATCGCTCTTGAGACCTCATTCCTGATGGATGCATCACCAGGAGAGAGGGAGAGAGATGGAGGGAGAGAGGTAGAAGAGGCAATATGGAATTTAAGTGCATTTGCTAAGGGCACACTCGTAACGGCTGGGTGCGAATTCCAGGATTCACACACCTGAAGCAAGCGAGCTACCACTGCGACATCACGACTTCAAGCCCCATCAGGTCCACAGTGGTCGTGTCCATAAGTAAGACAATCTAGTTTGCCTTTTCTCTCTCCCTCATTGAATTTCTTTACTGAATCGCTTGTGTAATACTGGATTTGTAATAAATATAAGGACATGATGGCAAGGTGATAGCGCAGTGGATGCGCGTTCGCTTCAGGTGCGAAAGGTCCGGAGATCGAGCCCCACTGGAGCCGTTACGATTGTGCCCTTAGGCAAGGCATTTAAATTCCACGTTGCCTCTTCTCTCTCCCTCTTGGCGATGGATTCCATCAGGAATGAGGTCTCTAGAGTGATTCATATAAGTTGTAAGAACTTGTTTCGCAATCGAGCTAAAATAAATTTGTATAAACTAATTAGAACCAGAATATCACGTTAAAAATGATGCAAGAGAATGCAGGGTTCTCGCTGTCGGTCGCCAATGGCGCCTATTGCGACAAAAATCAGGAAGGGCCGTAACGAATGTTGCTACAACTTGTGGCCCGACCCGTTTGCCTTTATTTAATTTGTCATGTTTTGTATTCACATGTATATTATGTAAAACGAATCGAGCAATAAAATATGATTAAACTAAATCCAGAGATTTCAGCTACGCAAAAACACATGCATGATTTGTCGTCTGCTACAAATATTTAAAAATAATTACGGCCTCTATTTTACCCAGCATGCAAAGAGTTAAAGTAGACTATCTTAGATCTATGACGTTGGGTACTTGAACTATGTGACTTGTGGTATCTTATGGATCAGATTTAGGATACTTGAATTACCCAGCATGCAAACAGTTAAAGTAGACTATCTTAGATCTCTTTTTTTATTTTTTATACAAATTTATTTTAGCTCGATTGCGAAACAAGTTATTTCAACTTATATAAATCACTCTCGAGACCTCATTCCTGATGGAATCCATCGCCACGAGGGAGAGAGAAGAGGCAACGTGGAATTTAAATGCCTTGCCTAAGGGCACAATCGTAACAGCTCTAGTGGGGCTTGAACTCACGACCTTTCGCACCTAAAGCGAACGCGCATCCACTGCGCTATCACGACGTTGGGTACTACGTGACTTGTGGTATCTGATGGATCAGTGCATTAGATTTAGGATACTTGAATTAGCAGGTAGGAACGTTCATTCAGACAGCATTACTTTTAGTACAGGTAGCTCCTTTCCATCCAGAGGTACACGTGCACTCGAAGCTTCCAACTGTATTGGTACATGTTCCTCCATTCTGGCACGTCCCTCTACCAGCAGTACATTCATTGTCATCTACAACACAAATGATTAATACCGTAAAGCTAAACTAACAAGTTGAACACGATATTAAAGGCCAACTATGAGCTAAACAATGTTTATAACTTGAACATTTACTTTAGAATTATATTTCAGATGAACATTTACCATGTGTTTTTACATTTATTTATCGTCGCTACTGGTTGCCCATATGAGTGACGCCTCCTGAAGAGATTAGTCATTTTAGATGTATGGAGGATAACGCGTAATGATACAGACAGAGACCCTTTCCAGATTCTCCTCTGGTTCGTTTACATGCACAGTGTAAAGCACCGACACGAGACCTCGGTTTAAAGTCCCTTCTGAAAGACTGTTAATTTGATTACTACTGGGGATCGAACCTGAGATCCCTGGATTCCAAGTCCAACGTGTTACCACTGGACTACGTATCCGTCTGTAACATTTACAATTATAAGTGTTAAAGTTTTGTAGACCATTGTTTGCATTGACATAAAATGTACTAATTATAAATCATGCCTTAAAAATACATAAGAAGTTGACATACATTAATTTATAAGTGGGCAGATGTTAAAATAAGTAGTGTTTGTTATTAATAGGGATGTACTTGTTTTATAGTGAATACAATTACAGTGAAACCCCTCTAAATCGAACCAAACAGTTTGGAGGAGTTTTCGGTTTCGATAGGTTTTCATAGCCTGGGTTCCAGTCTGTCCATTTTTCAATTTATAACTTCTGGCAAAATGATATGTTCAGAAACTCAATACGACCCAATTAATAGAACTGTTTTTCAAAAATATTTCATCACTTTATTTAGGCATATGTACTTTATAAAGGTTATATGCAGTTTTGAAAACACATCAATAAAAAACCTCTGAAAACCGGAAACCTCTGTAAACCGGACTTTTTATCCAGTCCCGAAGATGTCCGGTTTAGAGAGGTTCCACTGTATATTTATTTGACTGTATAGGCAAAATATATCGACGTCTGTTCCCAGGCTATGATCAGAAACTCAATACGGCCCAATTAATAGTCTCGGTGTTAAAATATATTTATTTGACTGACCAGGCAAAATATATCGACGCCTGTTCCCAGGCTAGGGTTTTCAAGTAAGGAGATGTATCCTAAATTAACAATTCACGTCTGCAATGCTTAGACAGAGGTTGAGATATGTTAATAGGTTGGCAGTTTGTAAAGAACTGATTATTTTAAGTGTACAATATGTTATTCTGAAAAAAAATAGCTGAATGTGTATTTGTTTAACAGAATAGTCAGTTTCATATCTGATAAAGACTGTTCAGTTTACATCTCTGGGGTAAATTACAGTTGAAAATGTACATATTTTTGAAATAAAATCTGTTTGGTATTTCGGAACAGATGGATTCTGTATTACAGGGGTTTTATTACAATGAACAAAGAAGGGACCAAGAAATGTGTTCAGTTTGGAGGGAATTGCAGCTTTTGAGGGGTTTTACTGTATAAAATATTATGAAAACAACATTTTTTAGAATTTTGACAGGAATATGACTTGAAGCAAAGAGGTTTTAATTTCATACCATCTGTGCAGTTCTTGCCAACCCATCCGTCGTCACATACGCACTGGTACGAATAATCAGTGTCGAGGCAGAGAGACCCTGTCTTACAAGGCTGCATGGTCATACACTCGTCAATACCTAGATAAGTAACAATACACACACATAGGAATAACCAGTGTCGAGGCAGAGAGACCCTGCCTTACAAGGCTGCATGGTCATACACTCGTCAATACCTAGATAAGTAACAATACACGCGCATAGGAATAACCAGTGTCGAGGTACAGAGACCCTGTCTGTCAGTGTCGAGGTACAGAGAACCTGTCTTACAAGGCTGCATGGTCATACACTCGTCAATACCTAGATAAGTAACAATACACGCGCATAGGAATAACCAGTGTCGAGGTACAGAGACCCTGTCTATCAGTGTCGAGGTACAGAGAACCTGTCTTACAAGGCTGCATGGTCACACACTCGTCAATACCTAGATAAGTAACAATACACACACATCGGAATAACCAGCGTCCAGGTACAGAGACCCTGCCTTACAAGGCTGCATGGTCACACACTCGTCAATACCTAGATAAGTAACAATACACACACATAGGAATAACCAGTGTCGAGGTACAGAGACCCTGCCTTACAAGGCTGCATGGTCACACACTCGTCAATACCTAGATAAGTAACAATACACACACATCGGAATAACCAGCGTCGAGGTACAGAGACCCTGCCTTACAAGGCTGCATGGTCACACACTCGTCAATACCTAGATAAGTAACAATACACACACATAGGAATAACCAGTGTCGAGGTACAGAGACCCTGTCTGTCAGTGTCGAGGTACAGAGAACCTGTCTTACAAGGCTGCATGGTCATACACTCGTCAATACCTAGATAAGTAACAATACACGCGCATAGGAATAACCAGTGTCGAGGTACAGAGACCCTGTCTATCAGTGTCGAGGTACAGAGAACCTGTCTTACAAGGCTGCATGGTCACACACTCGTCAATACCTAGATAAGTAACAATACACACACATCGGAATAACCAGCGTCCAGGTACAGAGACCCTGCCTTACAAGGCTGCATGGTCACACACTCGTCAATACCTAGATAAGTAACAATACACACACATAGGAATAACCAGTGTCGAGGTACAGAGACCCTGCCTTACAAGGCTGCATGGTCACACACTCGTCAATACCTAGATAAGTAACAATACACACACATCGGAATAACCAGCGTCCAGGTACAGAGACCCTGCCTTACAAGGCTGCATGGTCACACACTCGTCAATACCTAGATAAGTAACAATACACACACATAGGAATAACCAGTGTCGAGGTACAGAGACCCTGCCTTACAAGGCTGCATGGTCACACACTCGTCAATACCTAGATAAGTAACAATACACACACATCGGAATAACCAGCGTCGAGGTACAGAGACCCTGCCTTACAAGGCTGCATGGTCACACACTCGTCAATACCTAGATAAGTAACAATACACACACATAGGAATAACCAGTGTCGAGGTACAGAGACCCTGTCTGTCAGTGTCGAGGTACAGAGAACCTGTCTTACAAGGCTGCATGGTCATACACTCGTCAATACCTAGATAAGTAACAATACACGCGCATAGGAATAACCAGTGTCGAGGTACAGAGACCCTGTCTATCAGTGTCGAGGTACAGAGAACCTGTCTTACAAGGCTGCATGGTCACACACTCGTCAATACCTAGATAAGTAACAATACACACACATCGGAATAACCAGCGTCCAGGTACAGAGACCCTGCCTTACAAGGCTGCATGGTCATACACTCGTCAATACCTAGATAAGTAACAATACACACACATAGGAATAACCAGCGTCGAGGTACAGAGACCCTGCCTTACAAGGCTGCATGGTCACACACTCGTCAATACCTAGATAAGTAACAATACACACACATAGGAATAACCAGCGTCGAGGTACAGAGACCCTGCCTTACAAGGCTGCATGGTCACACACTCGTCAATACCTAGATAAGTAACAATACACACACATAGGAATAACCAGCGTCGAGGTACAGAGACCCTGCCTTACAAGGCTGCATGGTCACACACTCGTCAATACCTAGATAAGTAACAATACACACACATAGGAATAACCAGCGTCGAGGTACAGAGACCCTGCCTTACAAGGCTGCATGGTCACACACTCGTCAATACCTAGATAAGTAACAATACACACACATCGGAATAACCAGCGTCGAGGTACAGAGACCCTGCCTTACAAGGCTGCATGGTCACACACTCGTCAATACCTAGATAAGTAACAATACACACACATAGGAATAACCAGTGTCGAGGTACAGAGACCCTGCCTTACAAGGCTGCATGGTCACACACTCGTCAATACCTAGATAAGTAACAATACACACACATCGGAATAACCAGCGTCGAGGTACAGAGACCCTGCCTTACAAGGCTGCATGGTCACACACTCGTCAATACCTAGATAAGTAACAATACACACACATAGGAATAACCAGTGTCGAGGTACAGAGACCCTGTCTGTCAGTGTCGAGGTACAGAGAACCTGTCTTACAAGGCTGCATGGTCATACACTCGTCAATACCTAGATAAGTAACAATACACGCGCATAGGAATAACCAGTGTCGAGGTACAGAGACCCTGTCTATCAGTGTCGAGGTACAGAGAACCTGTCTTACAAGGCTGCATGGTCACACACTCGTCAATACCTAGATAAGTAACAATACACACACATCGGAATAACCAGCGTCCAGGTACAGAGACCCTGCCTTACAAGGCTGCATGGTCATACACTCGTCAATACCTAGATAAGTAACAATACACACACATAGGAATAACCAGCGTCGAGGTACAGAGACCCTGCCTTACAAGGCTGCATGGTCACACACTCGTCAATACCTAGATAAGTAACAATACACACACATAGGAATAACCAGCGTCGAGGTACAGAGACCCTGCCTTACAAGGCTGCATGGTCACACACTCGTCAATACCTAGATAAGTAACAATACACACACATAGGAATAACCAGCGTCGAGGTACAGAGACCCTGCCTTACAAGGCTGCATGGTCACACACTCGTCAATACCTAGATAAGTAACAATACACACACATAGGAATAACCAGCGTCGAGGTACAGAGACCCTGCCTTACAAGGCTGCATGGTCACACACTCGTCAATACCTAGATAAGTAACAATACACACACATAGGAATAACCAGCGTCGAGGTACAGAGACCCTGCCTTACAAGGCTGCATGGTCACACACTCGTCAATACCTAGATAAGTAACAATACACACACATCGGAATAACCAGTGTCGAGGTACAGAGACCCTGTCTGTCAGTGTCGAGGTACAGAGACCCTGCCTTACAAGGCTGCATGGTCACACACTCGTCAATACCTAGATAAGTAACAATACACACACATAGGAATAACCAGTGTCGAGGTACAGAGACCCTGCCTTACAAGGCTGCATGGTCACACACTCGTCAATACCTAGATAAGTAACAATACACACACATAGGAATAACCAGTGTCGAGGTACAGAGACCCTGCCTTACAAGGCTGCATGGTCACACACTCGTCAATACCTAGATAAGTAACAATACACACACATAGGAATAACCAGCGTCGAGGTACAGAGACCCTGCCTTACAAGGCTGCATGGTCACACACTCGTCAATACCTAGATAAGTAACAATACACACACATAGGAATAACCAGTGTCGAGGTACAGAGACCCTGCCTTACAAGGCTGCATGGTCACACACTCGTCAATACCTAGATAAGTAACAATACACACACATAGGAATAACCAGGTCGAGGTACAGAGACCCTGCCTTACAAGGCTGCATGGTCACACACTCGTCAATACCTAGATAAGTAACAATACACACACATCGGAATAACCAGTGTCGAGGTACAGAGACCCTGTCTGTCAGTGTCGAGGTACAGAGACCCTGCCTTACAAGGCTGCATGGTCACACACTCGTCAATACCTAGATAAGTAACAATACACACACATAGGAATAACCAGTGTCGAGGTACAGAGACCCTGCCTTACAAGGCTGCATGGTCACACACTCGTCAATACCTAGATAAGTAACAATACACACACATAGGAATAACCAGCGTCGAGGTACAGAGACCCTGCCTTACAAGGCTGCATGGTCACACACTCGTCAATACCTAGATAAGTAACAAT